>JASPKZ010005297.1:2742500-3166762 GCA_030220185.1 Diploptera punctata
AGAAAAATGTATGTTTGTGTTAGAATACTTGGATAGCTCAGTTGGTTAGAGCGCTAATCGTACAGAGTTTAGAGACTCGGGTTCAAATTCCGACTCAAGCATTTATGTTTCTTTTCAGATCACACACACACACACACACACACACACACAATATATATATATATATATATTATTCAGCAGGTTTCACAATGTTTCATAACATCTTCTTGCGACTTATTAATCTGCTGTCATTTTCTTCTACATATCTCTGTCATTCCAATCTCTATCGTCCAATAATTTTTCCCTTAAGCTGCTCAAAACACCATCAACCCACATTATTTTTGGCCATCCCCCTCTTCCTCTACCAAGTGGCATCCATTCTTGTATTCTTCTTGGGAATCTCTCTTCTATCATTCCTTTTACATGACCATCCACAAATGAAGTTTGGTCATTCATTATTTGTTATTTGAATTGTTTGTTATTTTATCTCTTCTAGAAATTCCAGCAGAACGCCTACAAAAATCCATTCTTTTTTCGAATTGAATTTACTTGTTCTAATTTTAATTCCTATATTTCTGCACCCTATGCCATTATACGGCTTATTATTGCATTAATGTACTTAGAACTTATATTCTGATCCCAATAGAATACCATTTAACTTTGATATTGCAGATTTACCCCTATTTACCCTCTCATTAATTTCAGCATCATGACTTCCACGTGTATTAATTTTGTCCCCAAATATACATATTCGTCACGTGCCCTTATTTTTTCATGTCCATCTTCTAAAATCATATCTTTTTATTTATCTCCTGTTACCATATACTTCGATTTGTCCAAATTTATCTTTAATCCTCATTTTTTATAATCCTCCTTCAGTTTTCTTGTCATATACTCTAAATCGTCGTAATATGTTGTCATCAGTAGCTGATCATCAGCAAAGAACAACGAATAACATCCATAAATACACAAGAACCCAATATGCAACTAGATCTATTACGGATTATTTAATTAGCAAACAAACTTATGAATATATATATTATATGAATACATTTAAAGTTGGTTTCATAAATTATTTTATAGTTAATTAAATACAAATAAAACTTACTTTTATATGATATTTATTAAGATATAATTTAGTTACAGCTGTTGCGCTACTTTGTGTCTTTATCAGGAATGATAAATGAATTAATATAATAAAACAATTAATTTATTTATTATGATGTCTGAAGAAGGTACAAAGTACCGAAACAGTTATAACTAAATTATATCTTAATAAATATGAATATCACATACAACTGTAAGTTTTATTTTTATTTAATTAAATAAGTTATGGATTTTCGTCAAGTAAACACCAATTCAATTGATTAATTATTTTGTATATTATTTAAGAATTTGATGGAGAGATTTCACATACATATATTTAAATGACTGTAATATTTTTATAGTGGAGATAATTTCTGTATATTGTTGTAAATTCCTAAAATATTATAATTATAACATAAATTTTTAAATTAAAAGAACCAAGTCTATCGCAGAATTATTAGAATCAATTGATACATATTTTGAAAATACGTGAACACATATTTTAAATATGCAGCCATCTTCCAAAGATTATATTTGACGATACCAGTTTGTAGAACAATACATATTTGTTTGTGTGTGGATATCATGTATGAACCGAGAAAGAACTTATTACAGATTCCTTTCATGTGCAACGGGCACTGTTATTTTATAAATTGCGACCCTTTGTCATTTGGTGTTCCACTGCATTTATAGAGGTTGGTGGTAGCTAACTTTAACAATTACTGTGAGTTACACATCGTTTACGAATACAAAAGTGTAGATCTTACAGAAATTTTTCTCATAAAAATCATCATCATCATCATAGTACATTCACGAATTTAGGTCATTTGTTGACCTGTTTCGGCCTCAAGAGAAACACCATCCAGAAGTCTTTTGAGTGGGCGTCCTGGTCTTCTTTTTCCTGCAGGTTGATATCTTAACATTTGTTTGGGTATTCTGTGATCTTCCATTCGATGAACATGTTGCATCCATCTTGCTCAAAAAATATTGATTATCAAAAGTCCAATTGAGGTTGTAATATGTAGGTCTATTTAGCACGAAAAGTAATCAGTTTAATCTCCTCTTAAATCTTTATTTGTCAGTGATTAGTGTGATTACCCTCGAGACTGAAACATTATATTTATTTACAGTCGGTTACATAAATTAGGTTCGGTCGAGAAAGTAGCTAGAATTTTTGTTGTTCGTCATTCTACACTTGAGGAACCCGAGGCGGTTTGGTATAAATTATAATTAATTAAGTTCAATTTTTTAATTATTCTCAAACCACATTATAATATTATGCAAGAAATTAGTTCAGAGGTATCACAAAATATACAAAAGATGATTAGGGAACATTAAGTGTAAAGGAAACGAAATTAAACAGAATTGTTACATTTTTTTTTTAAATTTCAACGGATTCTAAAAATTATAACTTTAAAAGTTCGACAGGAATATCAAACGAGAGAAGCATAAAAACTTATTGAACTTATTGGAATTGAAACAGTTCAGCACATAATCTAAACAAATTAAAAGTTAGCGAAAATTATTATACTAAATTGCAATTTTTTTAATATCTTCTTACGTAGGGAATAAACAACAAGAAGTATGATGTATAATTTTACATTGCTCAAACATTACAGTATAAATTTGCATGCACAGTTTTTCAAAACTAGCTATAAGAACTTACTTCGCCCGCCATCTATGAACAGCTTCTGGAACTTGATAGGCTATATGAACAAGTGGCATCTCGAAGCGTTGCATCTCTACATTCGATTGTTAATTTCAACATGGGTTGGCTTGGTTCAATATAGACAGATGATGTGGAGGTAGTTTTGAAATTACTTTTTTATATCAATTTTAACATTTTAAATTCCTTTAAATATGAGAACCTATGTGTACCCATATAAATTAATATACAATAGCAAAAATATTCCCTTTGACTCAAGTTAGAAAACTATGACTTCTACGTATAGGTTTCCTCCATGCAACGGATTTACTCAGCTAGAATCTATGACTGTAAGAATGGTGTATAAATATACTTATTGTTAATTATGAAGTAGAGTTTTCTAATGATATCCAGAAAAAGTGTGGCTGGAAGACATTGGAAAGTAATTATAAATCTATTAAAAAATTGAATCAACACAAGGATATCGAGTCTTTCTATTCTTCTTACACGCTTTATATTAGCTTGACCTGTATCTATCTATCTATCTATCTATCTATCTATCTATCTATCTATCTATCTATCTATCTATCTATCTATCTATCTATCTATCTATCTATCTATCTATCTATCTATCTATCTATCTATCTATCTATCTATCTATCTATCTATCTATCTATCTATCTATCTATCTATCTATCTATCTATCTATCTATATATCAATCTATCTATCTATCTATCTATATATCAATCTATCTATCTATCTATCTATCTATCTATATATCTATCTATATATCAATCTATCAATCTATCTATCTATCTATCTATATATCTATCTATATATCAATCTATCTATCTATCTATCTATCTATCTATCTATCTATCTATCTATCTATCTATCTATCTATCTATCTATCTATCTATCTATCTATCTATCTATCTACCTACCTACCTATCTATCTATCTACCTACCTATCTATGCAACTGAATCTTTCAACGCGATTTTCACCCACTTAAAATAATTGGATCGACTTGACATTTTGTATACTTGTAAAGGACCCGTGACAATACAATAATTTAATATTTTGTTTAAAAAATCCTGGCCAGAATCATCAGAAAATAAGAAAAGTGTCTTTGTATTTATGTAACGGAATCTTTGAACACGATTTTCACCCACTTAGAAACATTGGATCGACTTGAAACTTTGTATACTTGTAAATGACCCGTGACAATACAATAATGTCATATTTTGTTTCTAAAATCCTGGCCAGAATCATCAGATAATCAAAAAAATTAAAACTGGTATAATAGGTTGCGGACTTGTCGACTTTTTAGTCAATAGTTGTAAGAGCTCAGTTGGTAGGGCGGTGAACTAGTGGTATATACTTTCAGCAGTAATCCATAGGTCGCTTGTTCAAATCCGGCTGGGGAGGGTTTTTTTTAGAAGAGTAATACTTTTAGCTCATACTACAATAGTATCGAATTCAAAGTTATTTACATTTTTATCTTATTCTGTAAAATATTAATACTAAAAAATAAAAAATAAATAATAGTTTAAAAAAACTAAAACAATATGCTTGATTAGAAAACCGAACTAAAAAATGAAAAATAATTTTAATTTCCAACACGCTTGGGATAAAATTAAAGTGGTCAACAAAAAAGTAATCTCCAACACATATAAAAAAACAAACTAGAGTTATCAACAAAAAGAAAATAATTTTACCATCAAAAGCGTGGAGTGCACTATATCAATTAATATATTTGATAATAAACAAATATTGGCAAAAGTAAAGTCTCTAAGAAGAAAATGTAAAAATAATAAAAAGCACTTTTGATGGTAAAATTATTTTCTTTTTGTTGATAACTCTAGTTTTATTCTATATGTGTTGGAGATGATTTTTTTGTTGACCACTTTAATTTTATCACAAGCGTGTTGGAAATTAAAATTATTTTTCATTTTTTTAGTTCGGTTTTCTAATAAAGCGTGTTGTTTAAGTTTTTAAAACTATTATTTATTTAATAATGCAGATAGTGTTGATTTTTAATTAGTTTTCTGATCTTTTAAAAGATCAGAAAGGTTTAGAGGCAAACTAATGTGTGAAAGCAAATAAATTAATCCAGTAGACATTAATAAGTGAATGTTATTAGGAAAGTAGGTTCATAACCTTATTTCAAACGCAAATAAATATAATTTATAGAGTCGATTTACGTAAAAAACAAATATCCAGGTCAAGTAATGTTTTCTACAGCAACAACCAAAACTGAAGAATCATATCGGTCCTGATGGACAAGTTCGTGTCTAGGTTTGAGGGATCAAATCCGACCGGGGCCAAATAAATTATGGACGCGGTGGATTAATTGTTATGTTTCTTACCTCCGGTCTCGAGGGTCGCGGGTTCAAACCCGGCCGGGGTCAATGGATTTTTTTAGGATCGAAAACTCCAAGGAGAAAGTCCTCCTGGAGGGATTTTCTACGCCCTAAGTCCCGAGTCCGAACATTTTCAGCCTCGTAAAAGAACCGCGAGCCTGAATATAGTGGCCTCTGTGCAAAATTTGCCGACCCTATTCATCCTACAAATATAGTATTTGCATACTAGATGTCTCATTGGGTCGGTATGTTAACCGCATACCATTCATGACATCATCAAAATCATGGACCAGGTGAATAATTTTACATATTTAGCATGTAATATCTCATATGAAGGAGAAAAGGATGTAAATACAAAATTATCAAACTTTTAAAGGATTTTAGGGTTAATTAATTAGTTGATAAACCAACTTAAAGATAGATATTGAAAAAATCAGAAGAACTGGAAATAATAAAATATCTATTGGTTCAGAAAATTAGCATAAGCACAGAAATTGTTTTGTTGAATATGATGATTATCATAAGTAACACCACGAGTGATTTCGAAATCATCGATTTATCTAGAGCATTTGGAAATCAAGGTTGGCATTTGTTAGAACTATTCAACAAATAAAATTAAGCTGTTTACTCAAAAATCATTATTTGAATACAGTTACCGCATTTCAAAATATTTATATTCTTAATGTAAATGTCGATGTTTGAAAACAAATCAGAAATGTGTCGTCATGTCTCATTTGTTTATTCACTGCAACTTGATCATATTATTTATTGCCAAAGAGGGTAGCAATATAGTAAGAAAGCATCCTAGTGGAGAAAAAATTACATCAAACTGTATATTACAACCAACATTATAGGTTATTAATTTTTTTTAGGAAATAACTCAGTAAAATCATTATTTAAAACACAATTATTGAACACACAATTATAAAATGTTAGTGAGAAGGAATCTGTTAATTATTTTCTATATTCAATGTATTTGTTGGTGAGTCAGTCACTGCAAAATAATGCTCTGACCTGTTCATAATATTAAAAAGGAGGAGCTTTCTTTATCACAAAATCAGAAGCTGGTAAAGAGAATTCGATAAATATCGAGGCGGAACACGACTGTCATTGGCTATAAAACAAAATTCGTTGAAACGTTATTGGTCATTGAGTCCCATTTGGGGCATGAGTTAAAAAAGTCATAAATAATAGTAGTGATAACTCCACTCCTACTACTACTACTACTACTACTACTACTACTACTACTACTACTACCACTACTAATACTAATGAACTAACTACGTGACACTGTCGAAACCACAGCTATGAACCTTCGGTTTAGATAGTGTCAGTTTGTTTACTAGATAGTAGTAGGCACGCCACAGTGTAGTTGGTAAAGGCAACACACTACAAGCCGGAAGGTGGAGGTATGGAGTCCCGATGGGCTCAGGAATTTTAAACTACCCTAAATCTTACGGCAACATCAATCAACGGGGTCGATTCAGCCTCTAACGGAAATGAGTACATGGTATATTCTGGGGATAAAGCAGCCACCACGCGCTGTTGACAACCTGGTTAATATCTTGTGCTTATTATGTAGAAAGGTGAGAGCCTTAACTTCCTGTTACTCAAAGGGCCTTCTAAGGTCTATAGTGGGATAACTTTACCTTTTATTAACTATAACTCACTAGCACTATCGAACCCGTAGGTTCATGGCCGGGCGGACATAGCTCTCCATACATCTCTATCCTGCGCTGTTTTCCAATCATTCCCTGTATAACCTACTTTCCTTAAATCATAGTTAATGTTATTCTCCCACCTCATTCTTGGTCTACCAACTGGGTGTTTTCCCTCTGCTTTTTCTACAATAAGCTTCCATGCACTTCTTTCATTCCCCATTCGTACCACATGTGCTGTCCATCACAGTCTACGAGACTTAACTGTTCTTATTATATCTGGCTTCCTATAAAGACCATATAGTTCACTATTATGTAGTCTTCTCCATTCACCTGTCTGTTCGTCTCTCTTTGGTCCAAAAATTTTCCAAAGAACTTAATCTCGACTATTATTATTATTATTATTATTATTATTATTATTATTATTATTATTATTATTACTACTATTATTATTGTTAGTAGTAGTAGTAGTACACGTACCAGTATCAGTAACAATGGCAATAGTAGTAAACTAGACAGAAAAATTAAGGTAAAACAAACGCCTCATAAATATAGTAGTAGTAGTAGTAGTAGTAGTAGTAGTAGTAGTAGTAGGACTTTATTAGACCAAAAAGTAAGATAGTTATAATATTATTTAAAAATATGGGTCTCCCGGTGTTCAGTAATTCCTTATGGGTTGTGGCTGGTTTGACAGTCCGTTACAATTGAAGTAAAAATTGGTAATAGTATAAAGAAAAACAAAGAGAAAACAATAAAATTACAATTACATAAAGAAAACACAATAATATTACAATTACATAATAATACAATAACATTATACATTAATTAGGTTATGTATAATTATTAAGAGTTAATGGTTTTGCATTTTGATAACATGTATTTATTCATGAAGGAGTGTTGTTCTTATTTTCCGCGTTTTGTCCAGACATTTACCCAAGTTTATCCAATTTTCTGGATTTACCATTAACTCGTAGCATGCCAATCTTTCCCGATTTGAATTTAGAAATCTAATATACAAGATAGAGGAGGTCTAATAATATAACATATCTACATTAGTGCCTATATAATATGGTAAGGGCAACTCCATTATCTCGATGATGGAAGAACAACAAAATATCTCTCTTCATCAAAGAATTGAAAGAGTACGACCATGTGACACGAAAATAAAGAATTGTGTAATGGCTATGTCACAAAAATATCTCACAGCAAACTGGAATGACAGAAGGTAATGGAATCTAGGAAGCAGAAGATGACCTAACTATTGAAAGCCAGACTTTCCTATACTATTGTTGTTATTATTATTATTATTATTATTATTATTATTATTATCATCATCATCATCGTCATCATCATCATCATTATTACCATCAGTATTAATATTAAAGTTAGTATATATTTCCTTTATTAAATTGAAATCAAAACTTTTATTGTACTATTGTAAAGAACGTAGACCCAAAACTTACTCCGATATTAAAAAGAATTATAATTTAAGAATACCAAGCAAATTGGCAAAGATGGTAAAAGTTTGAGACTCATATTCGAGAGGTGGTGAGTTCAATGTCAGTTCTTACAAATCTAAATAAGGATTATCTCTGATCTTTCTCAATTACAAGGAAAATTCTAGGTTGGAATTTTATTAATAGGGTCCATCTGATCATATTCATATACTTGATAATTCATTAGAATTAAAATAATATATTGGTTTCATTAGAAAAATATACGACAAACACAACAGTATAATACGTAGTTTTCTGGATATACGTAGGCTTACCAAAAGAGGATAGATGTGGTATGAACTTAGATGTTTAAACGTCTATAAGTAATTATGGAATTAAAACTGTAAGAACATTTAAATCGTTGTATGTAACGATAAGGTATCCAATTCGCAATGCGTCCACCAAAGGGCACGTATGTTGTTGGTTTAAACATAATTCAAATCAGAAAATTGTCTCCAAACATCAAGTTCACACGTATATATATATATATATATATATATATATATAGTGTAATGGATAAAAAATTGGTGGTGTAATGGATATCACACTGAGGTACAGACTCAGAGATCCGGGTTCGAATCCCGTCCAGGCATTTATTTTTCTTATCATAACATATATATATATATATATCAAGTTCACACGTCTATATATATATATATATATATATCAGAAGGGTTAAATTGAGAATTTAATGGTTAACGTTGTATAATTGTCGTTATAGGAGTAGAAAATAATGATTTAGAATACAGGTACTTTATTATAATATAACTCCAAAAATAATAATACCTATTTAGACAATTCCGTATTAATGAAGCTATTGTGGTTACTGAATTTGCCAATTGTTGGTTTGAATATATATTCTCGCCCCACGTTTGCATTAAAATCTCCTAAGACAATTTTCATATGATATCGTGAAAGGCTATCAAATAAGCATTCTAATTCTTCATAGAACTCATCCTTGATCTTGTCATCTTTACCTTCTGTGGGGGCATGTACATTTATAATTATAAAATTATACGATTTTAATGCAAAAGTGGGGCGAGAATATATATTCAAACCAACAATACGCAAATTCAGTCTTCATGAAGGTAGTAATGACAATGGGGTTAGATTAGTCACCTTTGCCACATCAAAGAATCTCATTGTAAACAGCACAACATTTCAGCATAAGGATATTCATAAATACACCTGGACGTCCCCAGATGGAGAAACTCGGAACCAGATAGATCATGTATTAGTGGATAAACGCTGGCACAGTAGTATCATCGATGTTAGATCAGTTAGAGGGACAGACTGCAATTCGGATCATCATCTGGTCAGAGTGAAAATCAGACAACGGCTATCGCTTAAGAGAGGAACAAGCGCTAAAGATGATTTTGTAAAATTTCAATTAAAAAACTTACAAAATGATGAAATGCGGCAAGAATACCAAATCAAAATTGCTACTAGATTTGAAGCTCTGGAATTTTCAGATGACAACGTGGCAAACGAAGATGAAACTGATATAAATAAAGAATGGGAGGCTATAAGAGATACTATTAAATTGTCAGCATCAGAAAACATTAGTTGTTTAAAAAAGAGGCAAAACAAGAAATGGTTTGATGAGGAATGTGCCGACATTGTAAAGAAAAGAAAGGTAGCAAAATTGAAATGGTTACACGAGCCAAATGAGATAAATTTAGAGCAGTGGGTAGTGTTAGACGGGAAACCACCAAGTTACTAAAGAGCAAAAAGAGGGAATATTTCAGAGAGAAGATTAATGATCTTGAAATGAATGCAAAAAATAGTAACATTAGAGAATTATATCAGGGAATCAGTATAGAGAAGAAGAGGTTTCAGGCTAGAACAAACATAATTCGGAATGAAAATGGGGAAATGATTGCAGATTCTAGGAGTATATTAAATAGATGGAAAAGTTACTTTAATCAGCTATTAAATGTACATACAGAACAGAACATTGAGGAGGATAATTTACAGACAGCAGAAATGCTAGTCGTAGAACCAAGTGCATTAGAGGTTGAAATGGCGATAGAAAAATTGAAGATATATAAAGCATCAGGTTCGGATGAGATCCCAGCAGAAATGATCAAACCAGGAGGAGAAAATTGATGGACAAGATACGCTGGTTGCGTAGTATGTTTTGGGAAAAAGAAGCTCTTCCAGATGAATGGAAGGAATCAATTATCGTACCAATTTATAAAAAAGGAGATAAAACTGATTGCAACAACTACAGGGGCATCTCATTACTTTCAAATTCGTACAAAATCCTTACAAATATATTAGTAAGCAGACTTATTCCCTACATTGTTGACATTCTAGGAAATCATGAATGTGCATTTAGAAGAAACAGGTCTCGAACAGATCAGATTTTTAGTATAACACAGATTTTAGAAAAGAAATGGGAATATAATGGTACTGTACATCAACTATATGTTTACTTCAAAATAGCATATGATTCAATTAAGAGGGAGAAGTTATATAGTATCCTGCTGGAGTTCGGAATTCCTAAAAAGTTAGTTAGACTAATACGAATGTCTCTAAACGGTACAAAGAGTAGGGTGCGTGTAAGCAAACAGTTTTCGGACACTTTTGATATCCAGAATGGGTTGAAGCAAGGAGATGCACTATCTCCTCTACTATTTAATTTTGTACTAGAGCATGCCATTAAATCTTTAGAGAATGAGGAAGGCTTACAACTCAATGGTATTAATAAGCTGTTAGTTTATGCTGATGATGTAGTATTATTAGCTGATAGCGAGGAGATACTAAAGGACAACACGCACACACTATTGAGTAACACTAAGAAATTAGGAGTGGAAGTAAATATCAATAAAACTAAATATATGGTCACACGTAGAAATTCATTATATTATGGAAATGGACAGCTAATGACAAATGAGGGAAATTTTGAGGAAGTGGCTGAATTCAAATACCTAGGAACAATAATCACAAATAGGAATGAGATGCACAAAGAAATTAAACATAGGCTCAATTCTGGAAATGCGTGTTATTATGCATTGCAGAGATTCTTGATATCCCAACTCCTTTCAAAAACGTTAAACTGAAAATATATAAAACTATTATTCTACCAGTTATATTATATGGGTGCGAAACATGGAACTCTTACTTTAAGGGAGGAAAGGAGATTACAAGTATTTGAGAATAAAGTTCTTAGGAAAATTTTTGGACCAAAGAGAGATGAACAGACAGGTGAATGGAGAAGACTACATAACAATGAACTACATGGTCTTTATAGGAAGCCAGATATAATAAGAACAGTTAAGTCTCGTAGACTGCGATGGGCAGGACATGTTGCACGTATGGGGAATGAAACACTTGCATGGAAGCTTCTTGTAGGAAAGCCAGAGGGAAAACGCCCAGTTGGTAGACCAAGAATGAGGTGGGAGAATAACATTAACTATGATTTGAGGGAAGTAGATTATACAGGGAATAATTGGAAAGCATTAGCTCACGATAGCGATGTATGGGGAGCGTATGTCCGCGCGGCCATGAACCTACGGGTTCGATAGTGCCAGTAAGTAAGAAAGTATTGGGGTTGTAAACGAATATAAATTGAATTTTTGATGATCTACCCTTCTCAGGATTGCACCGAGGGGAGCTAATTGTTGCAATTATTGATGAGTAATATTATTTTGAACTGAATAAAATAAATTTCGTCTTTAATAAATTATTTTATGTTCACAAGTAAGTTCTGATACTAAAGATGAAACTTTTATAATTATTTAAATTATTACATACGATATACTATCAATATAGGATATTAGTAATAAAGTTGTATCAATATGTTATATTTAATTGTATTATTAAATCCATGAACGATTCTTCATTCAATATTATTAAATTTATTTATTACTTTAATATTAAAGTATTTACTTATTATATTCCATTTCATATATTTTCATATATGTTATTTATAATGAAATTTCTTTTAACTTGATAAATAAATTAATATACTGGTATTATATTTACGTTATTCACGTACATCAAATTTTCTGTTTCACTGTGTAGGATATATCTAGCTATTATACGTAATATGTCTGTTAAATCAATTTTTATGTAGACAGTACTTAATGGCGTCAATCATTCAGCATGTTCTTTTAGCCATTTTTCTTTCCTTTTGTTGCGAATTATCACGTTGTCAAATTTTGATTGGCTACCTAATTAAGAAAGAGATCACGATTCGCCCATCTCTTTTCTCAATTCTCTAATCATATATGTGGTATGTCCGGCCGATTCAGGCCTACATTATTTAAACATTCTCTTGTCATAATCATTTGTAAGTAAATATCGATATCTATTGTTTATCACAATAATAGCTATGACGTAATGATTTTTATTCTTCTGATTAATGTCATAGAAATATTTATAATGTTTTATCATTATTCAATAAACAATTATTAGCTTGGATTTATTTATGTCACTTATTAAATTAAAAATTAAATAAAATCCCAAATTATTATTATAATCAGGATAATTTTTCTAATTATACATATATTTTTGGATAAAAACTACTTAGTAGAAACCGAAAAAGAAGATCGGCGTATATATATATATAGTAGTAGTAGTAGTAGGACTTTATTAGACAAAAAGTAAGATATTTACAATATTATTTACAAATATGGGTCGCACGGGCAGTAAGCCGTACGTGCTGTTGACAGTCCGTTACAATAAAGTAATAATTGGTACTAGTGTAAAGAAAAATAAACAAAAACAGCAATAACATTACAATTACATAAAGAAAACACAATAATATTACAATTAAGTAATAACACAATAGCAATAACATTACAATTACATAAAGAAAACACAATAATAATATTACAATTAAATAATAACACAATAGCATTATACACTAAAAACTTTAACCTTACAATTACATAAAGAAAACACAATAATATTACAATTAGATAATAACACAATAGCATTATACACTAAAAAAACATTAACATTACAATTACATAAAGAAAACACATTAATATTACAATTAAATAATAACACAACAGCATTATACACTAATTAATTTATATATAATTGTTAATAATTAATGGTATTGCATTTTGATAACATATATTTATTCATGAATGAGTGTTGTCCTTATTTTTCGCGTTTTGTCCAGAAATTTACCGAGGTTTATCCAATTTTCTGGATTTACCAATAACTCGTAGCATGCCAATCTTTCCCGATTTGAATTTAGAAATCTTTCCGGTAATAACTGACGTCTCCAATATTCTAAATCATTACATTTTCCTAATATATGTATCTCATCTTCAAATTTCCCGCACATTGGACATATTCGCATATCGTGATCGTCGCTAATTTTTAGAAATTTCCATGCCCCTAGCCTAAACCAAGCAAGCCCTGATCTCTCCTTAAATCCTAGGTTGAGTATATACGATTCTTTTCCCCAGACGTGTTTTAGGTCTCTTTGTAAACACAGTGAGCGTTTTCCTGTACATTCGGCGAAGGTATCTTGTTGATTTACATCTAAGTACCTCCTCCTTATTTTTCTCCACACGTTCTTGCGATTTTCAGTCCCTTTTTCCCATATCCAGCCCATCCCAATCTTTTGGAGTTCTCTCCTAACCTCGTCTGCCCAAAATTTAACATCTATGTTTTTAATTTGGTGGTCGTAACAAATTGCTCTAAGCATTGTTTGTTCACCTTGGATTACTCGCAACCAGTATTTGAGTACACGAATTTTACAGTTAATGTCGTCCTGGAATGACCCGAATTCATATAAAATTCCACAGTTAGAAACGGCCTTACTAAGTCCTGTAATATACTTTAGAAAATGCGTATATACCTTATTTAGTATTTCCGTTCTTTGGAAACCCCAAATCTCACTACTATAGTGCATGACTGGCCTGACCATAGCTCCATACATTTTTTTCTAATGTGCTGACTGGAATATCAGGCACTCGACCCAGAATACCGAGTACACTGTTAAGTTGTCCCCTCCCTTTAAATAATGCTATATCAATGTGTTTTTTCCACTTTCCGTTCATTTTCAACGTCGTACCAAGATATTCGAAATGTTTCACGTTTTGAAGAACTTGATCTCTGTATTTCCATTCCTCTGTTCTACCATAAACCGTCCCATTTTTAAATGTCATTGTTTTTGTCTTACTAGCATTTACAGTCAATCCCCAATTCCTACAGTATATTTCCAGTAGGTCAAGACCTCTTTGCAATCCCTTGATTGTCTTGGAACAGATAATTAAATCATCTGCATACAACAGGACTGGGATTCTAACATTTCCTATCTCCGGAGCCTCAATTTCTCCTTCTAGCATTACGTCTACAATATCATCAACGAATAGATTAAATAGCATTGGTGATAAAATGCAACCTTGTCTCACTCCCCGATTGGCTTCACTGCTCTCTGTAATGTGCCCTTGGTCTACTTTTATACAAAATTTAACATATTTATAAATTGACATTAAAGCATGTATCATTTTACGAGACAATCCTTTCCGATTTAATTTTTCCCAAAGTGCGCTTCGGTCCACAGTATCAAATGCCATCTTAAAATCAATGAATGCACAAAATAATTTACCCCCCTTCATTTTCAGATTGTCATCAATTAATGTTCTCAGAACAAATAGGTTGTCCACCGTGGAGTACCCTTCTCTAAAACCTGCCTGATATTTTGAGAGCCTATTGTTTCTCTTTAGCCCATTGTCTGATTCGTTCGTAAAGTACTTTACAATATATTTTTCCGAACACTGACAAGAGACAAATTCCCCTATAACTTTCTGGTATCTGTGCCCCACCTTTCCCTTTGTATAGCGGTTGGATGACACCTGTCGCCCAGGCTTCCGGATAATCTCCTCCATTAAAAAGTTTGTTGAACGCAGTTTTCAAAACGTCTAATAATTTATTGGATGATATCATATTTTTCAAGAATTCCCCTGGTATTCCATCAATTCCAAGGTGCTTTACCATTCTTTAAACATTTAATGGAAGAAACCACTTCATTTTTCGAAATATCCTGATCCAGTAATTGAATATGAATTGGGTCAGGGATCTCAACTATATTTCTTTGATTATATCTTAACCTCTCATTTCCCAGCACCCTATCAAAGTAACTTCTCCATTCCCCGGGCGTTATTCTTGTCCGATTTATGGACTTTACTTTGAGTTCCCTTATCGCTTTCCATATGTCCGCAATGTTCCCACTTTCAGTCGCGACTCTCATTTCTTCGGATTTCTTATTTTGCCATGCTAGTTTTGTTTCTGCCAATAAGTCTTTATATTCCTTTCTCTCTTGCGCATAATTTTTTCTGCTTTCATCTGTGCTTTCTTTTCTAAACTTTAAAAGACTATTTTCGACAAATTTCTTTCTTCTTTCTACATGCATTATTGTACCACCCTTTGTCCTTCTGGTTCATTGCGTATTTAACCTTGAATTTTTCCCCTGCTTTTTGAAAACATTCTGTCAAAGTTTTAATAATTTCCTCCCCGCTAAGATCATTTAATTGCAGATCCTGTATTAGCGTTTCCAAACTCCTGTTAAATTCTTCTCTCAGATCCTCGATCCACCTGAAACGGATAATTGGCCGCAATATTGTTGCCACCTCATCATTAACTGTCTCACTAATACCTTTCATATTTAAAATAAGTTTGTTTGGGAAGTGGTGTGATTCGATTCTGGAAACTATACAGAAATTACTTAGGACTGGAATCTATATATATATATATATATATATATATATAGGCCTATATAAGTATTAGGGTATAGGCTACGGATACTCTATTGCGGCAAATTATTAACCAAGTCAATTTAGTAAGCTCGTTACGCTTATTTCCCTACAGATTTCATCAAGTGACATTTGCTCATAGGCACTAAATTTAGGTATAAGGTTCTTTTTACGAGCCCAAATGTCTTCAGACCATGAACCTACGGCTTAAAGTCTCTCCCATAATATTTGTGTCTTGGATTTTTCATCCTAAAAATCAATCAACCCCCTACCGGGTTTGAACCCGCGACCCTCGGGACCAGAGACAGAGAACATAACATTTAGACCACCGAGACCGATATAACCTATAGATTATAGTAAAGCTAGAGCGGTCGCGATTTTATTTTTCCATGATATACTCGGCATAAAACAATTAAAAATGTGAGGATGAATTCATTAACCAGCAAAATTAGACCATTCAGAATGGTGGTTTACTTGCATCGAGGCTATAAAAATCGCTCTAGTAGCCGAAATTTTGGAATTTTCTCAACGAAACTCAGTATATACCATTTAAATAAAACTATAAATGTAACTTATTCCCGCAAAAAATATATGTATAGAATTCCGACCATTAGGAGCGGGGGTTCACCCGTAAATCGTAATTTAATTATTGTTCTTGCGATTGTAATATTATTTGTTGTCTAGCAACGTAACTGAATACGTTAATAGATTAAAGTAACAAAATAAATATATAGGCTACTATATAAACTAGCATAATCGTACCATATATTCGACTTGCTGCGGAATTACAAAGTCACGCAGGAGGGATTTTCTCAGCCAGTCCAATTAATGATCCAATTTTGATAGTTTATGGAATATCTGTTTATTTTTTTAATTAAATAGTACGTATTCAACTAGACCTATATCCCATGAAACAAACATTCTGCCAGTAGAGTGATAAATTTCAGTTTTCAGGTAAAACCCCATTAATAAGGAATCAATTACATTCAGTTTTTGATAATACCCCTTACTCTTTTTTTATTCCATTGGCATTTACCAAGTGTGGTTGCGAAAAAAATTAAAATTAGGACCACTAGAGGCATATTTCTTTTTCAGCGTCAGCTTAACATCCATTCCTACTGGTCCGATTTTGCTCGTTAATAAATTTGATCTTACTTTTCTTTATTGATTTTTGTTTACTGATTTTGGTAGCGAAATGTGCATCTCCTTGCTTTGACCTCTTGTGAATTTCAAAAGTATCCGAAAATTGTTTGCCCACATGCAACCTATTTTTTATGCCATTTAGACACATTCAAGTAAGTCTAGCAGTTAGGAATTCCGAACTCCATCAGGATATTATATAGTTTTTCCATTAATTATAATTAATTATTTAAAAAGGCGTTCTTAATAATTAGCCTACTTATATAATTTATTTTTGTACTATTGCAAGGATTTCTATTTAACACTTACTTTAAATTAAAATAAACGCATCTATATGCAAAACAAGTTCTATGCAAGTGAGCGGTTGAAACATTAGAGTAAATGTTAAAGTGTTAATGCATTTGACACCTTTGCGTCAAATAAAACATCTTTATTATTATATCTAAGTTTTCTGCATTGCTATATTATGCAGTATTGCATCTGAGACTCAAATTTGCGACTTCTTGAATAAGTTCGACTAATGCTTCGACTCTGAAATTCATCATCATCCTCATGATCATAATCGTCATCCTCCACCTCATTAGATTGCTTCTGTTGACAGGCGATCAGGTCAGGACTTCGCTTGCAGGCGCTATTGACTTTATAATATCATTATAATATTATAATATGATCCATTATTGGAACTGTGTTGAAATAGCAGTGTTGTAAAATGTTAAATACTATTGACTTTATATATAATTGTAGGCTTTCACGGCCGGCATCTTGATCCATATTTGGTTCGTCTTCCGGGATTATAGGCCGTGGTCTGGTTGTCTTCATACTCGACGTTTCGTCTACTGCTGCGGTAGACATCATCAGGAGATACTGCGTGCTCTCTGTGAACTCCTCAACAGTCGGCTGCAGACTGGCTGGTCGTTGGAAACTGTCTCTCTGTTTATAGCTAAACCCCGGGTGGAGGGGGGGTTTTCTGCGCAGACCGAGTTATGCGCTGTCGTGCAGTTTGCAGAAGTCATGAGAGTTCACAAGGAGAGGGGAGAATGCGCGATAGCACACGGCGCGTACTAGGAAAGGAGGGGGTAGGTAGGAGAGAAATTGGCACTGTTCAAAAAGATCACACAAGAAATGGAGACGCGATGACGTATAGGCTGCGCAGTATGACGTAATAGCTGTATCGAAATCTTGATTTCGGTACAACAAGAAGAGATACTAGATTGAAGTTTTATAAAACATTGGTAGTTCCTGCATTACTTTATGGGAGCGAAACTTGGGTAATGACCAAAAAATTGCAAGTAGAATACAAAGCGCAGAAATGAACTTTCTTAGAAGAACAAAAGGCTGCACAAAATTGGATCGGATAAGGAATGAAGATATAAGAACAGAGTTAAATATATATCCATTGGATGAGAAAATCAGAGAATATAGAGAGAAATGGTTTACACATGTGGAAAGAATGAATGTATCAAGATTACCAAGAGCAGCATTCAACTAAAAGCCAAGAGGTTCAAGGAATGTAGGAAGGCCAGTGAAAAGATGAACAGAACAACTGTGAGGCGGAACAGACAATTTGCCTAACCCGTGAAGTGAAGAAGAAGAAGACATTGACCGTCGTTATAACCACGTGTCTCCTTAATTTCAAGCCTTATCATAGCTACGCCTAAATGACAGAAGGACTTTACATTCACATGCTGTACTGTTCCAAATTCTGCACACATACGTATTTACCAAGTTATTTAGAATACGTTTTTAAATATATCGGCTCATCATAATTTAGGAACAAGATCACAAGACTCTTCTTTACTTTTGATTCCACAGCACAGGGCATGCTATACTCTGTATCTTACACAATATCTATGACTAGAGTATGGAACTCACTTCCCAGTCATGTCAGGGACTGTCAATCGCTATCATTATTTAAATACAAATTAACTGATATCTTAAGTTCGACACAATGCAAACATTAACTGCATAACAACTATATACAGCATTCTATAAATAATGATCTAATAAGCTGCTTACTTTATTTTATTTTTATTTTATTATATTCCAATTTTTTGTTAGTATTAGCGAGCATTAGATTACATCATCATTGTATTTTGTTTAGTCTGTATTTTAATCATATCTTATTATTGTAATAAGTACCTAATTTTTGTATAATTCTACTATTCGCTGGTTGAGTGGAAGAGAAGCCCTAATGGCCTTAGCCTTGCCAGCTAAAATAAAATATTATTATTATTATTATTATTATTATTATTATTATTATTAAATATATTTCCAAATATTTATATTTTGTGTTTCTTCTTGCGATATAATTTTTATACATTATTCAACATTGTCCCTACAGGTGCTATTTGTTCTACCATGTCTCTTAGTTTCAATCATTTCCCAATTATTTATTAATTTACGCATTGTTCCCTTTCCATTCTCGTTCCATCGCAGTCATTTTCTCCACCGTTCTTCACATAATTCTAAGCTCTGCATTCTTTATTCTTACTGTTCACGATTTTCTGGATTACTTTCTTAAAAATCCATTTCAACATAATTAATATTATTTTTGTTCAGTTCTACCTGTTTATCATTCGAAATTTGAGGTATTCTCTCCTGGCATTGGCATATTGTACCCACTTCTGAGGTTGGGACGCCTGGAAGGCGGGGTTAAGCTGCCCCAATAATATGATGGGTAACGTTGCGCCAGGAGAGGCTTTAAACCTAAACTTAATCTAATGAGGTGAATATGATATTGATGATAATGATGGCCAGATGATGTTCGGGGACCGTTTGGACCTTAAAGTATCCTAACATTTGTCTTATAAGTGAGCAAAAACCCCGAAAAAACCTCACCCAGGAAACTAGTCCCGAGCGGGGATCGAACCCGGGCCCGCTGCGTGACAAGGCAGCACGCTACCTCGAGACCATAGCGGTGGACACACTATTAATATTACACACCATATTTTTGTTTAATTCTAAAATTCTACATGAATGTAAGAACAATTAACATAATATCTCTTCGCAGGAATGTTTACAGAAACGTTTGATAATGACACAATATCTTTACCATGATTGGAAATTTAGAAAGTTGGGCAGAATATACTTGCTTTGAAATATGAATGAATGCGATACGATCGACCGGCATTTAAAAGTTATACTTGATTTAATTTATTGATAACTTTGTTATGATATAATGAATTCAAATACATGTATCTAGATAAAATAAATTAAAGGAATCCTGTCGCATACGTAACCTTTAATTGACTAATAGGAAGACAACTTGAAGTAAGGAAAACATATTTGTATTAGCGGTTTGTTAATTATATTTGCTTCAATAAATTGTCCATAGCGAAAATGAGTTTAGCCTGCTGTATACCTGTATATTTAGTTCGTTAAATCTAGAGTAAATTAAAATACATTATAAATAATAATTGTATTGTACATATAACATGTAACTTTGATGTAAGACTATTTTTTTGTATTTTTTAAAATCTGGATGAGTGGCAGATAAGGCCTTAAGGCCTTAACTCTGCCAGGTAATATAAAACTATTAATTTTTATTATAATAATAATAATTATTATTATTAAATCACCAAGTGGGGATAATAGTGCTCCCTATCGGAAGTTACTTAATCTAATTTAGTATCTCATATTCCTACAGATGTCAGGGAGTGATATGTTGTTAGTATATGGCCTGAAAGATACGTCTAGTAGGCAACTAAGATCTTGCTTTGATGTGAAAGACCGATTAACATATACTTGAGTTGTCTAATTTTTTTAGGTTTGAGGTTTTTTATGAGCCTGAAAATCTTCACACTCGGAACCCACGGCTTAAATTTCCTCAGTGAGGACACGTCCCTTAAATGTTTCCATCCTAAAATGTCCACCGGCCCCGTCCGGGTTTGAAACCTCGACCCCTGGGACCAAAGGCACTCTGGACGATTAGCGGAAGTGAAATTCCAAATTTACAGAATTACAAATATTTGCTAATAGGTTTTGAGAAAATTTATAATATATAATTTATAAAATTTTAGCTTAAAACATTATATTATATTAATGATAATCATTGCTTCCTGAATAGCCATCCAGTGACTATATTTAATGTATACATTTTGAATTAGCCACCTAAATTCTCTTTAATTTGCTTACTTGTTATAGTCAGCTACTAGATGGCAGTGAAGACCGAGTTCTCACGACATCTAGTAATAATGGAGAATATAATAC
The DNA here is from genome assembly GCA_030220185.1 of Diploptera punctata. NCBI lineage: Eukaryota > Metazoa > Arthropoda > Insecta > Blattodea > Blaberidae > Diploptera > Diploptera punctata. Next base: position 2,763,800 of record JASPKZ010005297.1, read on the forward strand.
ATATATAAGAAAAATAAGTGTTTGGATTGGATTCGCCTGGTGGTGTAATGGATATCACACTGAGGTACAGACTCAGAGATCCGGGTTCGAATCCCGTCCAGGCATTTATTTTTCTTATCATACCATATTAAGCTTGCATTGCTCAATGTTAAACATTTAATTATAATATATATATATATATATATTCGGCAATAAAACAATTAAATGAGGTAATATTTATTCAAAATAATTGATTTATTGCGTATTCTATGAATACTGCATGTGAAGAAAACTCTTTGTAATTTAAGATATTTGAATCACAATATTCATGTTTACTTTTCAACTAATAAACATTTTTCCTGATTGGTAGGCCAAGAGCATTCTAGTTTTGTCGCGCCATGTAATTGGAGGCTTAAATAATTTTAATTGCTCTCTGTACTCTCGTAAACAGGGGAAGTCGTGGAACTACGTTATATAGGGTTTTGACATGACCTCAAATAATTTCTTAATTGGAAATTCCATAGCAATGTAATAGTTACTAGATCCAAACAAGCTGCCTTTTAACTTAGGTAAACTTCATGTCAATAGTGATATATACCAGAGATCACGCTATATATATATATATATATATATATATATATATGAGAGAGAGAGAGAGAGAGAGAGAGAGAGGGAGAGAGAGAGAATAAGTGGATTAAACTGAAGAAATATAATTTGATTTAAAAGAGTTGCAGACAAGGAATTTGAGTTGTGGAACCCGGAATCTGAAATAAAATTATTGGATTAGATATTGACAATCAGGTACCAAAGTTAAATAAAGCTACGAAGTGGTATGGTTTCATACCTCAATTAGGACTGACTAAAACTCAACTATAACAACAATTTAAAAAAATAGATAAGTACTCGTGCAGTATTATCCGGCAATTTTATAGAATTCTAAAAGCAGTTTCTTGGACATACTGTTGCTTAATTCTTACAAGATGAGCTTAATTAAGTTACTACCAGACGCCTTCTCTTGTCATTTTATACTTGTGTTCAATTTTAATTCTGAATAAAATGAAAGGAATTTAAGAAATGTTCGCCTTCCAGATGTACAGTAGATAATTATGCGAAATTCTATTGATTCATGGTTTTTTACAACACAGGTTATTAGAGTCGAAATTCAAATGTGTGCTGGAAAAATCCGACAAATTTTGTTTCGAGAAATAGGCCAACTTCTTTCGAGTTTTTAGGTTCTTTAACATACAGTAGTTAATTAGCCAGTGTTTTTATTTAACAACGCTCTTTAACAGCTCAGGTTATTTGCGTCAAAATTCAAATGAGAGCATGAAAGAGAAGTCTTTTATTTCAGATTTTTAAAATAAAATTATTAAGAGGAGCATCGCACTAATATTGTTTTTTTTAACAATAATTTATAATTTGTTTTTGTCATTATTTAATACAAATAGTATTAAGATTTGTCATTATATTTACCTAATATCTTAAATATAAGCGATAGATTAATTCGTTGGAGTTTATTACTTTCTTTGTATACTTTTTTTTTTCTTTTCATTTTATGGAAAGTAGATTGGAGCTGTTATTCCTTTGAGTACACATTTTTCCATTAGTGTAATTTTAATTGTATTTAATTTTATTGTACACCGTGTCCACAAATATAGTATCATATTTTAAACTACTACTATTTTGATTTGGATCCATCCATAGTAATTCTGCCCGAGGGCAGGTCCTTCACTGCAATCATATCATTTTCATGCTATTCTTGCAACTTTACTAGGGAATTGTAGGTGTGGTAGCTTCCCGTTGCTTTCCACACCGGTGAAGGATGATTATGATGATGATAATGATGATGGCCATATGATTTCGGGGACCGTTTGGGCCTTAAAGTTTTCCTGACATTTGTCTTACAGGTGAGGAAAAACCCCGATAAAAACCTCATCCAGAAAAACTGCCCTGACCGGGGATCGAACCCGGGCCCGCTGCGTGACAAGGCAGCACGCTACCTCGAGACCACAGCGGTGGACTTGCTTTGGATAATCGTATCAAAAGAGAAAGTCAAAAAAGTTTTTGCTATAGCTCATAGACATTAAATGTAGCCCCCACAAGTGACACTGCAGATATCACATGTAACCAGTCTGCTAAATATCCAACAATGAACCCGTATCGACCACAAAAAACATGATTAAATCCATTTCAGTTTCTGTATTGTTGTCCATTATTCACCATTGTTAACATGCACAAAACTTTTTGAGTTTCTCTTTTGATTATCACGAATTTAATTTAGATACGATTATCCAAAGTGACGTAGAAGTAGTTTAAAGTATGATACTGTATTTGTGGACACTTTTATTAGACATTGTTTTCATTAGTGTTCAGTTTGGCCAGGTAATTAATTGTTTTTATGTAATATTATTGTAATTTTTTAATTTAAAGGTAACATACGTTTGTCCAGATGAGTGGACGAGAAGGCCACATGGTCTTAACTCCACCGGGCTGAATAAATCTATTTTATTCTAACTTCACATGCCGTAAATCTACGAAACCGGACTCAAGTTTTTACATCCCTTACGAGGGAAGCTTTAATCAATATTTTTACGTCCTTAAAAGTCCTCGTTTAAATATAAACTTACTAGTAACATTATAATTAGATGTGAACACTATAACCAGGTTCGAATTTTAAGAGCCGTAAATCTACTACTTTACTTCCTTTCCGAATGAAGAAATATTCAGGAATTTTACGCTCTTCATCGACCCCAGAAGATATTGAACTTTGAACTGCAGGCAAGTACGGTAAACACGTGTCTACCGGACTAAATGAAACAGATTTCGAAACGAAATGGAACATGGTGTGCGGAAAAAAAGAAAGTGAGTGTGGCCAGCTAGCTGGAGGCAAGGTTGTACTTGAACATTCACATGTTACGCAACAACATAGACGAGTAAACAACATGGGCCGTTAAATTCTCCTAATTTCGGTCACAAGTAAATCAGGGCATGACATTACCATGATCATAATTTCATGGGTTACTGACAAGTCACTCTGATCACTTTCACAAAAAAAAATATAATCTGTCAAACCTAACACTTTTCAATTTATAAAACCTAAAGTGTATTTAATATTGAACGGGTGGGGGAAATGTATAACTCGACAAGCATTACGAAGGAAGTAAGAAAGTGATTAGGGGAAATTCATAAGCACAATATATAGCAACACAGACACGCAGGAATTGTGTAAACTATCTGAATCCATCAGTAAAACGAATTTATGTTCTCATTTTCCTGGATTTTTTTTTAAATTGCAAGAACACAACTTCTGATGCTAGCTTATTTAATGTTGTCGGATTTTAGTTGAGATGCAAAGGAGTTCAAGAACACGTTTTGCAGTTTAACATTTTATTTAATATATAAAAATGAATGCTGATCTTGAAGAAGATGTCCGGGCTGTAGGCCGTGGTCTCGAGGCTTGACGTTCCCCGTTTCGCAACACGCAGTCTCTGGCGAAACGTCGGGGAACTTCAACCTGGAGACCACGGCCTACAGCCCAGAAATTTTCTTCAAGATCACATAGCAACTCCGGCCGTGAAAGCCTAAGTCAATACATATAGAAATGAATGTTTGTTTCTTTGTTTGTTCGTACTTTATGCGCAGCCATCTCGTTGATCCGATTGTGATGGGGCTTTTTGCAAAATATATAGGGGATTCCCGGGATGAATATAGGCTGTACAAGAGCTGTGATACTCAACTCCTACACCCTTAAAAATCGCCCTTTGTAGTGAAAAACGTGGAAAAAGTGAAAAAAGTATATCTTTGGACGCTTAAATCCCTTACGCTGTCTAAACAAGTACACAAAATCAATAATGATAATAATAATAGCTTTATTTTACCTGGCAGAGTTAAGGCCTTAAGGCCTTGTCTGCCACTCAAGCAGGTTTTAAAAAATGCAAAAAAAAGTCTTACAACTAAATTGTAATAAACATAAAAGATTACATGTCATAAATAAAATACAATTATTTCATTTAACCTAAATTTAACGAACTAAATGTAATATGTACAAAATATCTAAAAAACAACAACAAATTATTAATGACATAGTATAAATTTAAATAAATGGAGAAAAATAATTATTAGACAAGAGGAAACTGTACAAGCGTGCGGGAACCCCTGATATCTTGAGGAAGGGAATTCCAGGAGCGGACAGAGGCTACTGTGAAGGAAGTAGAATAAGAGGAAGTGCTATGAAGAGTGATTGTTGGCAGACTGTTATCTTGTGACACAGTGTCAGTATTGTGGTAAGAAGATAACTTCTCAAAACTGGACGTCAGGTAACTAGGAGTGAAGGAATTCAGAAGCTTGAAAAAATAGTGAAAGAGAGGGCAATTTATGTCTGTCAGTAAGACGGAGCCAAGAGAGATTATAGAAGTGTTCGGAAATATGACCATAACGACGGATATTGAAAATGAATCGAACGCAATCATTATGAACACGCTGCAGCCTCTGCGAAAAGTCATAATTTAGATTATATATAACGTCACAATAATCGAAGTGTGGCAACACAAGATTCTGCACAAGGATTGGTATTAATGAAATTGGGAGAAAATCCATATAAAAGAACAGGAACAACCATAATTTTATAAAACTTGAGCTGAGTTTCCCTTCGAGTCTTTCGGAGGGTTATTCTTATGGTGCCACACATCATTTGATATCGGTTTAATTTATTACATATATCCCAATCATAGCTATATGTTATATCTGAACCAAAATAGTTAAAGTGTGCTATCTGTTCTATTATTTCATTATTGATCACTATTTTTGCTCTGACTGGCACTTTGCCCTGAAAAGCCATAATTTTAGTTTTTGAAGTTGAGAGTTTGAGATTATAATAGAGTCCTAATTGATTCAAGATGTAAATGACACTTTGTAAATCATCCTATGATTTCTGTATAATTACCAGATCGTCTGCATACATTAAAATATTCATATACATTTCCTCATTAATGTCTATTCCTATTGGACTTGATTCTTTCCATTTTCGTATAACCTCGTCAAAATACATATTAAACAATATAGGTGATAATATACACCCTTGTCGAACTCCTTGATTTACTAAAACCTCTTCTCTGAAATACTTACTTACTTACTCACTGGCACTATCGAACCCGTAGGTTCATGGCCGCGCGGACATGAGCTCTCCATACATCCCTATCCTGAGCTAATCCTTTCCAATCATTCCCTGTATAATCTACTTCCCTCAAATCATAGTTAATGTTATTCTCCCACATCATTCTTGGTCTACCAACTGGGCGTTTTCCCTCTGGTTTTCCTACAAGAAGCTTCCATGCGAGTCTTTCATTCCCCATACGTGCAACATGTCCTGCCCATCGCAGTCTACGAGACTTGACTGTTCTTATTATATCTGGCTTCCTATAAAGACCATGTAGTTCATTGTTATGTAGTCTTCTCCATTCACCTGTCTGTTCATCTCTCTTTGGTCCAAAAATTTCCCTAAGTACTTTATTCTCAAATACCTGTAATCTCCTTTCCTCCATTAAAGTAAAAGTCCATGTTTCGCACCCATATAATACAACTGGTAGAATAATAGTTTTATATATTTTCAGTTTAATGTTTTTTGAAAGGAGTTGGGACATCAAGAGCCTCTGCAATGCATAATAGCACGCATTTCCAGAATTGAGCCTATGTTTAATTTCTTTGTGCATCTCATTCCTATTTGTGATTATTGTTCCTAGGTATTTGAATTCAGCCACTTTCTCAAAATTTCCCTCATTTGTCATTAGCTGTCCATTTCCATTATATAATGTATTTCTACGTGTGAACATATATTTAGTTTCATTGATATTTACTTCCAGTCCTAATTTCTTAGTGTTACTCATTAAGTGTGTGCATATTGTCCTTTAGTATCTCCTTGCAATCGGCCAATAGTACTACATCATCAGCATAAACTAACAGCTTATTAATACCATTCAGTTGTAAGCCTTCCTCATTCTCTAAAGATTTAATGGCATGCTCTAGTACAAAATTAAATAGTTGAGGAGATAGTGCATCTCCTTGCTTCAACCCATTCTGGATTTCAAAAGTGTCAAAACTGTTTACCTACACGCACCCTACTCTTTGTGCCATTTAGACACATTCGTATAAGTCTAACTATCTTTTTAGGAATTCCGAACTCCAGCAGGATACTATATAACTTCTCCCTCTTAATTGAATCATATGTTTTTTTGAAGTCTACGTATAGTTGATGTACAGTACCACTATATTCCCATTTCTTTTCTAAAATCTGTCTTATACTAAAAATCTGATCTGTTGTAGACCTGTTTCTTCTAAATGCACATTGATGATCTCCTAGAATGTCATCAATATAGGGAGTAAGTCTGCTTACTAATATATTTGTTAGAATTTTGTACGAAGTTGAAAGTAGTTGTTGCAATCAGTTTTATCTCCTTTCTTATAAATTGGTACGATAATTGATTCTTTCCATTCTTCTGGAAGAGCTTCTTTTTCCCAAATCATACTAATCAACCAGCGTATTTTGTCCATCAATTTATCTCCCCCTGATTTTATCAGTTCTGCTGGGATCTCATCTGAACCTGATGCTTTATACATCTTCAATTTTTCAATCGCCATTTCAACCTCTAATGCACTTGGCTCTGTGAATAGCATTTATGCTGTCTGTAAATTATCCTCCTCAATGTCCTGTTCTGTATGTACATTTAATAGCTGATTAAAATAACTTTTCCATCTATTTAATATACTCCTGGAATCTGCAATCATATTCCCATTTTCATTCCGAATTATGTTTGTTCTAGCCTGAAACCCTTTCTTCTCTATACTAATTCCCTGATATAATTCTCTAATGTTCCTATTTTTTGCATTCTTTTCAAGATCATTAATCTTCTCTCTCAAATATTCCCTCTTTTTACTCTTTAGTAGCTTGGTGGTTTCCCGTCTAATACTACTCAATTGTTCTAAATTTACCTCATTTGACTCGTGTAACTATTTCATCTTTTCTAGCTTTCGTTCCTTTACAATGTCGGCACATTCCTCATCAAACCATTTCTTGTTTTGCCTCTTTTTTAAACAACTAATGTTTTCTGATGCTGACAATTTAATAGTATCTCTTATAGCCTCCCATTCTTTATTTATATCAGTTTCTTCTTCATTTGCCACATTGTCATCTGAAGATTCCAGTACTTCCAAATCTATTAGCAATTTTGATTTGGTATGCCGCATTTCATCATTTTTCAAGTTTTTTAATTCAAATTTTACAGAATCATCTTTAGCGTTTGTTCCTCTCATAAGCGATAGCCGTTGTCTGATTTTCACCCTGACCAGATGATACTCTGGAATAATTATGTAAATTAAGGATAATATTCGTGCCATTATAAAGACTTTTTATTCCTTCTATAAGTTGAGCCGGATACCCTTTTGCCTTTCATTATTTCCCACAATGTTATTTTTATCACCTTATCAAAGGCTTTTTCAAGATCAACGAATGCTAAATATGTGGGTAAATTGAATTTTCGTCTCTTTTCTATTATCTGTCTCATAGTGAATATATTGTCAAAGCAGGATCTTCCTTGTCTGAAACCGTTCTGTTCTTCTAAGAGCAATGCACCTGCTATTGGTTTTAATCTCTTAAGTAATATCCCTGCATATATTTCGTATACAGAGTTCTAAATACTGATTCCTCTATAATTACTTGTTTTATTTCTGTATCCTTTTTTAAAAATTGATATAACATTTGCAATGAGCCATGTTTAGGGAATTTCTTTTGTTTATCCAACACATATTAAAGATGTGTAATAATCTTAATTTTAATAACAAAACAAACTCCGTATTTCAAAAGTTCTGCATTTATGTTATCAGGCCCAGGTGATTTTCGGCATTACAATTTTCTTATTGATGTTTCTAAACTTAATGAATGTGGTAATGATGATAATGACGGGCAGATGATGTTTGGGCCTTAAAGTTTCCTGACATTAGTCTTACAGGTGAGGAAAAACCCCGATAAAATCATCACCCAGGAAACTTGTCCCAACCGGCGATTGAACCCGGGCCCGCTGCATGACAAGGCAGTTCGCTACCTCGAGACCACAGAGGTGGACGTGAAAATTCTATTTCTAGAATAACTTGATCAATCTTATGGTACATTGAGACAAACAAGTCTAAAGTTGAAGTTGTATAAGAAAATCGTAGATAACAGATAATGATAATGATACTTTATCTACTCCTAACGCTTACATATATTTTTTTCCCACTAAATAAAATTATGTATCATGATTCTAATTATACACTAAACTCGTGTTTTTGCGAAAAAGTCACACACCTTTGTTTCTCGTAGTCTCAGTGGAAACAAATTCGAAATGAATAAAGGCCTTGAAGTTCTTCTCGTGAAGAAAAAAATTGAAAAGGTTTTGGAGATCTTTAACGATCCTATCTATAAGTAGACACCGAAAATATCCATAATCAATATGTCTGTGGTCTCGAGGTAGCGTGCTGCCTTGTCACGCAGCGGGCCCGGATTCGACTCCCGGTCGTGACAGGCCCTAGGTGAGTTTTTTTCGGGGTTTTCCCTCATCTGCAAGAAAAATGTCAGGAAGCTTAGGATCCAACGGTCCCCGAAAATCATTCGGCCATCAACACTATCCTTATCATTATCATCATTGTCCTTCATCGGTATGGAAAGCATCTACCACACCTATGATTTTCTGGTAAAGCTGCAAAGCACAGCATGAAAATGCTATGATGGCAGTGAAAGACTTTCCCTCGGGCAGAATTACTATGGATGGATATATATATATATATATATATATATATATATATATATATATATGTGTATTTGTGTGTGTGTGCCTGTGTGTGTGTCCATTAACGCTCTAACGGCTGCAATTTTTGTTTTATCAGAATCAAACTTGGCTTATAGCAACCAAATAAAGATATTAAGGTCGAGTTAGTTAACGAGCAAAATCGTACTATTAGATGTAGAAATTCACCATAAACTATAATTGAATAATCGCTCTAACAGTCGGAAATTTTTATGTTTGATAACGAAACTCAGTATATACTTTTAAAGTAAAACGAGGTAGTTATCTAAATAGCAGCAAAATCCGACCATTAAAAGTGGAGCTTTATCTGAAACCCAAAATTTTAAAAAATCGCTCTTACAGCCTCCATGTTTCCTTCGTCCCAAGGTATCAGTAGGCTATATACTACAATGTAATTAACTCGTAATTTGCAATAAATCCTATAAGATACATTATTTTAGTTAATGTATCATTCTTAACAAATTAATAAAAACATTCAGTACAAATTATTTAAATTTGTGTCAAATTATACAATAATCAAAAGGTGTTAATTTGCGGTTATAATAGTTTTGTTTTCTCTACGCTCTGACACGTCTACATATGTTAACGTAATCCATTTATTTTTTCTCCAATTTAACAAACGAAAGATACGTGTATATTCCGTAAAGCAGCAAGAGGGAACATAAATTCGTTTCTAATAAATCAAAGGTATGTTTTTTTTTAATTTACCAGACAATTTACGTAAATTATCATAAGTAATGCCACGAATGATATCCAAATTATCGATAAATTCACGACTCACGAAGTGAAGAGTGAATTTATCTAGAGAATTTGGAAATCAAGAGTGGCATTTGTTAGGACTATTTAACGAATAAAATTAAGCTGTTTACTCACAAATCATTGTTTACTATAGTTATTTTAAAATATTTATATATTTAATGTAAACGGCGATGTTTGAAAACAAATCAGAAATGTGAGCTTATGTTCATTCACTGCTGCTTGATCATATTATTTATTGCCAAATAAGATCGCAATATTGTAAGAGTGCATCCAAGTGGAGAAATAATCAAACACATCAAACTATATATTATAATCAATATTTCGGGTTATTCATTTATTTTTTTTAGTAAACAACTCAGCAAAATCAAGGAATCTTTTCATTATTTGCTATATTCAATGTATTTGTTGGAGAAAAATAATGCTTTGACCTGTTCAGAACATTAAAAAGGAGGAGCTTTCTTTATCACAAAAGCAGGAGCTGATAAAGAGAAATCGATAAAGAGCGCGACTGTATTGGTTGTAAATAAAAAAATCATTGTAACGTGATTGGTCATTGACCCCCATTTGGGGCATGAGTTAAATAGTCATTGTAATGTATAGTAGCCCTACATGATGGGTTACTCATTTCGCTCTAGTGAGTCCTGGGTAATAAATAAGAGGAGTTCGAGTAGAATACAAAGTGCAGAAATTACCTTTCTAAGAAGGACCAAAGGATGCACAAAATTGGATCACATAATATACGAAGCAATAAGAAGTGAATTAGAAATATATTCAGTAAATGATAGAATTCAACAAGACCGCATCGGCTGGGAAGAGCATGTTCAGAGAATGGAAGAAACAAGATTGCCTAAGATAGTAGTATATCATTATAAACCAAAGGGATCAAGGGACGCAGGAAGACTTAGGAAAAATGGAAGGAATCGTTGTGAATTGGGAACAGGCGAATCGCCTAAACTTGTAGTGAAGATGATGATGATTTTATTGTAAATTAAGACCTGGAATGAAATCGGAGAATAATAATAACTATGAAATGAGGGAGGTAAATTATACAGGGGATGATGGTAAATCGTTAGATCTGGATAAGAACATATGGAGAGCTTATATCAAACTTGGTTTGATAATGCCAGAGTTTAGTTTTTGTGTTGTGAACTAAGAGGAACATAGGATGAGTGTAAGATTTAAGTGCATTTATGTGGTGTGTATGGCATGTAGGATAAATATTTTTAAAATATGTTATGAACCACCGTTGAGATCATCATATAACACTTTGGGGATCCTTAACAACATGCGACGCGAAAATTTTTTCTAAGTTCCAATAATACACCATGTGCATGCGCCAACTAATGTGGAATTATTAGGGCGTTTTGAAAGGATGATACTGAGATCCATTTTTGTTGCCGTGAAAGAAAATAATGTATGCAGAAAGAGATACAATAATGAATTGTATAAACTGTATAATCAGTGGATATTCAGAATTTTGTTAAAACTGATAAATTGGCATGGGCTGGACACATTATTCGTATGGATAGCAAAAATGATTACAAAAATAATTTACAATGACTATTTAACTCATGCCCCAAATCGGAGTCAATGACCAATCACATTTCAATGATTTCTATTTTACAACCAATCAGAGTCGTGTTTCACCAAATATTTATCAGTGTTATAATTACCATATTAAAGAAAGCTCCTCCTTACGATATTGCGTTCCTTTGGCAATAAATAGTATGATCTGGTTGCAGTGATAAACAAAAGAAGCAGTAGAAGCGTACCTATCGTTTCTCATTTGTTTTCAAACATCGCCGTTTACATTAAATATATAAATATTTTAAAATAACTATAGTTAAATAATGATTTGTGAGTAAACAGCTTAATTTTATTCGTTAAATAACGCCCTCAGGGGTCCTCATCTAGGGGATATGTGGATGGCGACCACAAGGTGCCCAAGCTGTGCAAAACATTTCTTCCACTTACTTGTGTTTTGCACTCTTTTAACTTTACTATCTAACCTCTCTTGGTTAACTCTTGTTTTTTCGACCCCGACGCTATTAGGGCATCCGAGGGCTAGGGAGTCCTTCCTTTCTTCCATTTCTTCTTTCCTTTATTTTCTTTTCTTCTCCAGAAAAGCCTGACCAGAGGCTATAAGATGGCAGCCCCATCACTGGTCTTGCCTTCCTTTGGCCAGCAACCAATCGAAGGGACTGCTATTATGCTTTCAAATCTTATACGAGAATTTCCCATAAGGGAAAATTTTCTATAGGATCGTAACAGGCCTCGGCCTAACACTTGGAAGGAAGAAGAAGAAGAAATAGTCCTAACAAATGCCACTCTTGATTTCCAAATTCTCTAGAAAAATTCACTCCTCACTTCGTGAGTCGTGAATTTATCGATAATTTGGAAATCACTCGTGGCATTACTTATGAGAAACCTCTACTGGGTAGAAAAGTTGGAAGACTTAAATTAAGATGGAGGATGATATAATTCAAGACCTTAAGATTTAAAAAAACAAATAACTGGAAGAGTGAAGCTCAGAACAGGGATGTCTGGCATAAGATTCTGAAGGCGGCCAAAGCCCACATGGGGCTGTCGAGCCATTGAAGGCGAAGCTATTTACACTATGGAATCATGAGATGCAGCCAACATATACACGATATTTAACGAACCTAAAACTACCTAACGCAATTTAAGAACTCTAACCTTTGAAAGACCAACCTTAAAGCTAGCCTAACGCAATTTAAGCACTCTAACCTATTAAAGAATGCAACGCCCAAAAATAAATATTAAGTTCGGAAATATATGTGTATAATTAATTAGTACACTTTATGTTGGCTGTACTGAAACACGACTTTGTTTTTGCTTAGAATATTCGTTAAAATCATTACGGCTGCTACGTCTTCATGCAACGTATGAAGTTAAATATCATATAAAAATATATTAAAATAATCGTTAGAAAAATGTAAAAATCATTGTAAATGGTGGGAAAATAATTTTAAAAAATGGAACCCTAAGATTTGACAGGCGTTTATAAAGGAATTAAAAAATATCGCGTTATATGTTGTAAAAAATAGCCAAAACTTTTAAATCAGAAAATTATTACCTTTTTGTCAGTCGTCCTCAACCATCAGCTGAATAAGGTACTAATTTTGTGTTTTAAATGTTTTTGTATGAAGGATGTTAACAAAAAGAAAGAAGAGCAGAAACGATAGCCAGTGCTGGCACATATCCTACTTCTGTCCAGAAGCACCAAAGGGACTTCCAGTAGCGTCCCTATCCAATAGACGATTCACTACCAACAGTAGTCAACAAATGTAGCCTATTCTCAACAAATGTAGCCTATTCTCAACAAATGGCCTATGTGCCACGAGGTAGTTTGAAATATAATCCAGATATCTGGTGTACAATCTAGTGATGAAAATGCATCCACGACTCCTCCTAGTAACAAAATTGATGCAACTACAATTAGAATTTCCAACTCTTCGGGGTATAAAAACCGGACCCGCTAGTCTGAAAGCAGATATGCTACCACCTGAGCTACCGCGGCGAGCAATCAAAGGCTATTGCCGTTACAAAAGAAAGAATCGTGAAGTTGAAATGTAGGTCGGCGATTGTGATTAACCGTACGTTCTTGAACTCTAAATGTTGTTACTGGTAGTAAACAATCAAGTTACGTTGTTTATTACTAATTAGTATCCTTCGTAGAAATAATTATTGTGTATGAGAAATATCAATGGGCACTAACTAGACTATTATATTGTAGCATAAATCCAATTCTTTCTTTTAAATTACATTGATTTCGTAATATTAGATTGTCTAATAATCAAGGCAAGGGGAACCTATAGCGAACCTTCCGAGTGCAGGACGACCTGACTATTGAATCGATGTAAAAGTCAAGACGGTACCAGGTATAGGTAGGTACTACGAAAACAGTATAATACAGAAGAAAATTACAATTGTGCAATACAGTAACTAAAACACTACGCAGTATTCTGGATGCCAGCAAACACAGAGAAACATACATAAACAAAACAGTGCACACATGTAAGTACACCAATACTTGTAATATGTGTATCAGAACAGAAATGAATGTTACCCCTGAACATATTACACGATTGTATAGTAATCGGACGATAAGCGTAACACAGCATACTACTCTCCACATCTTTCACTATTCCGCGTAGTATCTACTTTCTGTAGCGTTTGTTATGGTGTAGAATTCTCTAGGCCTGCTGATAAGACGTAATGTTGGTTTTAATCTAATACTGTGTGTCTGATGGGATTTTGAAGATGAGATTCACTGAGAGTTTGTTCCGTGAAATTTTGAAGGTCGCGGGTTAAAACCCTACCAGACCCCATACTGCACGAACAACCATGAAAAAATTCACGAATTTGGAGGAATCGAACAGCTACCACATCCAGCATACAGCCCTAATATTGCGCCTTCAGAATACCAATCTTCCCGCTCCATGGTCCATTTCTTGCGTGGAATTTCGAAAACATTGAAAACAATTGTAGTAGGTCTCAACGAATTCTTTGCATCAAAAACTGAAGAATTGTACCGTCGCGGGATAATAAACACAGCTGAAACATGGCTCCGAATTATAGAATATGATGATCTATAGAATATGATGATCTATATTTTGAGGAGTAGTTAAATTTTTTCTCAGATATTGCAAATAAAATGTTCTATAAAAAACATTACTTATGAGACAGCAAGCTGTACTCATACTACTTTGTCCTATAGACATATGTATTGTTGTCCTAGGGTTCTCGTTGGAAATTTTGGTATGTTACGCTATCATCTAGGAATATCACCAAGAGACAGAATCACAAAGGATTGACTACACAATATGTCAGAAAGATTTATTATTACAACTTACCACATCAAATAAAAGTGGGAAGGTCATGATTCAAACTAAAAAGTCGAAATATGTCACAGAATGTACGAGTACTAGGAGGAGTTAATCTCAATGGCAAAACTTCCCGGAATTCGAAAACGAAGATGGGTTAGTCTTCAAACAATGTGTAGGGAATCATTGGTCAAGTAGTGCGAAAGAATTAAGAAGGCTAGCGGAAGTGGAAAAAAATCATTAGATTACAAAGTAACCAAACGAATAATCCCAAACATGCGAGTATCTCACGTGAGAAAATAGAGATCACCATCCGTTAGAAGGCTTTTGATCTTAAGGAACATTTTATGCTAATAATTTAATTTCGTACTATTATTAGTTCTTACAAAGGGAGCAATAAATAAACCTTTTTTTTTTGCAAATCCAATTTTTTTGTGGGGGGACACATCTAACTTAGAGTAAACCAAGATTAATAAGATGACCTATAGCGTATGTAGACTTTATAGAACTGGACACTGGAGATGTAAAGTGGGTTCAGTCATTTAAAGACAGGAATTGAACCTGTATTAATGGTTTATTTATTCTACCTGATGGAGTTTACCGTAAGATGATCTCTTCCACTTCTCTAGAGTTATATTATACACATCAAAACAATATTATTAAACGTTTACTGCATTTAGAAGAAACAGGTCTACAACAGATCAGATTTTTAGTATAAGACAGATTTTAGAAAAGAAATGGGAATACAATGGTACTGTACATCAACTATATGTAGACTTCAAAAAAGCATATGATTCAATTAAGAGGGAGAAGTTATATAGTATCCTGCTGGAGTTCGGAATTCCTAAAAAGTTAGTTAGACTTATACGAATCTGTCTAAATGGCTCAAAGAGTAGGGTGCGTGTAGGCAAACAGTTTTCAGACACTTTTGAAATCCAGAATGGGTTGAAGCAAGGAGATGCACTATCTCCTCTACTATTTAATTTCGTACTAGAGCATGCCATTAAATCTTTAGAGAATGAGGAAGGCTTACAACTCAATGGTATTAATAAGCTGTTAGTTTATGCTGATGATGTAGTACTACTGGCCGATAGCGAGGAGATACTAAAGGCCAACACGCACACACTATTGAGTAACACTAAGAAATTAGGACTGGAAGTAAATATCACTAAAACTAAATATATGGTCACACGTAGAAATTCAGTATATAATGGAAATGGACAGCTAATGACAAATGAGGGAAATTTTGAGGAAGTGGCTGAATTCAAATACCTAGGAACAATAATCACAAATAGGAATGAGATGCACAAAGAAATTAAACATAGGCTCAATTCTGGAAATGCATGCTATTATGCATTGCAGAGACTTATGATGTCCCAACTCCTTTCAAAAAACGTTAAGCTGAAAATATATAAAACTATTATTCTACCAGTTATATTATATGGGTGCGAAACATGGACTCTTACTTTAAGGGAGGAAAGGATATTACGAGTATTTGAGAATAAAGTTCTTAGGAAAATTTTTGGACCAAAGAGAGATGAAGAGACATGTGAATGGAGAAGACTCAATAACAATGAACTACATGGTCTTTATAGGAAGCCAGATATAATAAGAACAGTTAAGTCTCGTAGACTGCGATGGGCAGGACATGTTGCGCATATGGGGAATGAAAGACGTGCATAGAAACTTCTTGTAGGAAAGCCAGAAGGAAAACGCCCAGTTGGTAGACCAATAATGAGGTGGGAGAACAACATTAACTATGATTTGAGGGAAGTAGATTATACAGGGAATGATTGGAAAGCATTGGCTCAGGATAGGGATGTATGGAGAGCTTATGTCCGCGCGGCCATGAACCTACGTGTTCGATAGTGCCAGTGAGTAAGTAAGTAAGTAAGTAAGTAAGTAAGTAAGTTTACAACTTGATTAATAATACATAAGAGACACAGACTACACAATTTACAGACGACAAGAAACTTAGAACAATAATATTAAAATAATAATAATAATAATAATAATAATAATAATAATAATAATAATAATAATAATAATAATAATAATAATAATAATAATAATAATAATAATAATAATAATAATAATAATGAAACTCTCCAAACTCCAAAGCGCGACAGGCCTAGAAGTCCCTAGGCCTAACATACGGCTGCTGGCCTCATATCCACATGTGTTGATCGCAGAGGTAGACGATCAACCATCAGTGTAGGGTTAACATGTGATTAGCATGTCGGGTCTCACAGCCGTTATAGCTGATTTTCTCGACCTGTAACCGCTACTTATTGTAGCTACTAAATTCCTGATGATGCTGGATGAGCACCTGTCCTATATCGGCCGAAATTCCTTGAAAAAATGTCTACCCCCATCGAGACTCGAACTAGCGCAACTCCCGTAGCTCTGTGCCAAGGCTCCTTGCCCTAACGCCGAATCACTCGACTCCTGCGCGGGCCAATCATAATAATAATAATAAATAATAATAATAATAACAATAATAATAATAATAATAATATAATAATAATAATTATTATTAATATTAATATTATTATTTATTTATTTATTTATTTACAGATTTTTAATGTTTACATATATTTGTGTGCCTAAAGTGTTATTTTTTTCTCCACTCGTCTCTATCTATCCATTCCAAGTCCTTCAGTCCTCTTGTTCTCATTCCAGTTTTTATTTATTGCATCCACGAGTTTCGAGGTCTTCCTTTCGTTCTTCTTCCAGCTGGACACCGTTCTAATGTTTGGGTGATCTTTCTTCTTGCATTTGTCGTACATGTCCATATACATTTAATTGCTGACACCTTATATAGTCTACTATTGAATATCTAATATTAATTTTTTTCTCGTATGGCAGTATTTCTTATTTTAATAATATAAACCTATAATTTCATTAAATAATTAGTTTAATACACAAAGTACAAAGTATAAAATAATAATAATAATAATAATAATAATAATAATAATAATAATAATAATAATAATAAATAATATACCTAGTGCATGGTTATGTATTATATTGCCTAAGGGAATATTTATTGAGCTTTTTTTAACTTTTTTGAGTCGGGCAGTCCGTGATATAAGAAGGAAAGGAACTCCAGATTCGGGCAGAAAACAGTATTACACAGCCTTCAATAAAAATGCAAGCACTTTTCGTTAGAATAATTCTCCCTTAAGCAATAAAATCGTGTTTATAATATGTTTATCATGTGTCAGAAATTGAAATACTAGGTTTCGTCACTAACAGGCAGGTTTTCGTGCAGCAAGTAATTTATAACTGGTTGCGGCCAGTTTAATGGATGAAGGAATTTTAATAATTGAAACGTGATTAAAATACTCATGCAGACAACTCGCTAACGACTAGTTCCATAACATAGAAAACGAATACAAACTGCTAATTTCCTGTGATGAAGTTTTAGAACCAAGAAATGTAACAAGTTATTTTTTTTATTATACGTAATTCTCTTAATGATTATGATTTTACTTGAGAGAGAGAGCACAGTAAAGTGCATCTTGATGTTCCTGGTCGTGCTCTGCATTTCCTCATACCATTCAACTCACAACTTGTTCCAAAACGTAGTTTATAACTTAAGATGGTTGGTCCACCGCTGTGGTCATGAGATAGCGTGCTACCTTTTCACATAGCGTGCCCGAGTTCGTGTTGGGAAAAGTTTCCTCGGTGAGATTTTATTCGGGGTTTTCTCACCTGTAAACAAATGTCAGGAAACTTTTAGGTCCAAATATCATAAGACAATCATCATTATCATTCGCATTCGCCTTAGATTAGGATTAAGGACTCTCCTGGCGCACCACTGACATCATCAACATCCATCATACCATCGGGGTAGTGTAATCTCGCCTTCCAGGCACCCCAAACTCAGAATTTGGTTACTATTACACCAATGCCAGGAGAGAACACCAGAAATAGCGAAATAACAACATGAGCCATTGAATATAAAAAAACGTATGATGGATGATAGAGCAGGCCTAAGAACAGTTAAGATGTATCCAATTTAAGAGTAGCCATGAGTGAATTTTGAAACTCCGAAACTAATAGATATATTCCTTTCACATTTGTGCCACAGATGTCTACCTGTACGAAGAACATTTATGATAAATTTCAAGTAATTTGTTATGTTAGTTCGCAAGTTACATTATTTTCTTCTCTTTTTTATTTTAATTAATTATAATAGTCCTTGCAGTACAATTTTCAATAATTTGT
The DNA here is from genome assembly GCA_030220185.1 of Diploptera punctata. Taxonomy (NCBI): domain Eukaryota; kingdom Metazoa; phylum Arthropoda; class Insecta; order Blattodea; family Blaberidae; genus Diploptera; species Diploptera punctata. The sequence continues at coordinate 2,782,452 of JASPKZ010005297.1, forward strand.
TCCAATATTTTGTCAGGATATTCGTTACACTAATTGTTTGTAAATTTGCATTGGATTTTTCTGTGCTGTTAATACTTTTGAGAAAAAAAGTTTTTTAATTGATTTTTCATGTTGGCGGAAATCAAAGTAAATATGAGAATATAAAAAATCATAACTCATGAGCATTTCGAGTATGATTAAACTCCAATGCAAGTGTGGTTCGTTGTATTCTTACAGATAAGTGCTGAAAATGTCAGTTGAATAAGGCAAAAATTGTAGTGCAAGGAACTTTTTTTTAATGGGTATGCGCTTGAAAAATACACTTTGAAAAAAAAATGCCACAAAGTTTTTCATGCTTCTGACTGCTTTAATAACACCCAGTTCCAATTCATGTGCTGAAACAAATATTTCCTTTGGATATTTGTGTCAAACTGTATGGTAGACTCTCATTACCATTTTTGATTTTTCCTTTTGTACCTCTCTCCCAGAATACATATGATGCTAATCTTTGATTATATTGGTATAATGTTTGCCACTAGTTATGAAGAGTTTAAAAATGGCCGTCAGGGCTTTAATAATGGCGAAATAGCGATGAGTTATGTATTTTCTTGAACAGGAAGCTTAGGAGAATTTTATGAGAGATATAACACAAAATGTGTGTTTTGGTCAATTTTCACTCAACATTCACTCATGGCTACCCTGAAAGCTCAAATCTAAAAATAAGAATGGTTCAGAATGGTGTAATCCCGCCTTCTAGGCGTCCCAAACTCCGAAGTGGGTTATAATTACGCTAATGACAGGAGAGAACACCAGAAATGTCGAAATAACCTCATGCGGTATTCTAAACAAAAAAAACTTTCGATGGATGATAGAGGAGGCTAAGAATACTTTTCTAAATTCAAATCGCGAAAGATTGGCATGCTACGAGTTAATGATAAATCCAGAAAATTGGATAAACTTGGGTAAATTTCTGGACAAAACGCGGAAAATAAGAACAACACTCATTTATGAATAAATACATGTTATCAAAATGCAATACCATTAATTCTTAATAATTCCACATAATTAATGTATAATTATATTGTATTATTATGTAATTATAATATTATTGTGTTTTCTATAAGTAATTGTAATAGCATATTATTGTTGTTCTTTTTGTTTTTTTCTTTATACTATTACAAAATATTACTTTATTGTAAAGGACTGTCAACACACGTACGGCTTACTGCCCGTGCGACCCATATTTGTAAATAACATTGTATATATCTTACTTGCAGTCTAATAACGTCCTACTACTACTACTACTTAAAACTTATCCAATTTACCGCTCAAATCTAAAAATAATAATGGTTCAGGAGCAACCTTTACATTCGATAATTTCCCTTTACGACTTTTATTGGCGATAGAGGAAGACAAAAGAAACTTGTTCCAACATTTTTCTGTTATAGAATCTGATATGAGGAAAGTTCATGTGAGAACCATCACTTATTTTAATCTAAACTTGTTGAGGAATAATAGACGAATTAAATCAGTAACGGTGGTCTAGGGGTTAAATTCCTAGCCTCTGGCCCCGAGGGTAACCGTGCGGCCCTCCCAATAAATACATTTATTTGAATCATTATTACTGCTATAGATTAAATCCGGCCGGAGTCGAAGGCTTTATTACGATAGAAAAATCCAAAGGACTCTAATCCGTGGCTCCCGAGCCTGAACCTTTTTCGGGTTCGTAAACGTAACTCAAGACTATATTAGAGCAAAAAATGAATCAATACTTTCCACATAATATAAAACACACTCTCAATCATGCATAGAGAAAATAATAACCAGAAATAAACATCTTAGATGAGATAAAAATGATTAAGTAAACAAGAAACGATAACCTGTTGAACGAGAACACGCCCTTCCAGATTAACCCACTATACAATATATTCGTTAAAAACAACCAGTACAATGAACATCTTTGAAAATGGAACCGGTTCCAAAAGACCTAGCTGAATAATTTTATTACTATTATTAGCTTAAATGAAATAATATATATAGGGGCCTATATATATATATATATATATATATAGCTTATTTAGATGTATCTATTAGACTGTGTTTCTATGACTGCCTTTGTAAAACGTATTTCTGAAGATGATAACTGATTTAGTATTTTTGATAATGTGGAATGATGTTTATATGTCCTGATAATGAAATTCGAACGCAGCACTTGTGTGGACGCATAAGTAAAACTAGAAAAAAGTCTCAGATTGATCGGTTCTAGGGGTTGTACCCGGGATTTCCCTAATTGGAGTCTAAACCCTTAGACAACATAATAAATATCCAGGTTCTAGGTATATTTTTGTTAATCTTTTATATTTTGCACTTTCTTTATCGAGCCAATTATTTACTCAAATTATAGGTTAAAATATTATTAATAGTATTATTATTATTTTAATATTTCGTTCTTTCCTTGTCAACTGTATATTATGTAGCCTATGCCTATTATATGTTATTAATCAAATTGTAGATAATCCATAATTGTAATATATGTAGACCTATAATTTAGGCGGCTCCGTGGCGCAAACGGCTCGCCTCTCACCGCTGCGCTGGGGTTCCGAGATCGATTATCGGTCACTCCATGAGGGTTTCGTGATGGACGAAACGGAGCTTAGACAGATTTTTATCTGAGTTTCTCCCGCTTTCCCCTACCACAAATTTCATTCCACTGCACCGTCAATGTACGGTGTGTTGATGCTCTCTCTTGTTACAGAACCTATCTTTAATTTTCAAACTAACTTGTAACATACAAGTTATCAAGCAGAGTCTGTAGCTGGGCCCAAAATACAGACTAAATTAATCTTTCTTGTAAACGACTTCTAGTGTATTATTCAACATGGATATCTCAAGAGAATGCTAATCATATTTGACTTTACTATTTATATTATTTACGTTTATCATGAGAGGAATGGAAATTGCTCTAAAGCGCACAAAACTTAGGTTCAAGTTCAGATTGAAACACTTAAGGAAGCTACCAGAAAAATACATGAAAGCTTATATATTATCAATATAATTAATGATGTCAAAAAGTAAAGTATACAATTAGCTGTTGGAAATAATAAATGAAATATAAACATAATACATAATGAAAATAACAAAAACAATCGTCGGCTTTAAATAACAATAATGATGCATACATCCATACTAGAGTTCTCAATCACACAGAAATAAACAATCTTCCTCTTAACAGTTTTTCTTCAAGTAAATATAAATGAAGAGTCCTTGTCAAGGGGTCGGTTCTTCGACCCCCGCCGAACTTGATGGAACGAAACGTTGACGCCGACTGTTAACCGGAACAGACTTTTGGTCGCGGGTGTAGGTCATCGCGCATCCCAAGTCGCGACAATGACGTCAGGGAAAGAGTCATTAGGAGGGGATAAAGTAGGAAAAGATAGAGCACAGGACACATATTTACCATCACAGAGTCTATTATGAAACGTCACGACAGTAAAATTACGTCACCACGATACACCACCATTTCTCCGAAGTCATCTCATCCATTTCCTTTATTTGCTTCATCCGCCCCTGTTACAGTGCATCAGTGATGGTCGACCGGCCCCCTTGTAATTCACAGACCTCTATAAATATAGGGGCTTCATCTCATCTTATTCCTCGACCCAACTCTGAGTTGGACACGAGTTGAAGATATTTTATGTATAATTTAAACCTGATGAAGAGAAAGAGAAATATTGGTCTTTGCTCCATCAGGCAAAATAAATTAACCATTAAACTATAACCGTTTAAGCCAAATAGCTGGGTAAAAAATTGTTGAAAAACCTATTTTTAAGTTTGAAATAGTATTTTATATTAATTAATTTAGTTTACATGCTTCCAACGCATGTACTAAATGTAATGTAATGAAATGAAAGTTTTTTTTGTTCCCTATACACTCATGAATATTGGCATTCACGTACGGGAAATGATGTGACATAACCGGTTTCAGAAACAGGAATATGTGTATGTGAATGCATGTGTAACATCATTATAATAAACAAAACATAATTATTGACAAATAGCACACCAATTCAATAAAACAACTGTGTGCAACTAAGCAAAAACAATAATATATCAGAGACATATTTTCATAGTCTGTTACAAATATATAGCAATTACGAGTAGAAAACGAAGCTGCTTATTTCTGTATACTGATTCCAATTACTGTACACTGCTGACTTCTGTTTCTTATTAGATTAATTGTTCAAGTCTCACGCCATTTCTGTCAGTAAACATTCCCTGCGTGTTTTGCATTACAGTTATTGCTTCATTCAGCTGATATGGTAGCTCCTTCACTTTTTTCTTTCTTTATATTAGATTTTTTTAATATTTCTAATTATATCACTCATTTTCCTTTTTACGATATACCAGAGAACGTTTTATAACTTAACATATATACATAATATTCTGAAATGCTTGCAAAATTACATAACTTACTATTAATATAAGCTTTAAACCGAGGATAAAAATTGACCATATTTATAATAATAATAATAATAATAATAATAATAATAATAATAATAATAATAATAATAAAGTATAGGTTAATGGGAGTCCTTCGAATATATTTGAAGTTGGCAATAAAATGTTAGATTTGCAAGGGTAATTTAAATTAATCATATAATATTTTAGTTAAATTGGAAGACTTAAGGCCACAGGGTCTTATATTCTATTCAACCAGTTACGTAACACATACAAACGCATTTAAGAACTATAATTAAAACTCAAACTAATATTAAATACCACTAACATAACTATGCATTTAAAATAAATATCCAAAAACTACAAGCGCGCCAGGCCTAGAAGGCTCTTGGCCTAACATCCGGCTGCTGGCCTCACATCCACATGTGCTAATCACAGATGTGGACGATCATCGAGCCGGTGTAAGGGTGACATCTGGTCAGCATGTCGTGTCTCTCAGCCATTTTAGCTGGTTTTCTCAACCTGTAGTCGCTACTTATTGTAGCCACCCAAATGCCTCACGATGCTGGGTGAACATAGGTCACATACTGGCCGAAATTCCATAATAAAACGTCTTCCCCATCATTATCATCCCTTCGTATGGAAAGCAACAGGAAGCTACCACACATATAATATTCCCTAGTAAAGCTGCAAAGCATAGCATGAAAATGCTACGTTTGTAGTGAAAGACCTGCCCTAGGGCAGAACACTGTAAAAAATGGGGACTCAAACCGGCGCAAGTCCCGTAGCTCTGCGCCAAGTCTTCTTGCATTAACCATTGGGCTACGGCGCGGGACTAAAATAAATATAATTTATACAATATGGCAGTGGTTATGAGCAAGCCTAAATGATATTAATGACTATAAACAATTATTTGTGACATATCTACATCAATGGCAGAAGTATATGAATAATAATAATAATAATAATAATAATAATAATAATAATAATAATAAAAGACGCCGGTAAACTTGGCCCCGATTACATAAAATACGGTAAATTGGGTCCCGAGTCAACAAGAGTAGTAGATAATTGGGTCCTATGTCAAAAAATAGTAATAGGTAAAGGTTTTCAACTTATTAGCATTGCTCAGAGAACATCGCGTAGAGTTTGGCTGGATCTATCCCACAAAAATTAAGAAAGTTAAATATCTGGCCTGAAATTGTTTCTAGCCTGATAGTAAACGTTTAAAACCACCGATTTTACAAATTCGAACGCGCTAATTTGTCCGTTGCCAACGGTATATATTATATTTTTTTCATCCATAAGCTATTCTTTTTATTTTATTGTTTTGGCCTCTTTTACTGAATGCCTACATAAAAAATAAACTTTTGATTGAAAATATTCCAATACATCATTATCATCCGGCATAATGGCACCTGCCGCCGTCTTCCGGAAACCAAACGCCATTCCTCTCTGTCCATCCATTGATCTTTCTCTAATCCTCTGATATTCATAGCTGCTTGTACCTTTTTCATCCAATTTCCTTCGGTCTTCCTCCTTTCCATTGGGATCCATTCCATAACAATTTTAGGCAATCTTTGCTCTGGCATTCTTTTGACATGGTCATACCACTGTAATCTTTTCTTTTTTATGTCTTTTCTTTTCTATAATTCGAATACATGAATAAAATTAAAAATGATGGTCGCTTAAATTGGTGTTCACTTTATTTTATTAATGTTAATACATTTGTATTTGCAACAAATTAACAGTACCGTACAAAATTAATAAAGAACACAGGAACGGTATGACAACTTGAAAAAACTACTCGCCTCGACTCGTCTCGACTTTGTAATGGAAGTAGGATCACTTTTCAAACATGTATTCTCCTTCTGATCTCGTCAAGGAAACATCCAGTTTTCTGGAAGCGTCCTCGACAACTAGGAAGGGAATCCAATCTGCTTTCATGAAACTAACTTCCAGCTATTTTAGGGTGATATAGTTTCTCTCGTTGATGATGGTGAGTGATTTTATCCATCGCCAGCGCTGACCAGACGCAGATCAGGAGACAAAGATCCAGTGGTCGGACATTAACAAGCCTTTCTGACACTGGCCGTCACTGATGATCCTGATGATGATCTAGCCGACTCACTAAGCCGCCAGAAGGAAGACTGCCGCAGAAGCCGCCAACCCTCAAAAGGGCAAGAGCGGGAAGCCAAGTCGACATTCCAATCAGAAACGGCTCTTTTCGGTTTTAGCTGATCTGATTATAATTTAGAATTTTGAAAATTTATTGGACTTTAATAATTTTACTAGTGGGCACTAGAGGACCACTTCGACATTTGCCTTAACATCAAGGGAAACCACTAAAAACCTTGATACAGTGGCTTGAATTTAATAAATTAAATCCAAACTGATCAGCATATCTCTCTCTTTCACTTTATGAGGCACCAATCCCTTGAGTGGAAGTGTAACCTTCGCAGCCAATAGAACATCCTCTACACAACATTTCTATAATAACGGTTTCTTCACTTCTTCCTTGAATGCAATCGAGAGAGGGTCCATTGTATCGAACATTTCGACCACCAATGTTTTTTTTTTGTTTTTATTAAGTTTGATAAACTGTCAATGGAACTCCTCGTAAATACGTAGGACCTAAGGAAAATCTACATTGCTCAAATCATTCGAGCTCACTCAGCAGTTGTCAGTGCATAATTCAGTAATATACAGTAGATATGGCAATACCGCATTAGTACATTTGTATCTTTCTCTACATTATCTCTAGCGTTCTTGGCTCACAGCCTACGTGGTACATGACATGGTTTTATATGAAGTCTCCAGGTTGTAAGAATTATACACCGTGTCCACAAATATAGTATCATACTTTAAACTACTACTACGTCGCTTTGGATAATCGTATCTAAATTAAATCGGTGACAATCAAAAGAGGAACTCAAAATGTTTTGTGTATGTATACAATGTCGACAATGGAGAATAATAGACAACAATATACAAAGCAAACTAAATTTATTCATGTTTTTTGTGGGTTCATTGTTGAATATTTAGCAGACAGCGCTATCTACAGCTTCACTCGTGGGGGACACATTCAATATCTACGAGGCATAGCAAAATCTTTTCGAGTTTCTCTTTTGATTGTCACCAATTTAATTTAGATAAGATTATGCAAAGCGACGTAGTAGTAAGTTTAAAGTATGATGCTATATTTGTGTATAATGTTACCTGGAACCAGGACCCAATTTACCGACCACATACAAATCGGAAATTGGCCGGGACCCACTTTTCAACGCTCATAATAACAATAATAACACAAAAATGATAATAAAATTAATAATAACAATAATGTATAACAATGTAAATTTATTTTTAGTAAATTTGAATACAACTAGGGTTTTTTAACAATTTAACAATATTTCTGACACACCAAATGAAAAACAATAAATTTACTTTCTATAACTTACTAGCGGACCCGGCATACGTTGTCTTACCCGAACGTTCAATTCTCGTGTCATGGCCGGACGATAAAAATGTAAGTTACTATTTTACCATAAAATTCACTGTTTAATAAGTTCGCAAAAACTCTTCACTTCCATCTGTTGTGGCACAAGAAACATGCATTATGACGTCATATTTTTGTCGCGCGGAATATGTCGTTAATGCAGATGACTATACATCTGACATAAAAAAAATCTATTACTCGATCGTAGCTCTATCTACCGGGTCCAGTTGTGAATCGAAACCATCCAGGGACACACTCAAACACACACAGACAAAATTTCATCAAAATCTGCCCAATCGTGTAGGCAGTTTGTGCAGTTTGTAATTTCGGATTTTAAATGAACTCCCAATTCTAATGATTTCGCTCACTTTTGGATAATACCTACCTCAGTTTATTTTAATATGATATTCTGAGTTTCGTTGTGAAACATAGACAATTGTGACGGCTAGAGCGATTTTTAAATTTTCAATTCATCTGAACTCCTACCCGTAATGGTTGTAGGGGGTCCAATTATGAATCTAAAACATGCAGACATCGACTCAAACAAACACAAAAATGTTCATCAAAATCGGTGCAGTCGTTTAGGCACGTTTTAATTTCCTATTTCAAGTAAACTTCCACTTCTAATTGTCGGATTTCGCTCATTTTCTGACTACACCTACCTCGGTTATAGATATACTGAGTTTCGTTTTGAAACATCGAAAAATATGACTGCTAGAGTGATTTTTAAATTTTCACTTCATATGAAATCCTAAACGTAATTGTTTTAGACAATCCAATTGTGAATCTAAGGCATCCAGGGACCCACTCAAAAACAAACAAAAATTTCATAAAAATCGGTCCAGTCATATAGACATTTTCTAAATTTCGAATTTCAAATAAACCCCCATTTTTAACAGTCGGATTTCGTTGATTTTTGATAGCATATAGGCCTACCTGGGTTTATTTTAATAGAATATCCTGAGTTTTATTGTGAAACATCGAAAACTGCGATCTCTAGAACGATTTTTAAATTTTCGTTTAAGGTGAACTCCTACAACTAATGATTATAGAATATAATAGATAACTGCTGAACACTTGGCGCATCTAAAACAATATTTACAAATTTTCACGAAGAACGGTTGAACGGTTTAGAAGTCTATGAAGAACAAATATACATACATTCATTTATATATATATATATATATCCAACCATAGTAATTCTGCCCGAGGCAGGTCCTTCACTGCAAAAATAGCATTTTCATAATATGCTTGCAGCTTTACTAGGGAATTGTAGGTGTGATAGCTTCCCGTTGCTTTCCACACCGGTGAAAGATGATGATAATGATAAAGGATGATAATGATGATGGTGACCACGTGATTTCGGAGACCGTTTGTGCCTTAAAGTTTTCCTGACATTTGTGTTACAGGTGAGGAAAAACCCCTATAAAAACCTCACCCAGAAAAACTGCCCCGACCGGGGATCGGACCCGGGCCCGCTGCGTGACAAGGCAGCACGCTACCTCGAGACCACAGCGGTGGACTATATATATCATAAAGAATTAAAAACAATAACTATATTTATAAACAGACATTTCTTATACAACTTTACAATATGACGACTCCATGACACCGTTAGAAAATTCTACTCTTATTGAATATAGTGAGATAAAGTTATATGTTCTTCCATTAATAATAATCTTGTATCCAATTAATGTTTTAAATCATTTATGAAGCATTAAGGGGAGTCAAATATATTTTAGCCGAAAAAGTTAACAATTACAGTAATAAAACCATACAGAGTGTTCCAAAATTTCCATTACAGACTTCTTGGGATCGTAGAGGTGACTGGTAGATAACATGTTAGTCCAGAAATATACCCTTTACAGTGACAAGTTAGCATTAAACATTCAAATATCCCTCATCTGTCAGGAAATAATCGATAGCAACTTAATGATTTATGAATCAATTAATGGTACAAAACCCAACGTTCACTGATTTCGTGACAATGTCCTACTACAATAAAAAAAACTGCTGCTTCATTATAATAATTAACACGGCAAATACAGTGTACAAACATCTCCTACTGGATGCGAACAGTGATTTCAGCTTGATATGACTTCATATAATAACGTATCCATAAATTATATTTTCTTTATTTATTTTATTAAGTTAAACCTATACCTTTGCAGGTACTTTTGTGTGCCCCAACCTCCAGGGCTTTGTAGGGACACAATGATATGATTTTAAAACACTGAATCACACAGACGTTTTGGACCACTAAGGACACGGAATGTTTCCCCGGATGAGTGATCAGCTCAGTGCCAGGACCACCTCCGAAATAAGACGAACATTGAAGAAAAGACACACCGTTCACTCATACTTTTATAATAATCAAGGCGAATATGAAAGAGTGATTATGAAATCCAAGGTGTTCGGAGATTTTTTAGGCTAAAAACTGTCTTGCAGGTGACGAAACACCGGAAGGAAATCTCACGAGGGTCTTGTTCCGGCTGCGGATAGAAACTAGGGTCCCGCGACAACAACATTCTGAAACTACAGTGGTGGATTTATTTATATTAAGCATGATTTGAGGAAAATACATTATACAGGGGATGTTTGGAAAACATTATCTCAGAATAAGGACGTATGGAAAGCTTATGTCAGCGCGGTCATGAACCTACGTGTTCGATAGTGCAAGTGAGTTGATTTATATATATATATATATATATATATATTTATGAAAGTTTTCTTGGGTTTTCCGCGTCTTGGATTCAACTTCGGCCTCTGACCACTGATTCCGACGTTTCGGCATGATCCCACATGCCATTATCAAGGAATTATCAATTATATATAAGGAATGATAAGTTCGAGTCACGGGTTTAGGTCTTATATAATAAAACTCTATGTATTTTATTATATAAGACCTAAACCTGTGACTCGAACTTATCATTCCTTGATAATGGCATGTGGGGATTTTATTATATAAGAACTAAACCTGTGACTCGAACTTATCATTCCTTGATAATGGCATGTGGGATCATGCCGAAAAGTCGGAATCCGTGGCCAGAGGCCGAACGTGAATCCAAGATGCGGAAAACCCAAGAAAACTTTCATATTCATACTTTATATCCGCGAAAATCTGCAATATAACATATATATATATATATGTGCGTGTGCGCGCGTGTGCGTGTGCATGTTCGTGTGCGTGTGCGTGTGCGTGTGCGTGTGCGTGCGTGCGTGTGTGTCCACTACTGTGGTCTCGAGGTAGCGTGCTGCCTTGTCACGCCGCGGGCCCGGTTTCGATCCCCGGTCGGGGCAGTTTTTCTGGGTGAATTTTTTATCGGGGTTTTTCCTCGCCTGTAAGACAAATGTCAGGAAACCTTTAAGGCCCAAACAATCTCCGAAATAATATGGCCACCGTTATCATCATCATCATCATCATCATCGTCCTTATCATTATCATCATCCTTCACAGGTGTGGAAAGCAACGGGAAGCTACCACACCTACAATTCCCTAGAAAAGCTGCAAGCATAGCATTAAAATGCTATGATTGCAGTGAAGGACCTGCCTTCGGGCAGAATTACTATGGATGGATGGATGAATATATATATATATATATATATATATATATATATATATATATATATCTTCAACTGAGGTGAGACGAAGCATTTATATTTATAGATGTCTGAACAACAAGGGCAAGGGTGTCGGCCGACCACGCCTGATGCACCGTCACAGGGGCGGATGAACGAAATGAAACGAAGTGGATTAATATGAGTACGGATAAATGGTGGAATGCAATTTCTGGCAGAGTAAAACGGAAAATACCCAGACAAAAACCTGACCAAGCTCCTTGCGTCCACCACTAATAGTTCTATAAATAAGTATAAAATAAAAATTCATGAACCAATATTTTACGATTGTGACCAGCCTCTTGGGTTAGTGGTCAGCATTTCTGACAATAGTTCAAGAGATCCCGGGTTCGCTTCCCGGTCAAACAATGGAATATTTCCTTAAAGGGAATTATTCCTGTGGTTGCCTAGAGTCTGGAATTTACGTTAAGTTTAAGTTAAGAAGCCTTTTTACGCTTCATTATCGTTTATCACCCACCAGATGATCGGCATAACGTAACTCTGCTTTCCAGGTGCCCCGACTTAAGAAAAAGATTACAATTCACTAACGCCAGGGGAGAAAGCCAGAAATATGAATGTCAATAAATGGTTGCAATAGAATTATATATATATATATATATATATGTCCACCGCTGTGGTCTCGAAGTAGCGTGCTGCCTTGTCACGCAGCGGGCCCGGATTCGATGCCCGATGGGGGCAGTTTTTGTGGGTGAGGTTTTTATCGGGGTTTTTCCTCACCTGTAAGACAAATGTCAGGAAACCTTTAGGGCCCAAACGGTCCCCGAAATCATATAGCCATCATCATCATCATCATCCTTCACCGGTGTGGAAAGCAACGAAACAACCACACCTACAATTCCATAGTAACGCTGCAAGCATAGCACGAAAATGCTATGATTGCAGTGAAGGACCTGCCCTCGGGCAGAACTACTACGGATATATATGGGACTCTTGACGTACCAACTCCTTTCAAAAAAACAAACTGAAAATTGTATAAAAGTAGTATTCTATTATTCTATTAGTTTTATGATATGGAAACGAAAAATGGTCTCTTACTTTAAGGGAGGAAAGGAGATTACGAGTATTTGAGAATAAAGTTCCTAAAAATTTTGGACCAAAGACAGATGAACATACAGGGGAATGGAGAAGACTACAAACAGTGAACTACATGGTCTTTATAAAAGCCAGATATAATAAGAGCAGTTAAGTCTCGTAGACTGCGATAGGCAGGAAATGTGGCACGAATGGCGAATTAAAGAAGCTTCTTGTAGGAATACCAGAGGGAAAACGCCCAGTTGGTAGACTGAGTATGAAGTGAGAGGATATAACATTATCCATGATTTGAGGGAAGTAGATTATACAGGGGATGATTGGAAAACATTATCTCAGTATAGGGATTATGGAGAGCTTAAGTCCGCGCGGCCATGAACCTATTGGTTCGATAGTGTCAGTGAGTTATATATATATATATATATATATATATATATATATTTATTTATTTATTTATTTATTTATTGTTTATTCATGTAATGAAAATTATGTTTTCATAAGTCAAATGATGCAAAAGGGATACTTATACATTATGGTCTGAAAAATGTAATCAATAGCAACAAGTTATGTTTATTACCTCATATTTTTTGCAGGATAATGAGGTAGGATTTTGCACACCTCACGCAATGTTGCAGGGATTTACTGAAGTAGCATATAACAACTTTCGCTCTCTCGATAGTGGGGGCATTTGTAGTTATATATACAACTACAACGCTAAAAAAATATGCGTACAGTTTGACAGTTTTCATCATGAATCTGAAGATAGTGTTTCTGGTGCTGTTTATTGCCGCAGCTTCAGGTAAGTGTTTTAATTATTCCACTACAAAAACATATAAGTTAAAGTATAAAATTCGTACTTTGTATTTTTTTAAATATTATATCTCGTTCAGGATGATTGAGGTCTCGGGGACGAATTTTATTCTTTAACTTTTACATATATCCTCAACGGTACTTCAAAATTAATGTTAAAAGTATTAAGAAATATAAGACATTTTATTTGCTATTTACTGTAATATTATATTGTAATACAAGCTTCGAAAAATGTATCTTAACAGAAATTATGAGAAGATAAAAGAAAATGATACGAGATTCTTTGAAGACATTTCATACAATTTATGTATTGCATACTATTTTTTGACAGTGTTACATCTTTTAGGGACGATTGGTACTAATATTATTAAAAATGGCAATTATTAAATTAAAATATTTAAAATAAATTATTACTCTGAGAGAAAAAAAAACATATGAATGACATAGCAATTAGAATCACCGTAAAGTTAAATAATATTAATTCAGCACTGCATTTTTTTGCATAGCAACCAAAAAATTCATTATTGCATTTCTTTTGTTTACATAGCAACCAGATTAGGTGTAGGAATGTTAACATTCAATTAATGACAAGTTTAGTAATAATGACTATTAAACTCCTGCACCAAATGGGAGTCAATGACAAATCACGATTCAATGTATTTTGTTTTACAACCAATCACAGTCGTGTTTCACCTCGATATTTAACTACTTCTGTTTATCATATTAAAGAAAGCTCCTCCATTTTAATACTCTCAACAGGTTAGAGTATTATTTTGTAGTGACTGACACTCTAACAAATAGGTTGAATATAGCAAATAATGAACAGATTCCCGAATAATCGTGTGTTCAATAATTGTGTTCTTAAATAATGATTTTACGGAGTTGTTTCCTAAAAAATAATAATTAATAAATAACCTATAATGTTCTTATTCATATACAATTTGTTGTTTTTTTTCTCCACTAGGGTGCTTTCTTACAATAATGCGATCCTATTCGGAAATAAGTAATATGTTCTAGTTGCAGTGGATGAACAAAAGAAGCAAAACCAAACTTTTCTTATTTGTTTTCAAACATCGCCGTTTATATTAAATATATAAGTAAAGTAAAGTGATTTCACAACAGGCCCGGGGGCCCTTGGGGTAGTAGGAGGTTAAGGCTCCCACTTTTTTCTAGACAATCGGCACTTTATGTCAGCCGGGTTGTCAGCCCTGCATGACGGCCGCCTTTACCCCCAGAACAAGCGTCTGGTACTCATTTCCGTTAGAGGCTGAGTCGACCCTAGTACATATTTTAAAATAATTATATTTAAATAATGATTTGTGAGTAAATGGCTTAATTTTATTCGTTCAATAATCCTAACAAATTCCTCTCTTGATTTCCAAATCCCCTAGATAAATCGGAAATCACTTGTGGCGTTACTCACGATAAAATAGTTACATCGTCCAACAAATAATATAATATTGCTTTCGTTCTGGGAGAAGCCACAAATATATTATATATTTATATACATGTTTAAATATTAATTTTAAATGTGTTTTATTTATTTTTTTATCTAAAAGTGGGTGTACTTTAATTTTATATGTAAAAAAATTATCTCGCAAAAAGAAATAATATTGATATCGAAAAATGAGTAAACGTTCGATAATAATGCATAACATATTTTTAAACCAAACTTTAACCTAAATGTCATTACATATTTCAAAAAACGTATTTATGAACTTACTTATTACTGCCAGAACGGCTATATAATATTATGATTTATATAAATTTGCGGAGTTAAGACCATAAGGTCTTAACTTCCACTAAATCAGTGAAAAATATTAGGTACAGTAAAATTACATAATAGCATAACTCAAAAAAAATTATAAATAGATTGATTTCAACAAACTGAACTGAAATTAATATAAACAAAATAAATGTTATGGAAACAAACTGATGAGAAACCATGAATTATTCTTCTGAGAAAACAATTACAAAATAAAGAGGAAATTTTTTTGTAACTATGAAATAATCATAAAGAAGAAAATCTATATATAATTAATAAAATATAGCGCACATTCGAATATATAGATCCATTATACTCCAGTATTTGTAGGATTTACTCTCTCACACTTATACAAACCAATTCCTGGGTATGTCGACTATAGGAAAAGAGTATCTTATTTCAAGGTTAGATGGGTATGTAGTGGCGGACTTCCAGAGAGCAAGATGTCAGAGCCATCAACAAAAAGGAAACAGGAAAAGGGATACACTTATATCCTAGGCAGATATTTAAAATGTCCTATCTGGGCTGCTAGAGCAGAAGATAGGGTCTCTATCGACCATATTAAGAACAGGAAAAGGGATACACTTATATCCTAGGCAGATATTTAAAATGTCCTATCTGGGCTGCTAGAGCAGAAGATAGGGTCTCTATCGACCATATTAAGAACAGGAAAAGGGATACACTTATATCCTAGGCAGATATTTAAAATGTCCTATCTGGGCTGCTAGAGCAGAAGATAGGGTCTCTATCGACCATATTAAGAACAGGAAAAGGGATACACTTATATCCTAGGCAGATATTTAAAATGTCCTATCTGGGCTGCTAGAGCAGAAGATAGGGTCTCCATCGACCATATTAAGAACAGGAAATGTACATGTCGATAATTGGAGGTGTATGTTTATTATTATTATTATTAATTATTATTATTACTATTAATTATTATTATTCTTATTATTATTATTATTATTATCATTAAAATTATTATCATTAAAATTATTATCATTAAAATTATTATCATTAAAATTATTATCATTATTATTATTATTATTATTATTAATATTATTATTATTATTATTATTATTATTATTGATGAATAGAATACGAAATAAAGAAATAAGGGAAATTATGGGTGTACAAGAGGAGCCGGACATCATATACATTATAGAAAAGAAAAGATTGCAGTGTTATGGTCATGTCGAAAGAATGCCAGAGCAAAGATTGCCAAAAATTGTTATGGAATGGATCCCAATTGAAAGGAGGAATAGAGGAATATCGAAGAAAACTTGGATAGAAGGGGTACAAGCAGCTATGAATATCAGAGGAATGGAGTAAGATCAATGGATGGTCAGAGAGGAATGGCGTTTGGTTTCCGGAAGACAGCGGCAGCAGCCATGATACCGGATGATAATTATTATTATTATTATTATTATTATTATTATTATTATTATTGTCATCGTCTTCATTATCACCATCATCGTTTCTGAATTTATGGTAATTTCTAGGCGTGAATTAGTTTATTATTATTATAATCTTGATTATCATAATCATCATCATTATTAATTAATGATGGATGCATATTATTCTTTACAACTTTTAAACGATGTATTATACATTCCTATCTGCAAAATAATATTTAATTTTTAAATTTAAGCATTGTTCATTATAAAATATCCTCCATATCCTAATGTATCAATTTAAAGTCGAAATACTTTTAATAGACATTTTGCACCGCTGATATTATTGTTAAATATTTAAAACAATAGAAGTTGTATCAATTGTGTAAGTTGTCTTCAACAAATTATATTTGAATAAAATATTCGTACCCAACGAACAGTTTTGAAAATGGAACCGGTTCCGAATGGTCTACTTGATATTTTATACAAATATAATTTGTTGAGGACGACTGCCACAACAGGTACAATTATTTTTTGTTTTAAATGTTAAGTGCAAACATAAGTTTGCATTACAGATATTTTAAGAGTACGCCTATATGCGTGTGTATATATAATGAGGTATTTCTACTTTATAGCTAAAAGTGCATCGAAGCTGGTGGAAAAGTTTGCGTGGAATGTTCTGGACTACGCGTATCCTGACCAAGCTACTAAACAACATGCTCTCAATACAGGAGAATTCATTCCACAGAACGGAATTCCTGTGGGAATAGAAGTCTGGAGAGATAAACTATTTGTAACAGTTCCCAGGTGGAGAAAAGGTAAGAATCGTTCATTGTATCCGATATCAATTTTTCATTTAACGTGACTCAAAACAAATATAAGTAAATAAACTATAATTTATGTTTGGCCCACAGGTATTTGAAAGCTATAATTATATTACATCTCAGAAGTAAAATACCTTTATATTTAGATATAAAAATGAAAAAAGAAGTAGACATAAATTTTAAGTCTTCTTCTTCGGCTTTCCCCCACTTATAGGTTTGCCGTCTTCAGTTTCCATTTATTTCTATCATTCCAATCTCCTTATTCCAAATTCCTATCATCCATGACAGTTACAACGTACGTTTTTCATTTCCATCTTGGTCTGCCACGTTTATTTCTTCCAGGGGATGACTATTGGTATGTATTTTTTTGGCCATCATTCATTTTCCATTCTTTGTACATGGCCATACCATTTAAGAGTTTGATTTTCAATTCTCTTAACAATAGATGTGGTGACATTCATTTCTCTCTCCAAAGGAATTCATTTATTATTTTATCCTGTTTTGTTTTTTGAAGGATTCTTGTAAGATAATAAAATTTAACTGTTCTAATTTTAATATTTTGTAATTCCGTCAAAGATCAAGTTTCACTTCCACATGACAAAATATTCTGTATTATGCTCTTATAAATTTTCATTTTAGTTTCCTTTCTAATATTCTTATTCCAAATTATTCCATGTAATGTCTTAGTTGCATTGTTTTGCTATAGAAATTTTAGTTTGTACATCTCTTTCACATGTACCTAAACATGTAATTATTGACCCAAATTATTTTTAAAATTTCACATTTTTTTATCTTTCCTGTTTCGAGTATGAGGTCAACAACACCCTTTTCCAAACACTTATACCGTATGCAAATGGTTGGTACGGCCTCGAGAAGGATACACATGTCGACTATGTATACCTTAATAAATCCCGAGTAATGCCACTGCGACTCTTTTTGGCAGCTCTGCCAAAAAGTCCTAATCCTACGTTCTCGTCGTGTTCCCTGATTGCAGTCGTAATAGACTGTACCTAACAGGATGGGACGAAAGGCGAGTTCTCAGAGCCATAAAACTGAGACTTGTCGGCTAAAGGAGCAAACCCAAAAAAAAAAAAAAAACCCCAGGTCCTCCATGTCTGGGGGTTAGGCTTCGCTGGCAACCTGACCCTACGTGCTTCAATAAATTGTAATTAAATAAATAAATTTTATATATATATATATATATATATATATATATATATGGTATGATAAGAAAAATAAATGCCTGGACGGGATTCGAACCCGGATATATATATATATATATATATATATATATATATATATATATAATATTTTCGACTTGGAATAAACTTTGAAAACATCTACTACAAAATGCTATATTAATGGAATTTAAATTGTGCACTGTTCGACATATAAAAAAGACACACCTTTATCATAAATAATTATTATTTGATTGTATCATACAATTATTATCTTATCTTGGAAGAATTTTTAATTTTCTATAGGCAATATTCAATGAATTTTAAACCGAACACAATTGAACGGGTCGTAAATACCAACTTTCATTCACGAATAAATATAAATATAAATGTAATGTTTTTATAATATAATTATTATTACGTTTCTATCGTAGAAGTGTTTTTAAATATATACAGGAAAATTGATAAATAAACACTTTTGAATTCATATATATTATGCATATGCGTGTGTGTATTGACAAACAATGAAGGGAAAGAAAGTGAGATACTGTCACTAGAAAAAAAAAAAAAGATTGGATCAAAAATTGTTCAAACAGTATGAAAAGTTGCGTGTGAGTAGGAGAGCAGTGATTCGTTTTTCCGCATATTAAAACGACATGTGACACCTGCGTGCGCTCATTATATTGTGAAAAAGTATGTTGTATTGGTAAGAGAAAATAGTTTAAAACAACGAAATAACAGAATTCATAAGTGTATTGTGTAACAGATGTAACGTAGGCTAATTAAATTGTGTTACAATTGTTTACATTCAAGAAATCGTCTTTAATAATAATTATTATTTATTTGATATTTATTTAGTTTCATAAAACTTTACGCTGGTATCGTTATGTTAAGATTAATCTGGCAAGGTTAAGGCCATAAGGCCTTTTCTTCCGAACAAAGAGTCAGAAATATTATATACAGAAAAAAACAAGTTCATAACATTCTTTATTCCTTGTATTAACATTGATATAAATTTACTCAGATTATAAAGGTTTTAATGTATTTTTCATTGATTCTCCTCTTGTGCTTTCGTTTCACGTAATACAGGCCTAATATTTCAGATTAAAAATATACCTTACACATGCGGCTTAACCTGTATATTATAAAATTTTATATTTTTATTTCAGAAGGACAATAATAATAACACGAGTAATCTTTATACATATAGGCCTAATTCTTTAGTTCGTGTGTATGTCACAGAACTCCTAAACGACACTACTTATTTTGATGAAATTTTTAGGTTTTGAGTTGGTCCCTGGATGATTTAGATTCACAATTGGACTTTTTAAAACCATTAGGTGTAGCAATTCACCAGAAGTGAACATTTAAAAATCGCTCTAGCAATCACAATTTTCGATATTTCACAACGAAACTCGGTATATCCCATTTGAACAAACCGATATAGGTATAATCAAAACATGAGCGACATTCGACAATTAGAAGTGAAGATTTACTTGGAATCCGAAATTAAAAAATGGCTAGCAACCGCCAGGTCTGGTTCGTCTCAACGTATATCATACAATTAACGTTTAACATTTAATTTACTTAAGCGCAGCAACGCATGCCGCACCGGGTATTAGCTAGTTATAAATAATTAATTATATTAATGAAGGACAGTAAGCTCTTCTCATTGGCTACGCTTGAATTATAGGGATATTAACAATAGGCCTAATGAATTAACTGAAGTAAATAAATAAAACATGCTACACCATGTACAGGATCTTATAGTAGTACCTAATCGACAAATTTAGAAATGATAGCCCATACAAAGAGGATTTTTTTTTCAACGATAGTACGTTCTGTCTTGTTTACAGCAATGGAGACCATGATTGAAAGTTCAATTTCCTAAATTTCGAAGTTTCCAACCTAAATAACTATACTGTAATATTACATATTACCTACCTCGTGCGGGAAGTAAAACCACTGTCCTTTATGTATACTACGTACAATGTATATACAAAACATATACAAAATGTACTGTTAATATACATTATACAAAATAAATCACTTCATTTTAAATGAACTGAACATTATTTGAGACAAGAAAAAACAATAATTTCGTACTTGCTGCCATATTATGACTTATTGGTGTCACGGCCTGCTGTAGTCTCAACAAAATTATTTTCGGCATTTATCGTATAAACATTAGCCACACTGTTAACGTTAGTCAGTCGCTTTTAATGAACGCAAATATTTACAACAAATATTTTAATGTTTTACTATTATTTATTATTTTAAAACGCCATCGCGCAAAATATAATGTACAACCGACGTTTGTGAAGTGATTTACAGAATCTCGGATATTAAAAACCTCGCTTCTGTAAAAACAACTTCCCAACCTCGCAATGTAATATACTATTATTAGTAAAGGATTTAATTATACTCCAAAAACACATCATTCATGACTTCTCCGCTTTAGTCAAGGGACCGCCTGTAAGGTGTAAGGTTAGGATATTGTATAAAAATAACTGCATATACATAAAAAAAAATTAAAGACATGTTACGACAGTTTACAATGTACGTTTAAACAGTCTCCGCTTGATACATTCGCTGAAATGACCGTCTGCCTCAGTCGAGCTTTGCAGAAATTCTGTTTAATGTAAAAACTAAATTTGATTCCACCAATCATTTAACTCGGGTGGTAACTCGAGTTTCGTACACCAGATGTTTGGATCTGCTATTTGTTCACATGTTTGAATTTGGTATGGGTAGGACGCTGATTTGTATTACTAGAAATTAAAATAATAAATATTTTCTTGATATTGGTTGAAAGTAATATTTCATAGATAAACGAGAATGAATAGGCCTATAGCTTTAAGAATACCCTCAACATATACAGGATCTAGCAATATTACCCTGGCTGTACGCTTGTTACTATTGCTTTAGAAAAGAACAAATATTGCATTTCCATGAATATGATATCAACCATTATCAATACATAGGACGCCATGTGATGTATTCTTTTAGGGCAATCTAGCACTGACAACAATGATTATAGAACTGTCGACAGAGGGTATTCCCACACTACTGATTCTTATAGATATATCTTTAGTCTGTCCATGCTTCCCGCACAGCCGATGTTTCCCATTATGTCATTCAATTGTCTATTGAAGGACGCTAGATAACACTATACAGGGTGTTGCCGAAATGAGTGCAGATTTTTCGTGTGGTGGTAGGGAACATCCATACAAGTATTTTAACACAATGAAACTTGGGCCGGAAATGCATTGTTGTGGGTCTACAGAATAAACCAACATGTAAAATTGAAGAATACATGGTTGTTTATTTATTAATTCTAACAACAATGGAAGGTATTACATTTATTTTACAGTAATTGTTAGAAATGGCGACCATTGACCTTGATGCACAGCTCCAGAGCTTGTATTATCGCCTCACTATGATGCTTAACAAGCGGCTCGCTTTGTTTCCCCGCAGCTGTTATATGTTATTAAAGTACAAAGATCTCGACAGCCGCGACTACCACGATGTTGCCAGATTGCTATTCTTCCCTCAGATTCAATTAAAACTCAGAACGTAGAGCAGTCGATCCAGTTTTAAAATTGTATACCGTAATTAATTGTTATAATTAACAGTGATTTATTGTGATATGTAGCTCGTATAATAATACAATATCTGCATATTATGTGTGTTTCATATATAAGTGATTTCAACAAGTAGCGACCATGGGAAAATATTTCAGACCGAACAGTTAATGATGATGATGATGATGAAGATGATGATGATGATGATAATAATAATAATAATAACTTCATCATAATGTTGTATGAATATTAAATTATGTAGACCTACAAGCTATATAATTTAGAATTTAAATTATTAAATAAATAAATACATATATAATTTTATTTTTAAAAGTTAAACAATACAAAATAATAACATACATATAATCGATGTCTTCTGTTCTTGTGTAATGAACACCCATAGCGCTATAAGAAACATGACAACACCGCATGTCAAGCATTGCCGCGCGGCACCCGCTTTTATATAAACGGTTAACCATCAGAGTGAGGCAATAATAGCAAGGATCGTGGCGCCGGCTACAGAAATCAGGGAGCATCCATTTGTGCTTCTTAGAATTGATCAGTCCGAGATGAGACGTGCGAAGCTACCACCACACGAAAAATCTGAACTCATTTCGGTAACTCTCTGTATATATGGTGCAATATTAAATTCTAGTATATAAAAACATTTCTGCTTATGAAAATTGGACCTTAATATATTAGATGAAAGGAAAATAAAAGTAGCTGAAATGAAATTCTTACGTTCAGTAGCAAGCTATACTTTTTGGGTAAGAATTATATTGAATAAATAAGAACTGAAATAAACATCTACAGTGTTATATATACAATTCAAAATTTAAGATCTAACTGGCTCCAACGTATACAACGAAGGGCACCTAATAGACTCCCACAAAATTTTATCACTACCAACCCTAAGGAACCCTATTACTAGATGGAGGGATACGGTCTCTTAATGTGGAAACAGGTCTATGGCACAATTCCATGACGTAGAAGAAGATGAAAAAACATTACCCTCGATATGAATGTACCTAGATTCAGATCTCATTGCTTGCAATGTGAGATTACCATCATCATTTGTGAGCAGTCGGTTGATTCATATTTTTCCCCATGCGAAATGTATAAAAAAGAGAATAAACAGAGATATTAAAGTATGTAACTCAAATTATTTAGAAAATAATTATATGTGTGTGTGGTATCTATCTTCTCTAGATATCTGAGACATCTTTGGATATGAAATATACTTTCAAGTTTAGATAAATAAAAATTACTTGTGAATTATCAGCATCATTGCAAGAGCAAGAATTCTAAAAGAGTACGTGAAATTAGGGCGTGTCCGCCGTAATGAATGCTTTCAACTTGACCGAGAAACAAGTTTCACTTTGACATTACCAGCTGGTTTATTACATTTGATATATTTATTAACGAACAAGTCTCATTTTTAGAACTTATCACTTCGAATTTCTTTATGTTCTTTCTCTTTTACTCGCCATTCTCATTGAACTTACAACCCATTTAATATACAAACACGATAGACTTGTATACAGTGATGGAACTTGCTTGATCTTTGGTTACCATATCAGAATTTCCGCTGAAGACGGCAAGAAACTAAAGAGCAATAATTAATTAATGAAAAAGTGTTAATTTTCCCAAACTCCGATATAAAAAATATTGTTAATTAACTAAACAAATGCGGGGTACACGTGGTCCTTAGAGTCTAAACACATTTGGTAATTATTTTTCCAATTTTTTAACTTACTTAATACTTAATACAGGCTTTCCACTTTGCAGCAGTTCGCCATTGATTCTTGCTTTCCAGAGATATCTATCTTCCCATTGTCCTTCTTCCGTATCCCTTTCCATCATGGCATCATATAATCCCTCATTCCATGTTCTTCTACTTCTCCCTCTCTTCCTTCTGCCTGGTACCATTCAATCTAACACCTGTTTATGCCACTGGTCTCCCGACATCCGTTGTACATGTCCATACCACTGTAAAGCTCTCTTTGTTATCCTATCGATAACAGTTTCATGTGCATCCATTTCTTGTCTGATATTTGTATTTCTAATATGTTGTAGCCTGCAATTTTGTAACATGAAAGGAAAATTTGTCCGTCGATGTATCGTATTTGATGTAGTCCCTAACCTCTATGGAACACGCCTTAGCATAGTGGTTAAGGCAATAGAAGCTACAAATCGGAATGTTGAGGGTTTGAATCCCGGTGGAATCAGGATTTTCAAACTGACCCAAAGTTTGTGGTGTCATTATGACCCTGGGGTCGACTCACCCTCTAACGGAAATAAGTACCAGACGTTTGTTCTGGGGGTAAAGGCGGCCGTCACAGAGGACTCACAACTGACCGACATCAAGTACCGATTGTCTAAATAAAGCGGGGAGCCTTAACCTTCCACTATCTCAAGAGTCTCTTAAGGCCTGCAGTGACATCTACCCTATCCTCCATACTTCAGCAAATTTCGATTTCGATATTTTAAAGGAAACTCCATGCCACCAACTAAAATTTAAAAAAACGGAAAATAGCAAAATGAATATTTCACTACGTGAATAATTATCTGAGAAAAAATATATATATATACATTTCCCTCAGATAATTATTCACGTAGTGCATTTTGCTATTTTCCGTATTTTTTTAAATTTTAGATGTATTTATATAGTCCACCGCTGTGGTCTCGAGGTAGCGTGCTATCTTGTCACGCAGCGGGCCCGGGTTCGATCCCCGGTCGGGACAGTTTTTCTGGGTGAGGTTTTTATCGGGGGTTTTTCTCACCTGTAAGACAAATGTCAGGAAAACTTTAAGGCCCAAACGGTCCCCGAAATCATATGGCCATCATCATCCTTATCATTATCGTCATCATCATCATCCTTCACCGGTGTGGAAAGCAACGGGAAGCTACCACACCTATAATTCCCTAGTAAAGCTGCAAAGTATAGCATGATTGCAGTGAAAGACCTGCCCTAGGGCAGAATTACTATGGATGGAGATATATATATATATATATATATATCGATTTTATAATTTAATTTTTTGGCATTGGACATTGCAAGCCTTATATGACATGAAAAGAGAATATATATAAAGAAAAATAAATGTTTGTTCAAGGATTCTTGGATAGCGTAACAGGCAGCGCACTGAAGTATCAATTCACAGGTCCGGGTTAAAATCCCCGTTCATGCATATATTTTTCTCTTTATGTCATATATATATATATATATATATATATATATATATATATAGATACGATATGTTGATTTTTTTTCCAAAAAATTAAAAAATGCCTTAAAATATAGTGAGAAGTTGAGTTCAAAGGAACCTGAAATCAGCATACAATAAAATATCCTTATTTGCGGGGGATATGTTCCGCAAATGTACCGCGAATATGGGATGGTGATTTGTATGTGTATTAGTCATTTCTCAGATGTGGCATTTTTATCACAAAAGCCCGCTAATAAACAAGGGAACGCTAAACTAATCTGATGTACTAACTCGCCCATTTTCTAATCCTAACTAACCCCATCCAACACTATCTTGCCCATTTCCTCAGCCGAAATGTTCCACTAATTTAGGTGGACTCTTATATGTGAATAAACGTGTTGGTAATTGGCTCTAACGGGTGGGAAAAGATGCAAAATATCACTTGTTCTACGATGGAATATTCACTGATGGGACGGCGGTATATAATAGCCATTTTAAATATTCACTGTTAGTATGGAAGCATTCTTTCGTCTTATAATGCCCTATGCTGTCTTCGGAGGTGGATCTGGCATCCTGCAACCACGAATCCGGAGGTCCCTCACTAAAAGAAAAGTAAAGTAAAGTAGTCCCACTACAGGCCTCGGGAGGCCCTTGGGGTAGTAGAAGGTTAAGGCTCCCATTTTTCTGTACAATCGACACTTGATGCCAGCCGGGTTGTCAGCCCTACGTGACGGCCGCCTTTACCCCAGAACAAGCGTCTGATACTCATTTCCGTTAGAGAATGAGTCGACCCCAGAGGGTATGGGTATGGGTCAGTTTAAAAATCCTGACCTCACCAGGACTTGAACCCTCGACCTTCCGGCTTGTAGCGCAGTGCCTTAATCACTACGCTACGGCGTGCCCCCGATCCCTCACTATGTAACAAAATTTAAATAATAAGATGGAACCACATTCCACAAAAATTGGATAAAAAAGTGAAATAAATGAAATTATAAATTTGATATCATTAGATTAAATCGTGAAGTAAGCTTTGCAAAAAAAAGCATTCAAGGTGAAATATAGTTCATTGATTCTGTCTACAGACGACTCTCTCGGGTCATTGGCTTCTATTTCCCATGAGGGGTGTAAATTCTACAAAAAGAAGGGAAGGCAATGGAATTGGAGTATAAATAAAAAAGTAGGAATTTGTTTACGGTAGATTTGTTTACTCATGCTGTAGGATGTTTAAAACCACTTGTCAGAATTTTTGGAAAGTTGAGTACAGTAGATTTGACAAGTTGTTTCTTGTAGCTGTTACCGGTTCAATAACGTATTTCACCTGAATACAACATACTAATTAGTACATGCAAATTGTTTAAATACGGAACTAAATTATGTATAGAAAAACGTGTCATAGAACTTAGAGGCAAATAAATATAGAAAAAAGACCCCGCCTTTTTCAACTTCCTTGATCGAAAAAATTATCCGTGTTGATTTTTTTTGTTATTTTTGGGTGGACCAATGGTTATCATGATCTATTCTGATTCCGAGATATGACATGCACATACATTCATAGAATGCTCTAAGGTATGCTAGCAATGAAAACAAAATCATATACATTATATAAAAGAAAAATTAACACCTGTACCAAGATTGACCTCAAGATTTCTAACTTTATACGTTACTGAAATACCTTCTTATTCACTCAGGCACGCAGTGATTATTTTTCCTTACATATAATTCTGTCATGATAGGAAGCGAAATATCTATCGCAGTGCCATTTTACGGCTTCTATAACAAGAAAGTACTTTTAATAAGGATATTTTATAGCAATAACGCTTTTTTACTTAATTTGGAGGAAGTGGTTGAATTAAAATACCTAGGAACAATAATCACAAACAGATATGAGATGCACAAAGAAATTAAACATAGACTCAATTCTGAAAATGCGTGCTATTATGCATTACAGAGACTCTTCACGTCACAACTCCTTCCAAAGAACGTTAATCTGAAAATGTATAAAACTATTATTCTTTCAGTTACATTATATTGATGCGAAACATGGACTCTTACGTTAAGGGAAGAAAGGAGATTACGAATATTTGAGAATAAAGTTCTTAGGAAAATGTTTGGACCAAAGAGAGATGAACAGACAGGTGAATGGAGAAGACTGCATAACAGTGAATTACATTGTCTTTATAGGAAGCCAGATATAATGAGAACAGTTAAGTCTAGTAGACTGCGATGGGCAGGACATATGGCACAAATGGGAAATGAAAGACGTTCATGGAAGCTTCTTGTAGGAAAACCAGAGGAAAAACGCGCAGTTGGTAGACCAAGAATGAGGTGGTAGAATAACATGAACTATGATTTGAGGGAAGTAGATTATACATGGGATGATTCGAAACATTAGCTCAGGATGTATGGAGAGCTTATGTCCGCGCGGCCATGAAACTACGGGTTCGATAGTGCCAGTGAGTTAGTTAACGCTTTTTTATTTATTGAAATTGCATTTATTTGTGTTGGTTGAATTTGAAGAATAAACTATGTTAAAAGCTACCTGAAACTGATTCCTGTTACTTCGAACGGTTAAAATGGTCTTCCGATTAGGATATTACTGTTTCAGTAACTGATTCTACGGTTTTAACTAAATTTATGTTTACAAAACTGTGAGAAGAGTAAACAAACATGCGAAATATTCTGAAAAAAAAGTTTCAATATTTATGTTTTACTAGCTAACACCCGGCGTGCGCCGCTACGCCTAAGTAAATGAAAATTATTATGCTTTTATGTTTAGTTGAATAAGTAAAAGGAAAAAATAATTATAAATTTATATTTTTTAGATAACCCGTGCTGATTACTCGGCGTTGCCCGGGAATCTACTTATTCCGATTTTCGTGACATGAATGAGCTGAAATACGAAAATTAATGTATTTTATGTTTAGTTAAATAAGTAAATTGAAACATTTATATCGTAATTATTTTTAGATACCCCGTGCTGTTTACCCGGCGTTGTCCGGGAATCTACTCATCCCGATCTTCTTGGCATAAATGCGCTCAAAGACAAAAAATAATGTACTTCTTATGATTAGTTGAATAAGTAAAATAAAAATAAATATAAACGTATATCGTAATTATTTTAAGATTCCCCGTGCTGATTACCCGGTGTTGCCCGGGAATCTACTTATCTCGATCTTCTTGGCATGAATGAACTAAAAGACAAAATTCGTTATTGTGAGTTATCCGTAAAAGAATACCCGCCATGTGCTTTTATGCTTGTACGCGTACAGGAATCTACGTACTTGATCTCGATATTCTTGGTATCAATGAAAGACAAAAATGGTTATTGTGAGTTATCCGTACGAGATAATCATATGTTGTCGCGGACTTTTTTGTATAGCATTTTGAGATATTAAATTCAGAGTACATTAATTTTGTGTATTTGTTACGGTTTAGGCAGCGTAAGCCATTTAAGCGCCCAAAGAGCTACTTTTTTTCACGTTTTCCACTACAAAGGGCGATTTTGAAGGGTATAGGAGCTGAGTATCACAACTCTCTTATAACCTAGGTTTATCCTGGGAATCTCCTGAATATTTTGCAAAAAGCCCCATCACAATCGGATCAACGGTATGGCCGCGCATAAAACACGCTCAGGATAGAGATGCATGGAGAGCTTATGTACGCGTGACCATGAACCTGCGGGTTCGATAGTGCCAGTGAGTTAGTTAGTTAGTTCTGGGTGGTCACGATTCTCTTAGTGGCCGAAATTCCATGTGAAAATTCCATTCCCCACGGAAACTCGAACTACATGTCCCGCAGCACTGCATCAGCATCATGTCTCAAAATGCGGTTATGGCGCGGGACGGGATTCGAACCCGGATCTCTGAGAGATCCGGGTTCGAATCCCGTCCAGGCATTTATTTTTCTTATCATTCCATATTAAGCTTGCATTGCTCAATGTTAAACATTTAATTATAATATATATATATATATATATATATATATGCTTATGTATTTATAGTGTTCTGCCCTAGGACAAGTCCTTCACTGCAATCACATCATTTTCATTCTATGCTTTGTACCTTTACTCGGCTATTGTACTAGGTTGATAGCTTCCCGCTCCTGTCCACACAGGAAATGGGAATGATGATGATGGTCAGATGATTTTCGAGGACTGTTTGGGCCTCAAAGCATCCTAACATTTGTCTTAAAAGGAGGAAATACCCCGAATAAACCTCATCCAGGAAGCTTGTCCCGATCGGAAATCGAACCCGGACCCGCTGCGTGACAAGCAGCACGCTTCCTTGAGACCACTATTAAATTCAATACTCTTCTTTGTTGCGGCGTGGAAGGGTCAAAATGTATAGAAATTTAATCCATTTAAATGGATAAAAATCATTATTGTGAACGAAATGTTTATGAATGAAAATAATTTAATAAATTGTGTAAAATATTTTTGGTGCAACATATAATTTCATAAATTTGTTATATATGAAACATATAATATCAGATACGAACGAGTTTTGAGGCCTGGTAGATATTATATAATGAAATATAGATATTGTCAGAGCTAGAAAAAGAGAACATTATTTTGTGCAATCTTTATTCGAAAGACAGAATATGTTTGAATGCTTCCTTTATTCGTGTTTATGTAAATGCGTTTAATCCAAGTGTAGCGTATTGTGTATAAAATATTCAATGCACTGTAAAATGCTGTAAATGTGTTAAATATGAAATATATAATATAATATTACGTAATACTCGCCGTGAGTTGTTACGCCTAAATAAATTAAATATTAAAGGTGAAACATCGAAAAATGTGACCGCTAGAGCGATATTTAAATTTTCACTTGAGGTGAACTCCTACACCTAATGGTTTGAGAGGGTCCAATAGTGAATCCAAAACCATCGGGGGACCCAATAAGACAGACACACACACACAAAATCATCAAAATCGGTCAAGTCGTTTAGGAGGAATTCAGTGACAAACACACGTACAGAATAATTGTATATATATATATATATATATATATATATATAAAGACAAACCGAGAATCATCCGTTTTTAGGCGAGTATAATCTTTGAAGTGAAATTTAGGTAATGTCAGAGATAGAGGAAGAGAAATTTATTTCGAGCGCATTCTTCATTTGAAAGATGGGATAATAAATAAATACTTCCTTAATTCGTGTTTATGTAACTTTGTTTACTGTCGTACACGATATTATAAAAACACGCGACATGGAAATGAAATATAGCAACAAATAATTATTAGGTAGTACATTCCTCATTAACATAGCAACTAATAAAACATTATCTTAAGTACTTACTCCATCTATATTGAATTTTTTTAAATTTCATCCTATAGAGAAAGTTGATACATTTTTAGGGCTATTTATCTCATACCCCAAATGGGAGTCAATGACCAATCACATTTTAATGATTTTTTTATTTACAACCAATCACAGTCGTTTTTCGCCTAGAATTTACCAACTAAAGTTTATCATAATAAAGAAAGCACCTCCTTTTTAACATTTTGAATAGTTCATAGGTCCCGCGCCGTAGTCGAGCGGTTAAGATAGGAAGTCTTGGCGCAGAGCTACGGGACTTGCGCTGGTTCGAGTCTCCATGGGGGAAGAAATTTTCTCATGGTATTTCGGCCAGTATGGGACCGGTGCCCACCCAGCATCGTGAGGCAATTGGGTAGCTACAATAAGTAGCGGCTCCAGGTTGAGGAACCAGCTATAACGGCTGGGGGACTCGACATGCTAACCACATGTCACCCCTACACTGCCTGTTGATCATCTACCTCTATGATTGACACATGTGGATGTGAAGGGCCAGCAGCCGGCTGGTAAAAGGGCAACCGTTGAAAAAGTGTAAAGACCCTCAATCGAATCGGAATAGTTCATAGCATTATTTTGCAGTGACTGACTCTTCAAGAAATACGGCTACCAGATTATATATATATAGTGCATGCATGTCAACATATAGCGCATGCGGGAGTTAACATAAAACATTTGTACAAATTGATTATACCAACAAAAAGAAACCACTGTTTGCACTTTCTTAAATGTATTTTTCCCAGATAATAACATTCCAGAAAAATATAATTGTCACATTTACATCATACGACATCAGAAATGAATTAATATACAGTTTGATTGTTTCATTTTTTCTCCACTAGGGTGCATTGATACAATATTGCATTCTTTGGCAATAAATAATATGATCTGGTTGCATTGATGAACAAAAGAAGCAAATTAAGCGTACCAATCGTTTCTCATTTGTTTTCAAACATCGCCGTTTACATTAAATATATAAATATATTAAAATAATTATATTTAAATCATGATTTGTTAGTAAACAGCTTAATTTTATTCGTTAAATAGTTCTAACAAATGTCACTCTTGATTTCCAAATTCTCAAGACAAATTCACTCCTCACTTCGTGAGTTGTGAATTTATCGATAATTTGGAAATTACTCGTGGCATTACTTATGATAAATTTAGCTTTCATATTCAAAAATAGATAAATATTATATAATACCTGAAACACCTACACCGTTTTGAATTTTACCAGCCTCTTATTTGCATAGTGTGTGACAAAAACGAAGAAATGGTTACAATCCATCTCCGAAAAGTCATGAAATACGTAGACTAGCCCCATATAGGCTGACAGATGATAATTGCGAAGCCAGAAATTTCGTATTTGTTTCGTTCATTTTATGATAAAATTTTACTTTGTGGAATACGTTCCTTTTTTTTTTTTTACTTCAAGATTTTACTATAATGTGTTCATTAGTATATATAACATATATATTATAATGAAATAAGATGTTATAAGAAGAGTTAAATCTCTTAGACCGCCATGGGCAGGTCACGTAGCACGAAACGGGAAGGAAAGGTGGGCATGGAAACTTCAGGAAAACCATGTAAAACGCCCAGTAGGTAGGCCAAGAATGAGATTGGAGAATAATAATCAATCATGATTTGGGGAAGGTAAATTATGACGGGAATGATAGGAAAATATATCATATAAATATCATATTCGCGCGGCCATGAGCCTATGGATTCGATAGTACCAGTGAGATAGTTAGTTACCAGTGTTAGAAGCATATTTTCGAGGTTGCTGAAATGTATAATGAAATTCCCGATGCCGTACAAATTCAGCCCTCAATGGCATCGGTGGGTGAGAAGGGTAGAAAAATAAAATGCCAAAAAGATTGAGATTAGTGTAGAATATAATAGTTTTTGCTAAGCTGATTGGCGATGAGTAGATTGGAATAGATAAATACCCGGAGATCGTCCGCGTAATCAGCAGGCAATAATAAAAAAATTATAATAGTGACAATAATATAATAATAATAATAATAATAATTATTATTATTATTATTATTATTATTATTATTATTTATTATCGATTATTATATTGACATAAAAGAGTTTTGCGTATAATAATATGTTCCACTCCATCCATAGTAATTCTGCCCGAACGCAGGTCCTTCACTGCAATCATAGCATTTTCATGCTATGCTTGCAGCTTTACTAGGGAATTGTGTAGGTGTGGTAGCTTCCCGTTGCTTTCCACACCGGTGAAGGATGATGATGATAATGGTAAGGATGAAAATGATAAGGATGATGGCCATATGATTTCGGGGACCGTTTGGGCCTTAAAGTTTTCCTGACATTTGTCTTACAGGTGAGGAAAAACCCCGATAAATACCTCACCCAGAAAAACTGCCCCGACCGGGGATCGAACCCGGGCCCGCTGCGTGACAAGGCAGCACGCTACCTCGAGACCACAGCGGTGGACATATATGTTCCACTATTTAATGTTAAAAGAAGAATGAAACTTAATTATATTTACGATTTAGAATATAATCTTTAAAAAAGTATGTTAAGATTCCTACTTCAATGGATTCATCACTGGAGCATTTTTTCTGCATTTAACGCCAACGGAGATCTAATATGACATTAATTATTACATAACATATTTGTTGCAAAGTCGTTTAACCTGATTTTCTGCACCTCAGGGCGTCTGACTGAATTCCAGTTTTTTAAGTTCTATCAAAGACTTTCTCTTATTCATTGCCTTATTCATAAACGGCCGCGGCGGGGGACAAGGACTTTTTCACCTTTGCTGTTTAATGAACCAGATCTAATATTTAATTTCTTTCACAGATTAATTATTCACTAAGAAAAATAAAATACATATTTATGGATGTAGCATGTGACCAACAAAATTTGTGAAGTGGAAAGACCGTGAGCATTATACATAAAGGTTCTAAGAAAACATCGTTGTTTTCACATTAGCTAATAACAGTTCTCTGGATGAACCTCTTCCTCTGTGATTAACACATGTAGATGTGTGACCAGCAGCCGGCTGGTAGACCCAGGCCCTCTCGGCCTGTTACGCCGTGGAGTTAGTTAATAACAGTTCTATAATACTTATAAATTATTAGTACTATACTTTATGTAGTCTCGTAGACTGCGATGGGTAGGACATGTTGCACGTACGGGGAATGAAAGACTTGCATGGAAGCTTCTTGTAGGAAAGCCAGAGGGAAAACGACCAAGAATGAGGTGGGAGAATAACATTAACTATGAATTGAGGGACGTAGATTATACAGGGAATGATTGGAAAGCATTAGCTCAGGATAGGGATGTATGGAGAGCTTATTTCCGCGCGGCCATGAACCTACGGGTTCGATAGTGCCAGTGAGTAAGTAAGTATACTTTATGTGCGAAAAGCTTACAAATCTCCGTTAATCTACAAAACGTGAGTCTTATAATTATTATTAGTAATATTATTATATGATCTGGCATATATGTTGTCACAATGTAGGTCCATATTAACGAAAAAAATCTTCATGCAACGTGGTCCTATAAAAATAATTTATTTTCGTACATTATAGAACGTATTACGGTATTTAAAAATCGAATATTTGACCAGTGAATGGTCTTATAAACTATAATAATAGTAAATATTTATTTATTTGAAATATGGAGACCTTATATTCCCTCCGTCGTAAAGTGTAAGTTTCTTAGTGCAAGTGAGTTAGTGTTAGTTTGTTATTATTTATTTATTTATTTATTTATTCTGGCAGAGTTAATTCCACAAGGTTTTCTCTTCTCCTCAACCAGCACAAATATAGGCTACAAAATAGAGTTGTACAATTATACATAGTAATAATTATATTGTTTTTATTTATTTACAGATTTTCAATGTTTACACATCTTTCTGTGCCTAAAGTTTTATTTTCCCTCTCGACTCGTCTCTATCCATCCACTCCATGTCCTCCAGTCCTCTTGCTCCATTCCAGTTTTTATTTCTTGCATTCACGAGTTTGGAGGTCTTCCTTTCCTTCTTCTTCCAGGTGAATATCATTCCAATCTTTTTGTGGGCAACCTTTCTTCTTGCATTCGTCGTATATGCCCATACCAATTAAATTGCTTGTATCTCATGTAACTTACTATTGAGTATCAATTGTTCATTATTTTCTCGTATGAGAGTATTTATTTTTTTATTTTTTTTTATTTTTACCGATAAGAACTAAAATTGTTATTAACAACAATATAATAGAACAAGTTAATAACTTTACTTATCTTGGCTGCAATCTTTCGTACGACACATGTAAAGATATAGACATAAAATTGGTCAAATTTCAAAAACTTATAGGAACAATAAAAAGCATTCTTTTCCGAAAAGTACGTCCAGATACAATTCTAAAATTTTATAAAACAATGGCTCTTCCAACTCTACTTTATGGTTCTGAAACCTGGACTCTTACTACAGGTAAATTAAATAGGATAGTAGCTGCAGAAATGAAGTTATTAAGACCTTTAGCGGGTTATACGCTTTATGATCACATGCGTAATGAAGATATCCGCAAAGCTCTCAACACACCAGCAATAACTGAAATCATTCAAAAATATCAAAATAATTGGCATGAACACCTTCTGAGGATGCTAAACAATAGACTACCTCTGCAGCTATTGAACTACAGACCCACAGGACGAAGAGACCCAGGAAGACCTAAGAAGAGATGGAGGGATCAATTTCTTTCCTGAAGCGGAACAGGCCAATTGGCTTAATCCATGCCTGCCATTGATGATGATGATTTTTTATGTTTTTATTTTTCCTAATTTTGAATATCTTCCTGCTGTAATAATAATAATAATAATAATAACAATAATAATAATAACAATAACAATAATAATAATAATAATAATAATAATAATTAGAGTAGGTAAACATCAATTAATACATGGAGAACATATATAAAAGCGAGGGCAATATTCAGACCAAATATAAATTTAGATTTTTTTAAGTGTATTTATTATCTGGAAATTCCTGATTTACTGTGGTGTGGAGATAAGTATATGATGAGAAGTGATTAATACCTTGTACTGATATATATTAAGCAAGATATTATTATGTGATCGTGCGTTTAAATTATTGTTGGATGATAAGTGGTGAAAAGAGAGGCTGAATACTTTGAAGTAGAAGGTAGAAGTATGAATAATCCAGAAAAGTAAAACCAGACAGTGCAATTTTCTCCCATTTAGCAGTTGGAGCTTTGACAATTCGTTAAAAAAAAATTAAAAATGTGATCATGTCCTCGGACATTAAAAATAAATCTGATATCATTCCTGCGAGATAACCGAGAGATTTAATTTATCATGTATTGTAGTAGCTATGGGGCTTGCGCTGATTTCAAGTTGCCATGGGGTAGTAAAACGTTTAGTCGAAATTTGTGAGGAATTTGGGTAACTGTAATACGTATCGGCTCTAGGTTAAGAAAACAAGTCATAATAGCGGGGGAATGAAGGTTCTTCTAGCCTTGTCCCGCCATTGATTCAATTATTTACATATATTAAGAACATACTGAAGTTTTCCTGAGTTTCTATCGCTAATGCGGATTACTAGAATGTCACAATTGTCAAAGTGTTTAATCATAAGGATTTGAAGTATTTTTTAGGATTTCTACGAAGCACGTTTTTGAAAATTTTATGGAATGCATTATGGAGTAAAAAAATATTTATGTTTTTATTTGGGCATATTGTTTTACATTAGAGTCCAGATAGAATCGCAAATTAAAAAGAAAATATATAACACGATAAAGAAAAATATCCTAAACAGGACAACATTTTTATGCACTTGGTTTTGTTCTATACGTACCGGTAATTTAATTTTGTGATTTTACTTCTTTTTTCAGGAATTCCATCAACTCTCAACTACGTAAACTTAAGGAATAACTACAACAAATCCCCAGCTCTTATACCGTATCCTGATTGGCGAACTAACAAAGAAGGTAACTGTGAAGGAGTTACTACAACCTACAGAATCAAAGCCGACGCCTGTGACAGACTCTGGGTATTGGATTCTGGTACTTTGGGCATTGAAAACACTACACAACAGCTCTGCCCGTATGGTATCCTTGTATATGACCTCCACACAGATCGACTCATTCGTCGTTACAACTTTAAACCCGAAGACACAAACCCCCAAACGTTCATTGCCAACATTGCAGTAGATATTGGCAAAACATGTGATGATACTTTTGTGTATGCTTCCGATGAATTAGGTCATGGCCTTCTGGTATACAGCTGGGCTGAAAATACATCTTGGAGGGTTGAACATGGTTTCTTCCTTCAGACCCTCTGAGAGGAGATTTTAATATTGCTGGAATGAACTTCCAATGGATTGAAGAAGGCATTTTTGGAATGGCTCTTTCGCCAATCAAGGCTGACGGATTTAGAACTCTCTTCTTCAGTCCATTGGCAAGTCACCGAGAATTTGCAGTGTCAACTAAAATTCTGAGAGATAAAACCCTAGCAGAAAACAGTTACCAGGAATTTGTAGCACTGGATGAGAGAGGTCATGGCGGTCATACAACTGCCACTTTTATGGATGATAATGGTTTGATGTTTTTCAATCTTATAGATCAGAATGCTGTAGGATGTTGGGATTCTTCACGACATCCATACCATCAAAAATATCACGGTCTAGTTGACCAGGATGACGTAGGACTTGTATTCCCCAGTGATGTTAAAGTAGATAGACATCAGAATCTATGGGTGGTTTCAGATAGAATGCCTGTGTTTTTAGTAGCAGATGCTTTGGACCCTAAAGATATTAACTTTAGAATATATTCTACGTCAGTAGCTAATGCAGTCAGAGGAACAGTTTGTGAACCAGAATATCAACAGTATTCTTCCCATAATGTGTTTGGATATGATAATGATCCTTTCGCAATAACTTATGTCAAGTAGGGATTATACGTTTATGTCTGTTATTTTGTTTTCATAAAACTCATTTGCAAATCAAATTATGATAATATTATAAAAACCATCATCACTCATCGTCATTATCGTTCTTATTAATATGCATTTCAACTTATTTTTTCTTATTCTCAGTTTACATTCACACATAGAAAACGTCAAAAATACCATTCTAAAATATAATTCATAAATAAAATAAGAATATAAAAAACTAAGTAAAGTGAAAGTACAATCAATTCTAATCTCAATAATGTAGCTAATACACATTTTCGAATTTAAGACCTTTTTCTTCGGGCACTTCACTCATTTATTTTTATTTTTTATGAATGTATAAGAGGATAATGTGGTTGTTCAACTAATAACAGCGAAAAGCGCCTTGGTCTTGGGAAGTATTATTTTAACTTTTCCGTTTTACCATACTTTACGCGTCCCATTCCATCCTGACCTTACAGTGATACGAACTGTCGGGAGAGGATTTTGAAATTTTGGGGCATATACATACATTTCTGGGCATACAAGGGTATTTTAAATACACGCATATGCAGACAAATGTGATATTAAGGTACACAATTCATGTAGCACTACTATACAATGGAGCAAGCTGTAAGAAACAAATCATATATAATATAATAAAATGAAGTAAAGAACATAAAGGTCATCCTCGAATGAGGGATCGCCTCAAACTTCCCAAACAGTTTCAT
Organism: Diploptera punctata; assembly: GCA_030220185.1. Taxonomy (NCBI): domain Eukaryota; kingdom Metazoa; phylum Arthropoda; class Insecta; order Blattodea; family Blaberidae; genus Diploptera; species Diploptera punctata. The sequence goes on from JASPKZ010005297.1 coordinate 2,820,782, forward strand.
GTAAACTTAAAAATGCCTAATACAAAACAAAACACAGAGAAAAGAAAATCCATACTCCATATAAATTATGGATTCGGTCAATACTGTTTAAATACAAACCAAACATTATAACTATTATACGTGAAAAATTAAGACACCAAAATATTGGATAGAGGGCTTGTTGTGCTGGTTTGATACCCGGCGGAGCGCAAAAGTTCAATTGTAATACCAACATAATTATGTTTAGCGATTAAATTAAATAAAACTGTTAAAATTTAAACAAAGCGTAGAAACGAACATCCTTAGAAGAACAAAACGCTGCACAAGAATGGATCGGATAAAAAATGAAGATATAAGAACATAGTTAAATATATATCCATTGAATGATAAAATCAAAGAATATAGAGAAAAATGGTTTAGATATGTAGAAAGAATGAACGTAACAAGATTACCAAAAGTAGCATTTAACTACAAGCCAAGACGTTCAAGAAATGTAGTTAGGCCAGTGAAAAGATGGACAGAACAACTGCGAGGCGGAACAGGCATTTTGCCTAGCCCGTGAAGTGAAGAAGGAGAAGAAGAATAAGAAGAAGTTTTATACGATTTTCATATTTTTTAATATAAATTTGTTACAGCTGTTTCAATACTTTGTAATTTCTTCAGACGAATACTGAAGACGTATTCGTCTGAAGAAGGTACAGAGTACTGAAACAGCCGTAACGAACTTTTCTTCTTCTTCTTCTTCCTTTCCAGGATTAGGTCAATGAGACCTGTTCCTGTCTCAAGTCCATCGTTTCCTTGGCCGTCCCAAAGATCTTTTACCAAGCGGTTTGTAGGTGTTGATCATTTTGGGTAATCTTGTATTTTTCATTATTTCTAAATGTTCTTTCCATCGGTATTTGTGCTCTTCTAGTTTGTCGATTATTGAAAATAACTCCAGTTCATTTCTTATTGATCCATTATGTAATGTATCCATGCGTGTACGAATTTGTATTAAAATAAATATAAAAATCATATAAAACTTTAACAGTTTTATTTTATTTAATCACTAAAACATAATGGATTTCCATCAAGTAAACACCAAATCAATTGATTATTTCATTCAATACGCTCAATCTCGGAGCCAGGAGACGTGATGGTGTACAATGTTTAACAGCTGGATAGATCACCAGATTCCTGTATTAAATTATAAATCTCTCCGCAGTAAATATGTTGAGAAGACGTGTGGTAATGTTTATCAATTCCGTCGGATGGGAAAGTTAAGCCTGGAGGCCCTCTTTGTGTTTTTCGAAAGGAGTAGGTTACGTGCCGGCATGTGGTTTCATCATCTACCCTCTCTTTATCACAAGCCATAATAAACTTTCAACAACATACTTTTCACTACATAAACACAAACTTGTACTCATCGTACATTTCTCTCTGTACACAATACAAGAATACATCATCTACGTATGTAAAGTGGTTTGCCAAGGGGGTTACGTTAATTGAAAATATGTCACATTAGCACCACCTATACGCTTAGCTCCAAAGTCGAAGCACGAAATGTGCAGTGGGGGTGGGTGGCATTAGAATATACACGCACAGGCGCGCGCGCACACACACACACACACACACACACACATTTGATTGAGGCGACTATTGGTTACGATGACACTGGCTATAGAATCACGTGATCTGCTGCTGTATCGTCAAGTTTAGAGTAACATTAAACATTTTAGCTTGAAACTTTGATGAATATGCATTTATGTTTCTGTCTCTATTATTAATGTTTAGATTAATATATAGCTGCTCCGTAGACTTAACTCACACACTGCTCTGCATTGCTACAAAGTGGTGGTGAAGAGTATGCGTCGCCCACTTGCTCCATACTAGAACCAATTCAGCTCACTGACAGCCAAATTACTAGTTGCTATCAGTAAGGATTCAGCCCCTTAACTCAGGCATATTTAGCGGCTTAGGTGTTCAGCCGAAAGTCGTGTATGTAGGGTACAACTAAGGTGTTACCTCTATACAGCAGGCATCGGAAAATTTAAGATGAGTGTTTTCAAAATGATAGATAATAGTAAAATAATAACATTTTTGTTGGAAATATTTGCGTTTATTATAAACAATTATCTAACGTTAACAGTGTGCGCAATGTTTATTAGTTGAAACAACAGGAAGTCATCAGACCAATAAATGATTAAATGGCGGCAAGTACATATTTATTGTTTTATATTGTTTTAAATAAAGTTCAGTTAATTTAAAATGCAGTGATTTCTTTCATATAATGTATATTAACACTAACTTTTGGATATCTTTGTATATACATTGTATATACTTCCCACATGCGTGTGTGTAATATGTAATGTTACAGTATAGTTACATATTACAGTATAGCTATTTAGGTTGTCAACTCCGGAATGTAACACTTTCAATCATGTGTAAGTACGACAAAACGCACTATCACGCAAAAACATGTTTTTGACAGTTGACTGATTTCTAAAATCCACGCTATGTAGACCATTCCTAAATGAGGGGTTTAGAGCAAATGTTGACTAAGACCATATTTTACTCTTTTCACAAAAAAACTGATATAAAATTAAAGTAATGCAGTTGAATGTATTCTTTTACAACTGTTGATCACAATATTAAGAGACTCCGGGCTATGTGGCTGTGGTCCATGACTGGTAATTCTTCCTGACGTTTCTCCCTCAACTGCGGAAGGCGGGCGTCTTACTTCTAGATAGTGTTACCTGGTCGGAGGCTACAAGTAATCGCCACTGAAAATGCCCTCCACAGTCGAGGGAGAAACGTCTGGAAGAAACACCAGTCATGGGTCACGGCCACATAGCCCGGAATCACTTAATATTATTAAAATCTTCTTCTTCTTCTTCTTAAACTTAATTTGTAGGATTTTAATCCTGTTTATTTCCAAAATCACTCCTCGGAGGAAGACGATTATTAAAATAATAAATTTAATTGCAGACAAAGAAATAAACATTATTTTTTACAATGAAGAAGAACAAATCCAATACTTATTTCATCATTGCTCTGAAGAATTATTGATATTTTCAACACAAATTGAACCACCTATACGCTTTAAGAGTCTGTTGGTATTGCAGTAGCTTAAGGCTTCCACTTTTGCACACAATCGGCATAAGATGTCAGCCCTGCGTTACAACCGCCAATATCTCCAGACCTTGCGCCTGATACTGATTTAAGTTAGAGGCTGAGTCAACCCTAGGGTCATGTTGCCGTCAGAAGGTTTAGGTAGTTTAAAAATTCCAACCACATCAGGAATCGTATCCGTACCTTATATCGTATTCCCTTAACCAACAATGCCATGGTCTGCCTATTTTACTTACACATATTAATATTATAATTATATTCTGGTAGGTTATATGAAAGGTTATTTCTTCTTCTTCTTCTTCCTTTAGCTCTACAATCCTCTAAGAACCCTGACCTCCACAACAACTGTCCATCTTCTCTATTATTAGCTTTCTGTCTCCAACTTTTCACCTCCAGTTGTCTTAAGTCTTCCTCAACCTTATCTAACAATCTTAGTTTCTGTCTTCCATCCTTTCTTCTTCCTTCCGGTTTCCCTTCTATAATCTTTCTTGCACCTCTTCCTTGCTCCATCCAGTCTCTTTCCTCTAAAATCTCCTACCAGATCTAAATCCCTGTATAATTCTTTCAATTCCTGGTTCGTTATAATTCTCCATATATCTTATTACTGTACTCCTCCATTATATCTTCCCTAATATTTTTTCTTTCTCATGTATAAAATATGTACTTATCTTTTTGTGATAATGTCCATATTTCGCTTCCAAACATAACTATTGGTTTCAATATTCTTTTATATGTTTTAATTTTTGTTATCCTACTTATTGTTCTAGACTTAATAACTTGTTTTAGTGCATAGAAGCATCTATTGCCCATTGTAATCCTTGCTCGAACTTCTTCACTTAATTCATTTTTCGTATTAATTAGAGAAACCAGGAATTTAATACTATCAACTTTCTCAAATTTCTGACCGTCTAGAATTATATATGAGATTGAATTTACTTCTACTCTTGATATTATCATATACTTTGATGTATCCTCGTTTATGACTAATCCTGTCTTCGAAGACCCTTGCTTTAGTTATTTTAATGCTTCTTCCACTACTTTTGTTGAACGTCCAAATATAACAAGGTAATATGCATATGCTGGGTAATGCATTGACTTATTAAATATTGTTCTTTTTTTACTTCAGTATTTCTTATTGCTTTCTCCAAAACACAGTTAAATAAAATAGTCGATAAGGCACCTCCCTGCCTAAGTCCTGTTTTAACAATAAAATTATCAAAAATTTATTTGGGAAAGAAAAATGTGGCAAACTCTTCATTATGTCTTGCTACATAGTATAGAACAACAAACACCTCGTCTCAAATTAATAGTATAAATACTTTACTTAATTCATTTATGTAAACTTTTTTAAATATGAATGGTCACTTAATGGTTATTAGTTTGAACATATTCTTAACATTTAAGGAAATATCATATATCAAGTGTAGATTTAATAAATATAAAATCCACCGACCTGCCTCGAATTTGCAACATCGAAGATTATTTAACTACATTCAAAATTTATTCAACGTAATGTGAAATTTATGGCATCATGGACTCCTTGTATGTGCTATTTTTCGTTATTATAATGTCATCAAAATAATTGCTCAAACAATTACATATTTCTGTATTAATATTTCATAGTCGTGTATTGTTGTTATAATTATTTATCTGTAATTTTTTGAGAAACCACTGTGGAAAATATTTATATTTTTGATAAATTAATGCATTAATCTACACATTTTCATACTTTTCATCTTATTGTTAAATTGTTCTGTTATTACAATGTTAATGCCAATAAAGTAAGCAATATTAGAAAATAAAGCAGCTGATATTATTTATGTTGCTTGTTTCAAAACCATACTAATTAATTCCTATTACATTATTCTGAAGAGAGCTAAGAATAAAAATATGAAACAAAAATAATGAAAGAAAGCAAGAAAGGGAGGAGAGAAGAGAAAAATAGAGAGAGAGAGAGAAGAAAGAGAGAGAGATAAAAAAGAGAGAGGGGGAGGGAAAGAGAGAGAGAGAGATAGAGAGAGATTCAAAAGAACTACAGTTGAAAAAGCAGGAGGAGGAACAGATATAATCAGTGTATATTAATAAATAGGATCTTCTTGGTAATAATAAGTTTGTATTACACATCATCAATTAAACCCAAATTACCAAACCAAAATATTAAAATAGTAAACGCGTTTCGATAGCAAGGCTATCATTATTAAGGCTAGTTATTGATTTAATCAATAATGATAGCCTCGCTATCGAAAAGCGTGGACTATTTCAATATTTTGGTTTGGTGATTTGGGTTTCATAGATTATGTGTAATACAAATAAATTCAGTGGATGATTTTTATACATCATTTTTAGAGGCGACTCTCTTATTCTTTGCGTCATATCGAGTATAGGATCCTTGGATCTAAATCAGCAGACTGTGTATGATTATGCTAGGGTGCAATATTGATATTAATATTAATGATTTATTAAATGTTCCACCACTGTGGTCTCGGGATAGAGTCGCTGCCTCATATGCAGCGGGCCCGAATTCAACCCCCGGTCGGGACAAGTTTCGTGAGTAATGGTTGTTTTGGGTTTTTTTCTCGCCTGTAAGACAAATGTCAGGAAAGTTAAAAGTGGAAACTTTCCCGGAACAATTGACCATCAAAATCATGATGTTATGTTTAGTATGACTGCGTGTGTGAATGGCGTTTCATCTAATGTTATGTTGTCTCGGAGAATGTCTAGACATTGAGCTAATCACTCATTCCGTGATCTTCCATGTCCTCGTGTGGTCAAAAAAGTATACATAAGGACTTTATTAGAACTAAAGTAAGATACATACAATGCTATTTACAAATATGGGTCTCACGGGCAGTAAGCCGTACGTGCTGTTGATAGTCCGTTACAGTAAATTGATGTTTGGTAATAATGTACTTAAAACAAAAAAAATAAAACACAATAATATTGGTATTAAAAGATTCCGGGCTATGTAGCCGTGGTCTATAACTGGCGTTTCTTCCAGACGTTTCTCCCTCAACTGCGGACGGCATCTTCAGTGGCGAGCGCTTCCAGCTGTTGTTACCCTGTCGTAGACCACGGCCACATAGCCCGGAATCTTTTAATACCATGATCACCGGCCGTGAAAGCCTGCATTCCACAATAATATTACTATTAGATATCAATACAATTACATTATACATTAACTTAGTTAAGTAGAATTATTAAGAATTAGTGGTATTGCAATTTGTTCACATATTTATTTATTCATGAATGAGTGTTGTTCTTATTTTCCGCGTTTTGTCCAGAAATCTACCCAAGTTTATCCAATTTTCTGGGCTTACCATTAACCCGCAGCATGCCAATCGAAATTTTGATATATGCATTAAATAGAGGCTTCTGATTGAGAAACCCAGATATAATTGCTAGGGTATTCTATATGCTGACCACATGTCACCCCTATACTGGCTGGATGTTTGGTCATCTCTATGATTAGCACATCTGGATGTGAGGCCAGCAGTCAGCTGGTTGGACAAGGGCATTCTAGATCTGTTGCGATTGAGTTATGCTGAATTTTAGCACAATTATTGTGAATCCTAAAAATAAACTTCAATTAGAGAAACAAATTAGTTCATACGGTGTGTTTGTGAGGTCTCGGGTTTAAACCTGGTGTCGACCAACCTGATTGAGGTTTTCATCCAAGTTTTTCTCAATTTTCAAGACAAATGTTGTGTTATACAGTAATTTCGGCTCTTCTATTCCACCATGCCATCTGTGAATATTCGATCAGAGAAAAATTACTGCTAGCGTCATGTTGGCCAATGTGGTAACACATGTTCCCACTAGAGCCAATTGAAAACATATTTTCTCACATGTAAGGGGATTCTATTCCAGGAGTCCACCTACATTAGTGCACAGGTTAGGGTGAGAAAATGGAAATTTAGTGATAGTTTGGGCAAAGTAGGGCGAGAAATTTGACGAGTTAGTGTACACCAGATTAGTTTATCATTCAATTGTTCCTTAGCGGGTTTTGTGACAGTTGTGTACATTGTCTGAGTATTGGCTAATACATATTGTAAATGTGGCGATTTTAGGTTACTTAGAGCTCAAGTTCTCACTTCATTTAAATAATCTCTCTCTCTCTCTCTCTCTCTCTCTCTCTCTCTCTCTCTCTCTCTCTCTCTCTCCTCTCTCTCTCTCTCTCTCTCCCTCTCTCACACACACACACACACACACACACACACACAGACACACACATATATATATTGTCCTTTATATCCCTCCTCATCACAGTGTATATTATTCATTATCTTTTATGGTCTCACTTACCAAAACATGGAATTCCCTTCTGACCTATGTCAGAGACTGTCAAACTATAACATCCTTCAAAAACAATTTAAAGAATTATTTAATAACAAACTAACTTATACACCTCACTGATAGTATTTTTTTAACAATTAATAAATTTAATTATCCATGAAAATAATATTAAGATTAACAAATATTTTCTTTTGTTTTGTTTTAAATATTGTACAAACGTAAAATTAGTTTTCTATATCTCATTATTTTTCTTCGTTTTTTATAAACATTAGACAGGGGCAATTTAATATGTTTTGCTTGTATACACTTTATTATTAGTTTTAGTCTTAATTTTAACTAACATTAACCGGTTGCATTATAGATCGTAATATAATAGATATTATCTTTTTGATCAAATTTTTATTTAGTATTTAATATTAGAGTTAATTGTGATTGTTATATTCTGATGTAAATATGTTTGTCCTGGTGAGTGGAAGAGAAGGTCACATGGCCTTAACTCCACCAGGCTAAATAAATCTAATCTAATCTAATCTATATATATCAGGTAATTATTCACACCGAAATAACAAATTGTCAGTTTCGTCCGTTTTTTAATTGAATTTATGTATGTGACATGGTAGTATAGAATCCCTGGAATTTCATTGCTCGGGCACATTTCACCGTAATCACAGGTAGGTAGATAGGTAAATAAGAAAGTAAGTATATTTTATTATTCGGCGTTCTTTAATAGCTGAAGGTCATTAGCGTCGCAATTTAAACTATGAGTGAAAAGATCCAACTAACGTTGTTAAGAGTCCTTATTTTAGACTTGAGGCTCTTTTACGTGCCGCATACCTAGGTCATATGTACACACATGGGCCAATATGTGCTGAGTGTTATTATTAATTCATCCAAAGATTATTACCCTTAACCATAAAAGAAATATTCCTCTGGTATAGTTGGTCAATAATCTTTGACTGTATTTTACTCCTCTGCTGAAGGAAGACAAACTCAGCCCTGATTCAATGTATCCCAGCAGCGTTTGAATCCGCGAAACTCATTACCTGCAGTGAATATGATAGCTAGTTGTCCACCGGATTTGACAGTCTCATTGTATTATTAAACCGAATCAATCATAAAAAAGAAACAATAGTAACACATTTGCTGTTGTATATACCTGAATATTCTATATGCGATAGGATATTGTACCTTTTCTTTTTTTTTCCAAATGCCACAGGTTGTCATTATTTCAACATTTCTGATATTCTCTCCTGATATGGCGGACTTGTAACCCACTTCTGAGGTTGGGGCGCCTGGAGGACGGGGTTATGCTGCCCCGATGATATGAGAGTTGATGATGATAATGATGCGCCAGGAGAGATTAAACTCAAGCTAATTAGGCGAATATGATATTGATGATAATGGCCAGATGGTATTCGGGAACCGTTTGTGCCTTAAAGCTTCCTGACATTTATATTACAGGTAAGAAAAAGCCCGAAAAAAACTCACCCAGAAAACTTGTCCTGACCGGGGATCGAACCCGGGCCCGCTGTCTGAAAAGGCAACACACTACCTCGATACTGCAGCGGTTGACTATGTTGTACCTTGTATTGTATTAAAATATATGAAAAATTATTAAAATAAAGGATTGAATTGTGTTTTAAAACAGAATTCTGCAATAACGACGTGGATACAGATGTTAAGAATGAAATTGGCGCACTCTTAACCGTTGTTCGGGAACTAAAATATGTGATTCAACTTTATGTACACAGATGGAGGATAGGTAGCGATTTGTACGTAATAAGCTGACAACAGCAAAGAACTTACAAAAGTACATAAAATAATACAAGAACATTTTTATATTATAAATCTTGCCTGTAGCTGATTGGTTTAAGGCATAATGCATTGGTGCAGAGATATGAGACTTGGCGCTGCGCTGGTTCGAGTCCCCATCTCAGAAGACATTTTCTCAAGGAGCCTCGACCAATATGGGAATGGTGTCCACCCAACATCGAGGGGACATCAGAAAATCAGCTATAATGATTGGGCGGACCCGGCTGATCACATACCACTGTAATACTGACTAGTTTAACTCCACCTCTGTGAATAACACATGTGGAAGTGTTGTGCCTAGCAAAAAAAAAAAAAAAAGAAAAAAAATAGTCATCTTTTAATATTTTTTGCATTTTAATCTATGCTACTTCAAATTAATAGAATATTTAGAATATATTTTAATATCGAGAATTCGACGATTTTTATTATCTAGAGCAGACATCTTTCCTTGAGCTATTTTTTAAAATAATTCCCTGCATAATTTACCTCCTTAAAATATTTAATGTTATTCTCCTATCTCATTCTTGGTCTACCTCCATCGCAGTGTACGAGTCTTTATTGTTGTTAATACACCCGACTTCCCATTAATATTATGACATAAAATAATGATCCTTTAATATATAGAGAGTAGCATATTGTTGAATTTATTTAAATAAATGAAAAGTACAATTAGGAGTTATTTTCAAAAGCAGACAAGTTGAATAATATAATTTCATAAATAAAAAACAGTGTAATCCTCGTTGAAAGAAGAATACAACGCAGAAATGCAAGACCGGGATGGATTCGTCCACCCGCCGGCACGTCGCACTGCCAGGAAAAACCAAAACTACAATAAACAAAGGACTTCAATAGAAACAAGAAATCTGTTCGAACATCTAAATGAAGACGAGGCAGAAACTCCACCTCCCATAGTGGTATACTCCAAAGACATCACGCCACTAAAACTGGAAAGCATCACTGCAGGAAATACGGAAGACGTACACATGAAATACAACCAGGGCGTACTGACCATTAGGACCTCAACAAAGGCGGCCTACAGGCGAGCTTACAAGGAGCTCAAGAAATCTGAGACTCATTCACTTCCATTTCATAGAAGTGCCAAATTGTTTTCTCCGCATCTCATAATCTATTTATTTACATTTTGTAACACTATACCCGGAGGTAGCCCTCCATGGTAACTTTATTTTGTCGTGGTGGAGTGGCTTGCGTTCTTAAATGACCCGAAATCTATGCCGGCGATAGCATTACTGCCGATATGGTTACCCATGCCGGACTGGTCGAATTTAATAAACCAGACGAAAATAGTACCTTGATCGAAAGAGACGATCTTTCACCGTAAAAATACAACCGTCAAAAAAGATGACATGGGTAAAATTTTCTGGAGCGATAGGCAGGGCATATGGCACGAATATGCAATGAAAGAGGGCATGGAAGCTTCTTGTAGGAAAACCAGGAGGAAAAAGACCAGTTGGTAGGCAAAGAATTGAAGTGGGAGAATAACATTAACCATGGCTAGGGAAGTAGATTATACAGGGAATGATTGGAAAACATTAGCTCAGGATAGGGATGTGTGGAGAGCTTATGTGCGAGCGGCCATGAACCTACGGGTTCGATAGTGTCAGTGAGTTAGTTGGTTATACCCAGAGATAGCATGAATTAAACAATAATATAATATTGTAGTACGTCTATTATGTAAATTTATAATTTTGGACTTGGCTACTTTGAAATTAACTGTTCAATTTAAATAGTCAACACTGGTCAACATGATTTTTGTCTCATGAGTACCAATAGTTGTACTTAATGCAGTTTTTGATTGTGTTTTCAAATATGTATTCAAAATTTCTCCATCACATACAGTTTTTTATTTCAATTTCAATTACTGGATTTAAATAATTATTTTTTAATAAACGTTTTTTCGTTCATTTGTCCATTGAGCGATGAGCACGGGGAACACTTTCATCAGGAGATTTCAGTTATGGAAAAGAGATATCAAGGCAAATGGAACTCTAATATGCTGGCCGATTATTGTTGGACCATCAAGAGGGATGCTCCTCAGGCGAAATATAGCAAAAAATCGTCATTTCTTACTTTCTAGGTGAGTCCGAATGTTCGAATATTGTGTAGCTACGAATGTAGAAAATATTAAAGTGTTTGTAATTATAAATTCCTGTCTCTCGGAAATCTTGCGTGATGGAGAAAAACTGATATCATATTTTAATTCAGGAGAAACAATGCTATCTGAATCACATATTTTTCTTTCTGAGATAAAAAAAGTTTATTTTTTGTTGCTCAGTGTAATTAGGTGGAGGGATAATCCCTTTGGTTCTTCCCGATTTAATTCTTAATCTGTAGGGATGGTTATAGATTTTCAACTTTCTCAGTAATGCTATTGTTTTCTCGGGGAAATCTGTCAATTTTTCTGATAAGGACACAGGTATAGGATGACCGTAGTATATTGTTTTTTATTTCGATTTTACTGAATGAATTCCCGAGAAAACATAATAGTACAGTATATATTGAATAATTGAAAGGAAATGCACACCAACTTTCACTATAATCGGCCAAATATAATGAAGTTAGGCAGAAATATTTCAGATAGTTATATTAGACGAATATTTCCAAATTAGGATTATAATTCAACGCTTTCAATCTGATCGATTTGAAACTACATGCATCACTTTTATGCAAATTAACTTGGAACTGGAAGACTCGCCACATAAACGTACGGAAAGATAAACAGACAAACATGTATATATTGTATATTATATAGCATCATGCATCTACATATGAATGTTCATCTGATCCAAATAACTCAGGTGGTAGAGCAATTGGTAAGCCAAAGGGTCACGTATTGAATAGACGAATTCAAATCCATACCCTTGGCGCAGTCGGTGGAGTCCCTACCTTCCACTCCGGTGACCCAGCTTCGATTCCTGGCCAGACAGGGGAGTTTAAATCTACACCTTGTGTCTGGGTGTGTGTCCTGTCCCTGTATTTATATTGTGTGAGTAAGGAAAAAGGTTTAAAGAAGTAAAACAAGGAAGAAAGAAAGAAATAATTAATAAAAACACCACTTATAAAACAAGTTTAAGTTATTTAAAAATATAGTTTCCATAAAGTAGTTTACTGCTAGTTTTAGAGTCTAGACATACTCTTATTTTCGCAAATGGAACTGTAGATATCTCCGTATTCTAATTCCAGAATTAAAAACTTTTAAAAATATTTACTTTGCTTCATTACAATTATATTATTTCATTAGGCTAAGGAACCCCTTGATTCATTCACTAAATCCCTCCAACAGTCCCTATCCTAACTAAATCCAGTTCTTATCCCCAATATCCATTTCCCTAACAGCCATCCGAATATTAGACCTATATTTATCTAAGTCTAATCTTTCCCAACACTCTTTCCTCCAAAAGTTGATCAGTACGAAATTTATAAGTACATCTACTCTTAACAATTCAACCAATACGAACTGCCCATCACAATCTAAAAAGTAAATTGATGCAACCACATGTCTTGCGGGGCACTTGTTGCAGTAGGGGGTTAAGGTTTCCATCTTTTTTTACAATCGGCACTAGAAGTCAGCCGTGTTGTCAGCCCTGCCTATCGGCTGCCTTCCCCCCACGAACACGCATTAGTACACATTTCTGTTAGTGGATGAGACGACCCCAGAACCATCGTGCCGCCAGGAGGTTTAAGTCAGATTAAATTATCTGAAACCATTGGGATTCGAACCTCGGAACTTCCGGCTTAAAACGTATTTCTTAACCAACCATGGTACGGCGTGCACCGTCTAGACTTAATAACCCTAACAAGATTAGGACAACATATTTAAAATTAAGAACAGGAAATTTTATATATATATATATATATATATATATATATATATATATATGTATAATTTATATATATATATATATATATATATATATGTATATATAAAAGAGACCTAAAACACGTCTGGGGAAAAGAATCGTATATACTCAACCTAGGATTTAAGGGGAGATCAGGGCTTGCTTGGTTTAGGCTAGGGGCATGGAAATTTCTAAAAATTAGCGACGATCACGATATGCGAATATGTCCAATGTGCGGGAACTTTGAAGATGAGATACATGTATTAGGAAAATGTAATGATTTAGAATATTGGAGACGTCAGTTATTACCGGAAAGATTTCTTAATTCAAATCGGGAAAGATTGGCATGCTACGAGTTATTGGTAAATCCAGAAAATTGGATAAACCTCGGTAAATTTCTGGACAAAACGCGAAAAATAAGGACAACACTCATTCAGGAATAAATATATGTTATCAAAATGCAATACCATTAATTATTAACAATTATATATAAATTAATTAGTGTATAATGCTGTTGTGTTATTATTTCATTGTAATATTAATGTGTTTTCTTTATGTAATTGTAATGTTAATGTTTTTCTTTTTTTAGTGTATAATGCTATTGTGTTATTACCTAATTGTAATATTATTGCGTTTTCTTTATGTAATTGTAATGTTAATGTTTTTAGTCTATAATGCTATTGTGTTATTATTTAATTGTAATATTATTATTGTGTTTTCTTTATGTAATTGTAATGTTATTGCTATTGTGTTATTACTTAATTGTAATATTATTGTGTTTTCTTTATGTAATTGTAATGTTAATGTTTTTAGTGTATAATGCTATTGTGTTATTATTTAATTGTAATATTTTTATTCTGTTTTCTTTATGTAATTGTAATGTTATTGCTGTTTTTGTTTATTTTTCTTTACACTAGTACCAATTATTACTTTATTGTAACGGACTGTCAACAGCACGTACGGCTTACTGCCCGTGCGACCCATATTTGTAAATAATATTGTAAATATCTTACTTTTTGTCTAATAAAGTCCTACTACTACTATATATATATATATATATATATATATATTGTGAATGAAAGACGTGCATGGAAGCTTCTTGTAAGAAAACCAGAGGGAAAACGCCCAGTTGATAGACCAAGAATGAGGTGGGAGAGTAACATTAACTATGTTTTGGGGAAAGTAGATTATACAGGGGATGATTGAAAAACATTAGCTCAGGCTATGGATGTATGGAGAGCTTATGTCCGCGCGGCCATGAACCTGTGGGTTCAATAGTGCTAGTGAGTTATATATAGGCCCTATATATATATATATATATATATATATAAAAATATATTATATATAGTTAAATGTTTGTGTTAGGATTCCTGAGTAGCTCAGTTGGTTACAGCATTAACGTATAAAGCACACTAGAGGTCGTAGAGGTCTCATCGTAGCCTATCTACGTATTCATCGAAGTTGATTTGAAATCAAAGTCCATGTTTCTAATCTTTATAACAACGTTGGGACTGCCAATGTTTTATAGAATTTCAAAATGGTATTTGGTCTGACTTACAAAATAAAAATAAAACTATATACCTATGAAATAATTCCGCTAAAAGTCGGAAAAATTTTGGAATGCATATTTGTTCAATTAAAATTACAAATACAAGTAAAAGCAATAAATTTATTGGGGAAAAATTCTCAAAATATTAACCAATATAATGTTTAAAAGTTTAATATAAACGTTTACCGACATAATCTGTACTAACACATATCACAGGTATCCAGTGAGGGATTATCTCAAAAAATGTTTACCTACACGCCTAATGGGAGGAGAGATCTTGGAAGACCGAAGAAGATACGGAGAGACCAACTCACCTGAGGCAAAACAGGCCAGAAGGCACAATCCTTGGTAGTTTTTTTTATTATGATTATATAAGATTGAGAACAGAAAAAAAAGTATGTTTATACAGCTAAATATTGTGAAAGAAACAAAGAAGAGTTGGAGGTTTTATATAAATATTGTGAAATTTGATAGAAGAGACTCAACTGTTTCCCACGTAACGGAACAAGCTCCAATATTAATCAATGTATAAATTTACAATCATGAATACGTAATGAGTCGTATCTTGTAATAATTGCAACATAGAAATAAATGAAATCTGATTCAATTAGTACTATCAACTGACTGATTTAAGCATTTAAAATAAATTACATTTTAATTCTTCAAAGCACATATTATTTGTAATGTGAAACCATTAATTTCTAGAACATCATCATCATCCGGTATCATGGCAGCTGCCGCCGTCTTCCGGAAACCAAACGCCATTCCTCTCTGTCCATCCATTGATCTTCCTCCATTCCTCTGATATTCATAGCTGCTTGTACCCCTTATATCCAAGTTTTCTTCGGTCTTCCTCTCTTCCTCCTTTCCATTGGGATCCATTCCATAACCATTTTTGGCAATGTTTGCTCTGGCATTCTTTTGAAATGACCATACTAGTGCAATCTTTTCTTTTCTATAATGTCTATGATGTCAGCTCCTCTTGTACACCCATAATTTCCCTTATTTCTTTATTTCGTATTCTATCCATTCAACTCTTGTAATAAAATAATTCCTGCGGACATGAACATTCGCATCCATTTAATTTATGTCGATCGTTCTTGTTCGTTTAATTAATAATATTCGTCGATTAGGCCTTCTGACCTGCTCCATTTCAGATTGAATCGCTACTTTGATCCTTGGAACGCTAATTTGGAGTCCTCTCTTTCGAACAATAGGTCTACAGTTGAGTAATTTCTGAGTCCGTCTATTATTATTGGTCAATCTTATTTTGTGGTTGTACCAATTGAGACGTTGCGGATATTAAGGGCGAATTATCTCGGAGAATTTCTATAGTTTAAATACGAGTAAGCAAGTCGAATTCGCCCTTAATATCTGCAACGCCTCGATTGTAATCTTACATCTTGACAATGCCAATGGTTGCTGGCATGTTCTGTTCTATTTCTATTCACATATCCTCGTTACGTTTAATATCTTAGAGAATATAACCCGCCAGTGGTATCAGCAATCTTATTTCGGCAGCTTATTATTTTTTAATTAATCCAGTGTTCGAATCCAGACTTCCGAACCATTATCTGATCGAACATATTTAAACAATGCTCATTTATTTGTCCTAAAAGTTGTAATTTGACCAACTTAAAATACTTTTCCTATGTTATTACATGGTTCCGAAAATTGTATTTTGACTAAAATTCAACTAAAAATTAAATCAGCAGAAATTAGTTTCACTTTACAAAATAAGAAAATAGAATTGAATGTGATCAAGAACATATAACAAAACAGTTATTCACATATAAGCCAGATGGGTATACATGTGTGGGAAGCCATAAGCACAATTAAGAGATAACCCAACTGCTATTAAGTGCCCATTGTCTAAAAATTTTGAAGCCTTAACTTTCTACTACTAAAGTCTGAAGTAGGATCACTAACTTTACCTTTTTATTATTTTATATTAAATATACTAATTAACTTACCCCGAGTACAATAATGATTTTTTGCAGTTTCACGTGTAAAAGGATAATTTCAATAATATGATGACTATATAGCTTATCATTGCCACTTAAGTAGCTGTAGGTCCACGCTTCATCCATTCTTACCTGCAACAAAAAACTACATGAATACAAAACAATGCAATGCAATACAATGCAATACAATACAATACAATGTTATGCAATGCAATACAATACAATACAATGTTATGCAATGCAATGCAATACAATACAATACAACATAATATAATATATAATATAATATAATATAATGTAATATAATATAATATATAATGTAATATAATATAATATAATATATATAATCAATATACAGATAATATAATATAATATAATATATATAATATAATATAATATAATATAATATAATATAATATAATATAATATAATATAATATAATATAATATAATATAATATAATATAATATAATATAATATAATATAATATAATATATAATATAATATTAGTACAATATAATATAATACAATACAATATAATACAATACAATACAATATAATATAATATATAATATAATAAATATATGGACCCTATAACACGTACACGGAAGATTACTGGTCACAAAAGTTTTGTATCAACGTCAAAAATAAAAATACGCAAGATGAAGAAATACTTAGAAATTAAACTAATGATATTCAAGAAACATATTATAAAAGATTTAACCTCTAGCTATAGCTGACTTTCTTTTTGCATGAATATAAACGTCATACTAGAAAATGAGCTATTACCATATAATATCCATCCACAGTAATTCTGCCCGAGGCAGGTCTTTCACTGCAATCATAGCATTTTCATGCTATGCTTTGCAGCTTTACTAGGGAATTGTAGGTGTGGTAGCTTCCCGTTGCTTTCCACACCGGTGAAGGATGATGATGATGATGATAATGATAAGGATCATGGTGATGATGATGATGACCGTATGATTTCGGGGACCGTTTGGACCTTAACATTTTCCTGACATTTGTCTTACAGGGAGAAAAAAACCTGATAAAAACCTTACCCAGAAAAACTGTCCCGACCGGTGATCGAACCCGGGCCCGCTGTGTGACAAGCCCTTGAAACCACACCGGTGGACAACACATAATATATCATAATTTAAATGGCTGCAAATTTAACCATAATAAAAGTGAGATTAATGAATCAGTGAGCATATGTGTATTTAGAATTCCTAACATAAATAACCCTTTACTTATTTAATTTTTTTTGAGATCCCACAACAGGCCCGGAGGCCCTTGGGGTAGTAGGAGGTTAAGGCTCCCACTTTCTAGACAATCGGCACTTTATGTCAGCCGGGTTGTCAGCCCTGCGTGACGGCCGTCTTTACACCCAGAACAAGCGTCTGGTACTCATTTACGTTAGAGGCTGAGTCGACCCCAGGGCCATAGTGCCGCCAGAGGGTTTGGGTCAGTTTAAAAATCCTGACCCCAATGGGACTTGTACCCTCGACTTTCCGGCTACAAACAAAAAATATATATATTAACACGTGAAAAAAAAAAACTATGTACCCCTTTTTAAGCACATTGCGAGCACGGAGGAGTGGGATATTTGGCACACTTAAAGTTCATATAGAGAAGGAGTACAGAAAAATAAAATGTATGTATAATAAGTGTCAAATAAATTAAATTCAACAAAATAAAATTGTTTCTAAGAAATGTTTGTGTCTTATTCATTTGTGTACTCATTTATTTGTTTACGTTCATAATGAAGTGTATTGTTGCAAAAAGAAAATTTATCAGCAGCAATGTTAACTGACTTACTCTGGCGTAGTTCTTGAGGTTTAAAAAAAGTGAGAACATTTTATTATTTAAATTTAAATTAAACCCAATCTAATCTTAGTTTCAGTAATTTCATTACATTGTTTTATATTTAGATATTCGCACCTACTTCCATTATGCCTCCACATAGAACATTAACGGGTCGGAGTGAGAGACAAAGAAGAAGGGATATATATTCCCGTACACATAATAATAGGCCAAATGCAAATTTAAATAAGTGTACAAACGTCTAATGACGCCTTATTGTTTTTAAACATGGCTTAGCCAAACTATACCACATATTTTCTAACGTTCGTACTTTTAAAATAAATCGAAAATTAATCCATAATGGCGTATTTCTGAATAACTTAAAAAAAGTAATGAATTGTGGTCGAATTTCGACCGCTGGGCGACCACTAGCAATAATTAATGTCAGATTGCCAATTGAGGCACTAGTCCAGGTCAATTCTGAGTACCTTTGTTTATCCATCAAAAGTAATAGCAGCAAATTTCCTAAAGGTAAAATCAAATTAATACTTACTTACTCACTGGCAACCCGTAGTTTCATGGCCGCGCGGACATAAGCTCTCCATACATCCCTACCCTGAGCTAATGCTTTCCAATCATTCCCTGTATAATCTACTTCCCTCAAATTATAGTTAATATTATTCTCCCACCTCATTCTTGGTCTACCAACTGGGCGAAAATCAAATTAATAGTTTTATTTGATAGTTTTATAATCTTAAAGGTCAAAATTATTAGATTTTAAATAAAATATCTCATTTAGTATCTAAATTACAAAATTTGCCAATAATAATAATAATAATAATAATAATAATAATAATAGCTTTATTTTACCTGGCAGAGTTAAGGCCTTAAGGCCTTGTCTACCACTCAACCAGGTTTAAAAAATACAAACAAAAAAATTGTCTTAAATCTAAATTACAATATATATATATATATAATACAATATATATATATATATATATATATAAACGATTACAAGTTATGAATACAATACAATTAATATTTATAATGTAATTTGATTTACTCTAAATTTAATGAATTAAATATATAATATGCACAAGATATATAAAAAACGAGGAAAATATTAATGACATAGTATAAAATTAAATAAATAGAGAAAAATAATTATTAGACAACAGGTAACTGTATAAGCGTGACTTAAAGGTACCAAGTGTGCGGGCAAAACGCTTTTAATTTACCGGTACAGTAGATATTAATAGCAAGATCATATTAAGTAATTATATAATCATATTTTGAATTATGTTTAAAAATATGTTTAGGACGAGAAAATGTTTGGAAAAATTTTCTAAGTGAAAAAAAAAGTATTAGTGATCATGTTTTAAATGGTCATGTTCTGAGCAAATCTAACAATTCTAGCTTTTATGAAACCGGAACGAGCCAACGGCTTCATCCTCGGATGATGATGAAGAAGAATGAGTATTAAATTCTATGAAATTTTACAGGTTCAACGACTGCGGAGACTTAATTATAAACGAAGATAAACTTTAACCAGTTTCTACTGAACATCCAGTTCTGTAGCAAGAACTGTTTTCCACCTTTTAAGAATTATATAATTTTATTACGTCTCATGTGTCAATGCTACATCCGGTCCATTATTAAACTATCCATTACACCTATAATTTGAAATGGGAAAACGTCAGGTCATAATTCTGATTTTCATTATTTAGATGCGCGATTAAAGATAATATAAGTGGAGATACTTTTTAAGTTCTATCATATATTCAATACATTTATTTTGCGACCTGAAATAATGAAATGAATTATATTATGGATATCGGTGACTGGCCGATAGCGAGGAGATACTAAAGGCCAACACGCACACACTTTTGAGTAACACTAAGAAATTAGGACTGGAAGTAAATATCAGTAAAACTAAATATATGGTCACACGTAGAAATTCAGTATATAATAGAAATGGACAGCTAATAACAAATGAGGGAAATTTTGAGGAAGTGGCTGAATTCAAATACCTAGGAACAATAATCACAAATAGGAATGAGATGCACAAAGAAATTAAACATAGGCTCAATTCTGGAACTGCATGCTATTATGCATTGTAGAGACTTTTGATGTCCTAACTCCTTTCAAAAAACGTTAAGCTGAAAATATATAAAACTATTATTCTACCAGTTATATTATATGTGTGCGAAACATGGACTCTTACTTTAAGGGAGGAAAGGAGATTACGAGTATTTGAGAATAAAGTTCTTAGGAACATTTTTGGACCAAAGAGAGATGAACAGACAGGTGAATGGAGAAGACTACATAACAATGAACTACATGGTCATTATAGGAAGCCAGATATAATAAGAACAGTTAAGTCTCGTAGACTGCGATGGGCAGGACATGTTGTGCGTATGGGGAATGAAAGACGTGCATGGAAACTTCTTGTAGGAAAGCCAGAAGGAAAAGGCCATGTTTGTAGACCAAGAATGAGGTGGGAGAACAACATTAACTATGATTTGAGGGAAGTGGATTGTGCACGGATTGATTGGAAAACATTAGCTCAGGATAGGGATGCATGGAGAGCTTATGTCCGCGCGGCCATGAACCTACGGGTTCGATAGTGCCAGTGAGTAAGTAAGTAAGTATATCGGCGACTTATGTGGAATTAACAAAATGCCTATATTTAAATGAAATAAGATTATTTATCTTGTAAAGAAAATTTAGCCTTATATATATATACGCAATGAAAATATTTGTAATATATATATATATATATATATATATATTACAAATATTTTCCGTGCATCATACTATGAATGGAATTTCACTTGTTTGTAGGATATTGACAGGCGTGTAAGGAAATAACGTAAGGGGATGAGAGGTGAATTCCCAAGTTTCCACAGAAAATTTGGGTCAGAGTCTCCCTTCACCAATACGTACCTCAAGTTTCAGATACTCTTTTACACTAAACATAATAATAATAAATAAATATGTAAATAAATATCTTCAACTCGTGTCCAACTCAGGGTCGGGTCGAGGAATGACATAAGATGAACCCCTGTTTATAGAGGTCTGTGAATGACAAGGGTGCCGGCCGACCACGCCTGACGCACCATCACAGATATAGATGAACGAAATTAAATGGATGAGATGAGTATGCAGAATATGGTAGAATGAAACAGTGGCAGGGGAAAACGGAAGAAACCACGAAAAAAATCTGTCCAAGCTCCGTTTAGTCCACCAAGAAACCCACATGGAGTGACCGAGACTCAATCCTAGGCCCCCAGCTATGAGAGGCGAGCGTCTAACCGCTTGCGCCACGGAGACGCATAATAATAATCCATCCATAGTAATTCTGCCCGAAGGCAGGTCTTTCACTACAATCATAGCATTTTCATGCTATGCTTTGCAGCTTTACTAGGGAATTATAGGTGTGGTAGTTTCCCGTTGCTTTCCACACCGATAAAGGATGATGATGATAAGATGAATATGGATGGTGATGATTGCGATGGCCATATGATTTCGGGGACCGTTTGGGCCTTAAAGTTTTCCTGACATTTGTCTTAGAGGTGAGGAAAAACCCCGATAAAAACCTCACCCAGAAAAACTGTCCCGAGCGGGGATTGAACCCGGGCCCGCTGCGTGACAAGGCAGCACGCTACCTCGAGACCACAGAGGTGGACATAATATTAATAATAATAATAATAATAATAATAACAATAATAATATCATCATAAATAATAATAGTAATAATAATAATATAAATAATATTAATATAAATAATAATATTTCGTATGTTGATCCTAGAGAAACTATTACGATCTGAATGAATCGCAAGATATCGGGTCAGGTCTTCCCTCGACTCACCAGTGCTATTCCGTGTGATTGATACTGTGTGATGGCTAATTCTTATTCTAGTCATTCTGTTAAGATGTTCCTACAATTTCTCTGGTAATTAAAAAAGTAGTTTAACCTGTGAATCTAAAAACGTTCGTTAGTTTTCCGAAACCATTTGCTGAAGCCTGCAGTTCATCGCATAAACATCATCCTATTAGATTTTTCATTATGTCATCATACTTTTGCAGAGTCCACGTTTCGCTGTCATAAGTGAGCAGAGGTCTTGTCAATGTGCTACATGCATTTATTTGTATTTGATTCTTTACTAATGATGTTTCGAATATTCGACTAATTGTACTTAAACACCAGTTGTAGTTATATATTTTCTTAGATATGTCTAATTCGTTAAAAATGTAACTTTATATCCAAAATATTAAAATAAATTTATTGTTTCCAGAATTTTATTATTTTTATGCACAATAGGCCTACATTTTTTAAGGTAATACGTCCCTTCCACAAAAGCCAATATTATCTACTATAACCACAGGAAATGTGAATTTTCAGACGTTGTAATCAATTAAAATAAATATAAATTTACTTGTACGTTTGCTTTATATTTCGTTTAAATATCAAATTGATATTTACCTTTACATGTGGGTGTAATAAATCGGTCGTTAATCTGTAACATTTTATCATAAGTAATGCCAGGAGTGATTTCCAAATTATATATTGTGCCGGTTCGCTCAGGGTAGAATATGATCACTCAGGGATGTTTTAAATTATACACTTATTATTTTAGTTTATTGGGTAAATTTGTATACACAATTTTATTTACAATGTTTGATATTTCACTGTCTCGGAGTGGAGTTGATGAGTTATTTCCGCCCACCTGTTTTAATATCACATTCGCGAACGGCTACTCACGAACTTGACTATTGTAGAACGTAGGAGCGTGAGAGCGTGAGAGAGTTTTCACACGCGTCCGCGCCTTATAAGGGCGATGACTCCTCCCATCCCCACTCCAAGTGTATATGTTATTCATTATAGCTTAGAAGGGTAGGTACCATTCGTTTGGGTTTCTATGTTGGTAATAGACTCGTGTGCGCGTTTGTGCGCCTTCCAATTTACTATTAACGTACTCACGAGTCTATTACTTCTTGCCACATAATGCCCATATGAGATTCTATGTAAATTTTTTTACTGAACAAATTTTGTAGAACTCATATACATCTCTACGTTTTGTCAAATTAATTGGATTCGAGAACAAATAATTAATTTTCCTTTTAGGTGTAAATTGACAGTTTTGTTAAATGAATCACCCTTCGTAAGAATACATAGAAATTATTTGTCTCATTTGAACTTAGTGTTCACTCATGTTAAAGTGACAGAGAGTGCATGTACCTTCTGTTCCTGGAAGAAGGCATTACGACAAATACTATCTCCTATACAAAGATATGTAATAATAATAACAGTAACAATAATAATAACAACAATAATAATAATAATAAATTATATAACCCTTGCATTAGACATAAATTTCATGGACAATCACATGTCTAGTATTGTTATATTAATTGATTTGTAAGTGAAGTGTTATTTTATCACAGTTTTCATTATGTTGATGTATTTTCTTGATGCACTTTATGATTTTTCACTATTTTATTTTATTTGTTTGTAACACACGTAAAATGGATCACTCGACTATTATTATTTACGCATAACCCATAGGTTTTTTTTACACTTTGTCATACATTACATACATGAACCATTCCTATGATTTTTGTTTATTAGGCACCCTGTGTTTCCTTATAAGGCCTAAGTTTCTGTAGATGGTATCGACCAAATATTTTATTAGAGTCCTTAACACAGATTATCTCGTACGTGTGCGTTCCGAACTGCCGCGAGATTATTTGTATTGAATACTTGGTACCTGCGCTCTACTATCATTTTCTGCCGCGGGCGAGTTCTGTCGACATTAGTTTCTATTGTAACCGTTGAATACATCGTTGTACTCCTGCTCTAACCTGTATCCGTCATAGTTCTGGCTATTAGGGATGTATCTATTATCCTGGAGTCTACCTCTATTCAAGATTAGTCCATCTATGTTGGAATTAAATCTTACCATGTTAATACGTGGATCGGACCTACTCTTATGATTTTGTCGCAGGTTCCCGTGATAATTCCCCCTATTATTTCTTGTGCTATCAAGATTGTTATCGTAGGACGGCCTATCGTTCCGATTGCCAATTCTCGGTTGATTATAAACTCTTCCCGTGCCCCTCTCTACGTTTGGAAGATTCCTATCTTTATCATGATTATTATTATTTTGATAATAAGTATGTTCTCCCGTTTGAACTTTGTCTCTACATTCCTGTCTATTCTCTCTCATATCACCGGCTTCAAACATTGTCAAAACTTCCATCATGTGGTTTACGGTTGTGATTTTGGCAATTAACAGGCCATAGCGCACGTGGCTAGGGAAATGATTTATAGTTGCCTGTATAAATTCTTCCTCAGAATAGGCTGGGACGATTAATTTGGCCTTTTTAGCGAGAGACATAAAATATTCAGTATAGCTCATATTACCCTGACAATTGAAAATCCCATTTCTAATTTCATTTCTGATTTGCATTTGTTTTTCATGACCGAAAAATTTATTTCTGAACAGTTTTTTAAATGTTTCGTATGAAGTTTCATTTGTGAGAGTCGCTTCATATCATACTAGACTATTCCCGCGAAGACATCTTTTAGCAATGTAGGGGAGACAAGGGTAATTTGGCAATAATTTTCACATTTTGTTGATTTTAGGTAACTTATTATTATCGAAATTCGGTCGCAATTACTGTAAAATATATGTCAGGATCTAATCAATAAAAATGTGCAAATTTGACCGCATCATCTTTTTTAAAAACATTATAAAATGCATTTTATCCATCACTGAATATAAGTATAATTGGCAATAGTTAAGTATAATTTGGCCATTACTATAAGTTTAATTTGGCATATTGTGTTAAAAGGTTTGTTTGTTGTAATTAATTTGTTAATTTACACTCATTGCACTTGAATTTTTTCTGTACCGTCTCATGCCTTCGCACTGTTCATGGTACCATTTCTGACAGTTTAGGCACTGAATCTAGGTTTTCCCGCTCTTTCATTTGAGAAAAAGCCGCCACATGTCCGCAAGAGTCTGAGTTGCTGTTTTCGATCGACTTTTTCTCAGTGAAATGCAGTCGTCTTTTTCGCTTAGGATTAGACACTTTTTGCTCAGGTTCAGGTACCGGATCCCGAAGTACGGGAATCGACCCTTGAGTTTATGTACTGGATCTTGAGGTTCAGGTGATGGATCATGAGGTTCGGCCATCGCAATTTGTTCAGAATTACTGGTGGATGGCCCAGGTGTTGCAGAATCAAATACACGACAATTTTCTGCAGCTGACTGCCTCTGTCCAAACACATTGAAAGGGTTGAGACATGGGGAAAACCTCATCTTGGAGATCCCTTGTATCATTGTGGAGCAACCCTGCCTTCGTATTTTGATCTGGCAACAAAGCATTTTTGTTGAATGGATAAATTCCTGTGGTACGAAACTCACTTTGATGTTCTTTTACTGAGATTGCATCATCAAACGCAGCTAGAAACAGTTCATAAAAATCATTTTCTTGGGCTTTCATCCCTGTTTCTTCATGAACACCTTCACCTGCTTCCTCCATGCTGCTTTCATGGGCCGATACACAGATGTTAGAGGCTGCTGCAAGTGAGTCGTGTGCAGGATAAGTTACAAAAATCAAGCCATTCTCCTCCCTGAATTTCCGGACTTCCATGGATACGTGGCTTGCATAGGAGTCCGTAATAAGGATTGCAGGTCTGGCAGCGGGAATAGATTCTACAAAATATTTCAGGAACTGAAGGAAAAGTTCTGAATGAATCCAGTCATTTTTTGACACAGACCATTGAATTGGCTGGGGATTGGCTTTCAATTCGTTGCTCATTCTCTGGTCCTTCAAAATTCTCATGTAAGGCCCTGCTTGGCCACTAGCATTGGCAGTTAGCAGAAGCGTGTAGTTTCATCTCGTTCTGCCGGAGCCTGCTGATACACACGTTTCAGACCTTTCGGGCACACAATTTTTCCAGGCTTTGTCACATAAGAGAAGCCAGCTTCGTCCAGTTCCAAATACGATTCGGCTTATCGAACAGATTGTGTTTCCCCATTGAGGAGTAGAGCTTGTCGTAAACTCATCAAATAAAGATTCTATTTGTTGCTGCAGTTCTGTTAACGGATAGATTTTCGGGAACCTCATTGCAAATCCGTAACGATTACGAAATGAGTACCACCAGTCCTATCCAGCTAAGCCTTACTCAAGGTTGAACAGATTATTTCGATCACTAGTGGTCACGATGTTGAAAGCTTGCTTTCGTACTTCAGTAGCCGTCAACCCAAATCCTAGTCCCTGCATTTGCAAATATAACCCACTACATTTGATCTTCGTCGACACTCAGATCAATAGGTCGTCCCATTTTCACATCCGGAATGTCATTGGGTCCTGACGAAGTACTAAATATCTCTTCAGAGTACTGAACGGGACATTAAACTCTTTGGAAGCTTTGTAAACGGGCCAGCCTTCCTTCAATACTTTTTCTACTGATTTTTTTTAAATCATCCCTGAGTACTTGGCATATTTTACCCCTTTCCCCTGGCATATTGCAACAGGCTACCAAGTACAACAATTGAC
Source organism: Diploptera punctata (assembly GCA_030220185.1). NCBI lineage: Eukaryota > Metazoa > Arthropoda > Insecta > Blattodea > Blaberidae > Diploptera > Diploptera punctata. Next base: position 2,847,722 of record JASPKZ010005297.1, read on the forward strand.
ATAAACTTCTGTAGATTAATATCCGAGTTGTAAAAATGTGGAGATAATGTCTGTTTTTAACGTCAGGTGGCAGGAAAGTGACGGTTATTTGCTTTTCCATTGGTTCCTCAAAGTACAATATATCAACCAAGAAATGCTAAGGAAAACCTCCTCAGAATCTAAGATTTTACTCTCCAACAATTGACCAACAATGAACTTGTTTTAACTTACCTGATCAGTGGAGTTTTCTGTACAACTTGAAATATTGCACACTAAAATAACACCTTCCAGTACAGCGAAAAAGAAAACTTTGCTACCAACGACAAACAGTCTTACTACAACTCTCTAGACACCTCAAATTGTAATGTAGATTGTCTCTATCCCGGTAGAGAGTTCTCAAATAGTTCCCAAAAAAATCACACAGATCCAAGCGTTCTTGACATCTAGTGGCAATCACTAAAACTACGTAAAATAAGTTAAGATATGTTGGAAATAATTTCACAATAAAATAGTGCCAAATTACCCATACTGCCAAATTACCCGTGTCTCCCCTACATGTACATGTGTTTCGGAATTCCCTTTAGTTTAAGATATTGGTCCAGATCTTCCAGGAACTGAATAGGACTATTACCCTGATTGTCGTCGAATTTTGGAAGTGGGATTTCCAATAATTGTGTATAGGGAGGAAACTGCCCTCAGGGAGTGGATGGTTCATTTACAATGGTACTTTCACTCTGTGTAATCGGGCTATTAACGATGTTTATGGGAGTTGTTATTACCTCGGTTACGTCACTCGCTACATACATGTGGTCAGAACAAGAAACACTTTGAACATTATTATCGCCAGTTTTCCCATTACTTATAGAATTTACTTTTTCGGTTAGTTCACTGAGTGCCTTGGTGTATTTGGGTTTTGAAACCATCTGTGAATTCTTCTATTTCATTACCTATTTTTGTTTTTTATTATATTAGGCAATTCTGTAAATTTGCGGTTTGGTTACCATTTCAACCATTTCCACGCGTTTTGATTGATCATTAATTCTGATATCCACGGTTGTTTTAATGTTTCCTGTTCCTCCACTATCTCGGTTAACGCTAGAAACGTATATTTTCTAATTTATATTCATTTTGCGCTATACTGGCTGCTGTGGAGGTAGTTACGGTTTCTATCTTCTCGTGTATATGATTTATTTCCTCTTCAAATTCTGTGTGCAAGGCCCTAGTATTTTCTTTGATTTCTGTTCTTAAATTGATTAGCTCCCTACGGATTTCTGCATTATTCGTTTCTGCAGGTTCAAATTTGTTGTTAATGGATTGTATGTTTGTGTTTAATGAATTTATTTCTGTCTTCATCTCTTTCAATAAATTTAAACAGTGGTGTATGGTGGAAATTCTGGTTCTTGCTGTTAATTGTTTGTCCTATAACCTTGTCTGCAATCCTATTCCCTAACATTGTTTCTATATGTGTGTTTTCTTGTAAGGTTAATGAGTCCTGACCACGTGTTTCGAAGGTCTCCAGCAGCCATTTTAATTATTTTTCCACCCCTTAGTAAACCATCAAGGAGTGTGTATTACCCAATAAAAATTTTCGTTAGCACTTCAAAGTTTAGTTTTTTTTATTTAACTACTCCCTTTTTTTTGTAACTGGTAAGTAGTGTTGATTTACTGGTGTCCCCTTGCGATCGCCATCCGTTGTTTCTTCTGCAATCCCTTGCTCACCATTACACCTATCTTCCGTAGTACCATGACTCAATCATTGTAGTGGCCACGTGCTGCTCACTCGTTTTATGTTTGCCACCCTAATTCATTCGTTGGGGAACATGTGCCACTCATTATATTAGGTTTCGAACCTACCCAACTGGGCGCCATGTGTGCCGGTGTCGCTTCGGATAGAATATGACACTCACTCAGGGATGTTTTAAATTAAATACATACACTTATGATTTTTAGTTTATTGGGTAAATTTGTATACAAACCTTTTTATTTACAATGTTTGAATATTTCACTGTCTTCGGAGTGAAGTTGATGATTATTTCTTTCCTCCCACCTGTTTTAATATCACATTCGCGAAGACATTCTCGAACGCACTCACGAACGTGACTATTTGTAGAACGTAGGAGCGTGAGAGCGTGAGAGAGTTTTCACACGCGCCCTCGCCTTATAAGGGCGATGACTCCTCCCATCCCCACTCCAAGTGTATATGTTATTCATTATAGCTTAGAAGGGTAGGTACCATTCGTTTGGGTTTCTATGTTGGTAATAGACTCGTGTGCGCGTTTGTGCGCCTTCCAATTTACTATTAATGTACTCACGAGTCTATTACTTCTTGCCACAATATATATTCACGACTCACGAATTGAGGAGTGAATTTTCCTAGAGAATTTGGAAATCAAGAGTGGTACTTGTTAGGACTATTTAACGAATAGAATTAAGCTGTTTACTCACAAATCGTTATTTAAATATAGTTATTTTAAAATAGTTATATATTTAATGTAAACGGCGATGTTTGCAAACAAATGAGAAACGTTTGTTATACTTCACTTGTTCATCACTGAACCAGATCATATTATTTATTGCCAATGGATCGGAATATTGTAAGATTGCACCCTAGTGAAGAAACAATGAAACACATCAAACTGTATATTGATTAATTTCTGAAGTTCTATGACGTAAATATGTGAATTATATTTTTCTGGAACGTTATTACCTGGGAAATAATACGTTTAAGAAAGTGTAAACAGTGGTTTTTTGTGGTATAATCAATTGCTAAAAATGTTTTTATATTATATCCCGCAAGCACTATCTGTTTGTATTCGTGCACTATATATATATATATATATATATACAATCTGGTAGCCATATTTCTTAGAGACTCTGTCACTGCATAATTATGTTCTCACCTATTCAGAATGTTAAAAAGGAGGAGCTTTCTTTAATATGATAAATTTATTTGATAAATTTCAGGTGAAACACGACTGTGATTGGTTGCAAATCAAAATTCGCTGAAACGCAATTAGCCATTGACTCTCATTTGGGGCATGAGTTAAATAGTGACAATTAATATTATTATCATTATTATTGGCAAATATTTCAGAAGGTTTTTCTAATGAAATTGTTGTAAATAATAATAAATTATTATGACTATTTAACTCATGCCCCAAATGGGAGTCAATGACCAATCACGTTTCAATGATTTCTGTTTTACAACCAATCAGAGTCGTGTTTCACGAAATATTTATCAGTGTTATAATTACCATATTAAAGAAAGCTCCTCCTTTTTAATATTCTGAACATGTCTGACCATTATTTTGCAGTGACAGAGCCTGTGAGAAATACGGCTACCAGATTGTATATATAGTGCATGAATGTCAACACATGCCGCTTGCGGGAGTTAATATAAAAACATTTGTAGCAATTGATTATACCACCAAAAAAAGAAACCACTGTTTGCACTTTCTTAAATGTATTTTTTCCCAGGTAACAATCCAGAAAAATATAATTGTCATATTTACATCATACGACATCAGAAATGAATTAATATACAGTTTGATGTGTTTCGTTTTCTCCACTAGAGAGCATTCTTACAATATTGCGTTCCTTCGGCAATAAATAGTATGATCTGGTTGCAGTGACAAACAAAAGAAACAGATGAAGCGTACCTATCGTTTCTCATTTGTTTTCAAACATCGCCGTTTACATTAAATATATAAATATTTTAAAATAACTATAGTTAAATAATGATTTGTGAGTAAACAGCTTAATTTTATTCGTTAAATAGTCCTAACAAATGCCACTCTTGATTTCCAAATTCTCTAGATAAATTCACTGCTCACTTCGTGAGTCGTGAATTTATCGATAATTTGGAAATCACTCGTGGCATTACTTATGATAATATATTAGAGATTTTCAGAATATATTTTCATTAAATAGTTGTTATTAATAATAATCAATAATAATGATAATAATGATGATAATGATGATAATAATAATAAAATAATAATAATAATTCTCATAATACATTAGAGATTAACCACCAATTTAACACATGCACATAAAACAAAGTTAATATTTAAACCAAAGTTAAATCAAACGTAAATTTAGATTTCCTTTAATTTAATGCAATGTCTGGCAAACCCTAATTTCCTATGGCTATAATAGAAAAATTGGAGCATGTTACATGCTCAGAACTTTATAATATTACCCGCTTATTCATAAATAAATTTTCGCTATGATAAAGTCCCTTTTAAATGATAATCGATAGAGACACAAATGCGTACAATTCACAGTTGTAACCGCAGGACAAACAGTACCGAGGAACAATGAATTATTGAGAGCTTACGCTGATTAACCGGTAATTACAGTTAATTGAGGAAAATCAATAGCTCATTCTAAAACAACTGTAATGAATTAATTATTCCTCGAGAGATCAAATGCGAGGGTGCGAGAGAATGCCAAAGGATAGAAGTTATCAATATTAATTTCCGACTCATTATTTTGAAAATTCATTACGAAACACAGTTGAGGTAAGTATATAAAAGTTAAAAAATACAACTATCAAAGTATTTTCTAACATTTTACCTAGTTCAGAACGACTGAGATCTCAGGTACCAATTTTACTCTATAACTTTTAGTAATTTCCGAGTTAATTAGTTATTTAATTAAAAGAAAACGTTAAAATGTATGAGAAATCAAATATATTGAGAAGCTCGTGAAATCTAAACACCAAACTTCTTGATATTCATTTGCTGTTACTCTTCTTCGTATCTCAGATGACGTATCTAGCTTCTTAACCTTTATTTAATTGAATGTTCAGCTTTTATCTTCTAATTGTTATGTGGTTTAATACAATAATAATTGTGAACATATTGTACATTTTGAAACAATTATATTTGTTTAAATTTATTATCCCTTTTTTTATCCCCCTTTATTTATTTACTGTTTCTCCCAAGTTAAATTTAGGTATTTTCTAAGAATAATTATTTCATTTGTAAAGTTCGCACTACACTATATCCTACAATCGTTTTTAATTCCTCTGCATATTTATTCAGAATTTAAACAAATATTAGATTTGAAATGGGGTCTATATCAATAGCCTATTTTTATATATAAATAAATAATAGTTTTAAAAAACTAAAACAACACGCTTTATCAGAAAATCGAACTAAAAAATGAAAAATAATTTTAATTTCCAACACACTTGCGATAAAATTAAAGTGGTCAAAAAAACAATCATCTCCAGCACATACACTATAAAACTAGACTTATCAACAAAAATAAAATAATTTTACCATCAAAAGCGTGGGGTGCTCTATATCGATTGATATATTTGATAATAAACAGATATTGGTAAAAGTAAAGTCTCTAAGAAGAAAATGTAAAAATCATAAAAAAACACCCCACGCTTTTAAGGGTAAAAATATTTTCTTTTTGTTGATAACTCTAGTTTTATTCTATATGTTTTGGAGATGAATTTTTTGTTGACCACTTTAATTTTATCCCAAGCGTGTTGGAAATTAAAATTATTTTTCATTTTTTAGTTCGATTTTCTAACAAAACGTGTTATTTTAGTTTTTTAAAACTATTATTTATTTCTATTTTTTAGTTTTAATATTTTACAGCATAAGATAAAAATGTAAATATCGTTAAATTCGATACTATTGTAATATGAGCTAAAATTAGTACTCTTTAAAAAAATTCTCTCAGCCGGATTTGAACCAGCGACCTATGGATTACTGAAATTATATACCACTGGAGTTACCGCTCTACCAACTGAGCTTTTACAACGATTGACTGAAACGTAGACAAGTCCGCAACCTATTATACCAGTTTTCACTTTTTTTTTATTTTCTGATGACTCAGGCCAGGATTTTAGAAACAAAATATGAAATTATTGTATTCTCACGGGTCCTTTAAAAGTATGCAAAGCTTCAAGTCGATCCAATGTTTCTAAGTGTGTGCAAATCGTGTTCAAAGATTCCGTTACAGAGATAAAAAGGCACCTTTTTTTATTTCCTGATGATTCTGGCCAGGCGTTTAGAAACAAATATGAAATTATTGTATTGTCACGGGTCTTTTACAAGTATACAAAGTTTCAAGTCGATCCAATGTTTCTAAGTGGGTGAAAATCGTGTTCAAAGATTCCGTTACATAGATACAAAGACACTTTTTTGATTTCCTGATGATCTGGCGACGATTTTAGAAAAAAATGAAATTATTGTATTATCACGGTTCCTTTACAAGTATACAAAGTTTCAAGTCGATTCCGTTACATAGATTGATAGATAGATAGATAGATAGATAGATAGATAGATGGATAGATACAGGTCAAGCTAATATAAAGCGTGTAAAATGAGTGTAAAACTATCTGCGTTATGGACTTCAAAAACTACTTGACTGATTTGAATGGGGTTTACACTACCATTTAGTGAAATTTATCTGGGACAATTAACGTGTATAACATTGCCGTATGTACTATAGGGCCGGAGAAACAAAACGTGTATCGGTGCACTAAAAAAAAGGCACTACTTGGACGCTTAAATGGCTTGCACTGCCTACACCATAACAAATACACCTAAATAATGTACACAGATTAGAATATCTAAAAAAAACTATTAAAATATTCATGATAGCATATGCATATATTTTACGGATAACTCACGACTACGCCGGGTTCTCTAACATAAGACACAGCGAGACATCGCTCGCAATGTGGTAGTCCGTAAACTGTCAAGCGGCCCCAGTTTTTGTTTCATCAAAATTAAACTTGGCATATAGCAATTGACCATCGCTGTGGTCTCGAGGTAGTGTGCTGCCTTGTCACGAAGCGGGCCCGGGTTCGATTTCCGGTAGGGACAAGCTTCCTGGGTGAGGTTCTTTCGGTTCTTTTTTTTCCCCTTCACCTGTAAAACAATGTCAGGAAGCCTTGAGGCCCAAACGGTCCCCGAATATCCTCTGACAATAATCGTCATCACCGGTGTGGAAAGCAACGGGAAGCTACCACACCGATAATTCCCTAGCAAAGCTTGCAACGAAGGACGAAGCTTGCAGTGAAGGACCTGCCCTAGGGCAGAACACTTTAAAATAAATATAGCAATTAATTAAAAACGTCGGGATAAGTTGATCCACAGGCAACACCGGGTAATCAGCTAGCATTATATAAACATCTTATATTTGTATGCTGTTCTTTATTACATCATCTTCATCATCATCATCAGTAGCATCAAGGATTAGACCAGCTGGTCAGTTCCGATCTCATGTTTAAATTGGTCTTCCAACATTTCTTCGTCCTAGTGATTTGTAATTAAGAATATGTTTCGGAATTCTACTGTAATCCATTCTAGCTCTTGTATTGTGTAATTTTATCTAATAGTTTGGATATATTCAGTTATCTTCGTATATCCTCACTTCGCCTTTGATCCATTATTGTATAGCCAGCCACACTCCTCAAAAAACTCATTTCTGACGTTTCTATTCTTCGTTCCTGGTTTTTGGTTAAGACCCAGTGTTCCGATCCATACAGTAGTGTTGACCGCCATTGTTTTATTAAAATTTTGAGCCTTGGAAATGTACAAGACTATTAACCCGGCCCATCTCCTATAGGGGGAAAATGCTGTAACATTATGCAGTTAGGTAACTCCTGACAGGCCAGGGTGAACACTTAATTACTAGTGATAAAGTTCTGTCAAGGACCCAGTCTCTCGGGGCCCCTGCCCGGGGATACGGATGAAGACCTCAACGTATAGTACAACTGCGCGGAAGAGGCACCTATTCTTCAGGGGACAAATGTGAAGACCCATCTCCGGGGTAACAAGGGGAAAATCCTCAACGGTCAGCAGGGCGGAAGATGTACCCCTTCTCTTAGGGTTAATACAGCAGACGGCTTGATATCGAATCGTAGATAGCAGCCCCATTAGATATCTTACCCTGCGAGACACCAGTAACGTCTTCAGGGGACATCAATATTTATACTTTCAAGTCTCATGGTAGAAAATCCCGGCAGATTCTTTTCTTTATTATATATCACTAAATGGTCATGAACTAATCACCAAATGGCGTGAACAAAAATAAGTCATGACTGTTAAACAAGAAACGTAATAGATAGGAATGATAACAAACCGGGAGTCGTCTATGGTATCGGAGCAAATTTGGTAATAGTAAGCTTGATGAACATCATATTTATTTTTCAATTTGAGAAATTGTACAGAGCAATTATTTTTGCGATGTGGCGAGAACGCGCGGCTGTCTAAAGCGGTAATGGTGTTATTTTATTCAACGACGCTCTTTAGAAGTTAAGGGTCATTAGCGCCGTAATTCATACTCGGTATGAAAAGGTGAGAAATATTTGTGCAGAGGCATCTCATTGCAGGCTTCAGTATATTTTATATGACCCAAATTTACGACACGAGCTTTAATTTTCTTCTGAAGGAAGCTATAATTAAGATTTTTACTCCCGCGCCGTAGCCGAGCGGTTAAGGTAGGAAGCCTTGGCGCAGAGTTACGGGACTTGCGCTGGTTCGAGTCTCCATGGGGGAAGAAATTTTCTCATGGTATTTCGGCCAGTATGGGACCGGTGCTCACCCAGCATCGTGAGGCAATTGGGTAGCTACAATAAGTAGCGGCTCCAGGTTGAGGAACCAGCTATAACGGCTGGGGGACTCGACATGCTAACCACATGTCACCCCTACACTGCCTGTTGATCATCTACCTCTGTGATTGACACATGTGGATGTGCAGAGCCAGCAGCCGGCTGGTAAAAGGGCAACCGCTGAAAAGTAGAAATACCCTCAATCGGAACTCCCTGAAAAAATAAGTTTGTTCCGGGAGGTTTTGAACCCACGAATCTCGTGAAGAAGGGTTTCAATTAGGGGGTTTAGAAGTTGATATTATATTATGGTTTTGGTGGTATGGGTTTAGGTTGAGCAATTAAACTACCTCGAAGGGGACACAGACTGCAATATTTGCTAGTTAAATCTGTAACCAGGAATTATTCAGGAATCCAATTATTTATTTACGGTAATCATTGTATGGTGTATTGTTTTACGAACGGCTGACAATTATTGAATTAACCCGTGTTTGATCTTAAATTATTCACTAGGAGTTAAATGGTATTTTGTAATTATGTTCTGAAAATTTTAGAACTCGAATCATTGGTTGATATAACTAGATATAGGTCGATTAGAAGATCACATATATAAATATTCCTTTGTCATAGTTAGTAAGTTTATACAATTTGTTATGGATCCGTAGAGTTTCATTGCGTTTGTAAAGTTTTCGATTTGCAATTACTGAAATTATTTTTCTATGTCCGAAATGTTTTCAGAAGTATTTTCACAAATTCACGAGTCACAAAGTGACGAGTGAATTTATCTAGAGGATTTGGAAATCAAGAGTGGCATTTGTTAGGACTATTTAACGAATAAAATGAAGTTGTTTACCAAAAATCATTATTTACATACAGTTATCGGCATTTAAAAATATTTATATACTTAATGTTAACGGTCATTTTTGAAAACAAATCAGAAATGTGAGGTTATGTATATTCACTGCAACTTGATCATATTATTTATTGCCAAATAGGATCGCAATATTTTAAGAACGTACCTAGTGGAGAAATAATGAAACACATCAAACTGCAATAAAATCAAACACATCAACATTATAGGTTATTAATTAATTTTTTTAGTCCAAAACTCAGTAAAATCACGGAATATGTTCATTATTTGCTATATTCAATATATTTGTTGGAGAAAAATAATTCTCTAACCTGTTCAGAGCTCTTTATCACACAAGTAGGAGCTAATAAAGAGAAATCGATAAAAAGCGATGTGAAACACGACTGCAGTTGGTTGTAAGACAAAATTCATTGAAACGTGATTGTGATTGGTCATTGACGACCATTTGGGGCGTGAGTTAAATAGCCTAAGTTAATTTAGAATAAATTTAAAGTTTTACCTTCTCATAGCGACGGACTGTAGAAAATTAGTGACTATTGTTGTCAGTTTATGCACTAGAAAGCGATTATTTACACCTTGCGAACAAAATAACAAATAAGTTAGAATAACTTTATTTCCTCGAAGACAAGGGTTCGATTCCATTGGCGTATTTCATCTCTTGCCTGTGTTGCACTGTTTAAGTACGAACAAATTTCATTAGTTAACTACTCTTTCAGTAGGAGTTAGGACGTTCTCATAGAATATTCTTAGCCTCACATCCAGGTCAATAGCACTGTTTTTAGTGTGGTATTTGTCGAAGTTAGGGCACGTCGTAAGGTAGATGGTCAAGGCAATACGCTAAGAACCGAATAGTCGAGGGTTCGAGCCCCGGTGCGGTCAGGATTTTTAAACTGGCGTAAACCGCTTGGTAGCACCATGGTCCTGGGGTCGACTCAGCTCTCTAAGGGAAATGAGTACCAGACGATTGTTCTGGGTGTAAAGGCGGCAGTCACACAGGGCTGACAACCCGATTGATATCAAATACCGATTGTCTAGAAAATATGGGAGCATTAACCTCCTATTACCCCCTAAGGTCTCCTTTGGCTTGTAGTGGGATCATTTGATCTTTATCTTTTTATAGTCGAACCTGAATTAAAAACCTTTAAAAGCTTAGCATTTAACGAGTTTTTCTAATGGGAAAAAATTCACATATGAACTTAGTAAAGTCGAGGGGAAAAAAGACTCATAAATCCACTTAGTCTTGAAGTAAGAATAAAATGATTTTTTCATTAGAGAGAACATGTTTTGCTACATGGAAAGAACGTTTATTATTCTGAGATTCTTACGAATCGTTAAAATATGTTTATACTATCTCTCTTTCTCCATTGAATCTTTTTTATTCTACCTGTGTCTTATTGTTTTTTGCTCTGGATAACAACCACTCATTATTTCCCCATTTCTTTATACATTATGAAATGAAAATATTCGTTCAGTAATATATTTTGAAATCTTCTTCTTAATAAGGTACTACAGCTTTATTTGGAGAACGCTTTGGCCTTCTCAACGAGTTCCTCCCACACTTTTCTATTCGGGAAATATTTGTTCCAATTTTTTATCTTCATCAATTTTATATCATTTACAACATCATCGTCCACCGCTGTGGTCTCGAGGTAGCGTGCTGCCTTGTCACGCAGCGGGCCCGTGTTCGATCCCCGGTCGGGGCAGTTTTTCTGGGTGAGGTTTATATCGGTGTTTTTCCTCACCTGTAAGACAAATGTCAGGAAAACTTTAAGGCCCAAACGGTCCCCGAAATCATATGGCCATCATCCTTATCATTATCATCCTTACCATTATCATTATCATCATCATCATCATCCTTCACCGGTGTGGAAAGCAACGGGAAGCTACCACACCTACACAATTCCCTAGTAAAGCTGCAAGCATAGCATGAGGGTGCTATGATTGTGGTGAAGGACCTGCCTTCGGGCAGAATTACTATGGATGGATGGATGCATACAACATCATCTTCCCATTTTTTTTGTTGAGTCGTCAAATACATTTAGAAATTAATGACTTCCATTTGTAGATCTTTTTTACCATCCTTTCATCAACCATTCTACTTATGTGTCTAATCCAGCTTAATATTTGTGCTTTAATGAAGTTAATTATATTTCTGTTTTTGATAATTCAATTTATTTCTTTATTTGATCAAATTCTAGCTGATCCTTCCTGATTCCTTATAGCTCCAAACATATATGTAAAAAAATAAAAACTACAAAGAACTAGACCGAAGAAACTAATGCTTGAATAAGAAAACATTTTAGGAAGATTTCTCTAGTAAACATAATTTTATATCATTTATATTACTTCATTATCACTTAGTTAATGTTAATAAGTCTAGTACATTTCGTAGCTGTTCACTCCGAGTAGCAATTTGAATACAAACATGTTACATAGGATATTTCACTACGTAATTATTATCTGCTTCACACATGCTCACTGGCACTATCGAACCCGTAGGATCATGACCGCGCGGACATAAGCTACCCCAGTTGAATCCATGTCCGCATTTCTTGACGGTTATTTCTTTACGGTGAAACATCGTCACTCTTTCGACCAAGTACTTTTTTCGTCTGTCTTATCACCATCGACCAAGTACTTTTTTCGTCTGTCTTATCACCATCGACCAGTCCGGCATGGGTAACCCTATCGGCAGCAATGCTACCGTCGGCATAGCTCTCGGGATCATTTAAGCACGTAAGCCACTCCACCACGACAAGGTAAAGGTACCATGGAGTTCAGGCACATATATTTTGACTATATAGCTCATGCTCCAAATGGGAGTCAATGACCAATCACGTTTCAACGAATCTTGTTTTACAACCAATCATAGTCGTGTTTCACCACGATAATTATTACCCGTTTTAATATTCTGAACAGGTCAGGGCATTATCTTGCAGTGACTGACTCTCTAACAAATACGTTGAATATAGCAAATGATGAACAGATTCCTTCGACCTACACATTTGATAATTGTGTGTTCAATAATTGTGTTTTTAAATAATGATTTTACTGAGTTGTTTCCGAAAAGAAAATAAAAACCTATAATTTTGATTAATAATACGATAATGCCAGTGAGTTAGTTAGTTTGTTTGTTGTGCTAACTAGTATCATCCGACACAGTGAATTTATCTATTTAATCTACATACAAGGAACGCTGACTGAATTTGAACGTAAGACTGAATTTGTTCCTTATGATGAAGTGAGTGATTAGTGTAGCATTAACAGTGTCAAACTACCCGTATAAAAGGATTATGCGTTACTTCATTACATATTGCTACTCAAACAAATTTCTATAATAACAGTGGATTAAAGATGAGATACATCAATACAATTAATGAGAAAAAATTATATCTAAATCGGGATTCGAACCCAAGATCTCCAGATTAACGCGCTGGCATGCTACCTATGTGCTACTTAGGCAATCTAGAAGAAGTCACACATTTTTCTCTGTGTGAAATCCCATGTACTCCTATTGATGAATTTTTATTCATATTAAAATATGATCGCTTCTATTAAGAAGACATTATGATGGTATTTGTTACGTGTCATATCATCTAATTACGTAATAATATTAGCCGGAGGTACTGGATTCAAATCCCGGTTTAAGTAAAATATTTTATCGCTAGTTGTACTAAATATTGCATGCAAACTGTAAGTCTGAACACATTAATTTTAAGATTGCCTTCGAAATATGTCAATACACGGTAAACTAAAAAATTTGTAAATCACAAAATTTTATTATATATAGGCCTATTCCAAGGTCTCGTGTTAAATGACTTTACCTCTTGGTGCCGTCTGAATTTAATATATGTATACATCCCATACTTTCCACGTGGTGAGACGGGCGTTTCCTAGCGGTATATTCTTAACCAAGCTAATTTACTTACTCACTGGCATTAACGAACCCGTAGGTTCATGACCGCGCGGACATAAGCTCTCCATACATCCCTATCTATAGCTACTGTTTTCCAATCATTCCTTGTATAATCTACTTATGCCGCTTGTCAGTGTTCGGAAAAATATATTGTAAAGTACTTTACGAATGAATGAGACAATAGGCTAAAGAGAACAATAGAATCTCAAAATATCAGACAGGTTTTAGAGAAGGGTACTCCACGGTGGACAACGTATTTGTTCTGAGAACATTAATTGATGATAATCTGAAAATGAAGAGGGGTACACTATTTTGTGCATTCATTGATTTTAAGATGACATTTGATACTGTGGACCGAAGCGCACTTTGGGAAAAATTAAATCGGAAAGGATTGTCTCATAAAATGATACATGCTTTAATGTTAATTTATAAATATGTTAAATTTTGTATAAAAGTAGACCAAGGGCACATCACAGAGAACAGTGAAGCCAATCGGAGAAGGACAAGGTTTCATTTTATCACCAATGCTATTTAATCTATTAGTTGATGATATTGTAGACGTAATGTCAGAAGGAGACATTGATGCTCCGGAGATAAGAAATGTTAAAGTCCCAATCCTGTTGTATGCAAATGATTTAATTATCTGTTCCAAGACAATCAAGGGATTGCAAAGAGGTCTTGACCGACTGGAAATATACAGGAATTGGGGATTGACTGTAAATGTTAGTAAGACAAAAACAATGACCTTTAAAAATGGGACGGTTTATGGTAGAGCAGAGGAATGGAAATACAGAGATCAAGTACTTCAAAACGTGAAACATTTTGAATACCTAGGTACGACGAGTTGAAAATGAACGGAAAGTGGAAAAAACATATTGATATAGCATTATTTAAAGGGAGAGGACAACTTAACAGTGTACTCGGTATTCTGGTTCGAGTGCCTGATATTCCAGTGAGCACATTAGAAAAAATGTATGGAGCGATGGTCAGGCCAGTAATGCAATATGGTAGTGAGATTTGGGGTTTCCAAAGAACGGAAATACTAAATAAGGTATATGCGCATTTTCGAAAATATATTACAGGACTTAATAAGGCCGTTTCTAACTGTGGAATTTTATATGAATTTGGGTCATTCCAGGACGACATAAACTGTAAAATTCGTGTACTCAAGTACTGGTTGCGGGTAATCCAAGGTGAACAAACAATGCATAGAGCAATTTGTTACGACCACCAAATTAGAAACACAGATGTTAAATTTTGGGCAGACGAGGTTAGGAGAGAACTCCAAAAGATTGCGATGGGTTGTATATGGAAAAAAAGGGACTAAAAATCGCAAGAAAGTGTGAAGAAAAATAAGGAGGAGGTACTTAGATATAAATCATCAAGATATTTTCGCCGAATGTACAGGAAAACGCTCACTGTATTTACAAAGAGACCTAAAACGCGTTTGGGGAAAAGAATCTTATATACTCAACCTAGGATTTAAAGAGAGATCAGGGCTTGCTTGGTTTAGGTTAGGGGCATGGAAATTTCTAAAAATTAGCGACGATCACGATATGCGAATATGTCCAATGTGCGGGAACGTTGAAGATGAGATACATACATTAGGAAAATGTGATGATTTAAAATATTGGAGACGCCAGTTATTACCGGAAATATCTCTAAATTCAAATCGTGAAACATTAGCATGCTACGAGTTATTGGTAAATCCAGAAAATTGGATAAACTTGGGTAAATTTCTGGACAAAACGCGGAAAATAAGAACAATACTCATTCATGAATAAATATATGTTATCAAAATGCAATAACATTAATTCTTAATAATTACACATAACTTAATTAATGTATAATGCTATTGTATCATTATATAATTGTAATATTATTGTGTATTCTTTATGTAATATTGTAATGTTATTGTTTTTTTTATTTTTCTTTATACTGTTACCAATTATTATTACTTTATTGTAACGGACTCTCAAAAGCACGTACGGCTTACTGCCCGTGCGACCCATATTTGTAAATAGTATTGTAAACATCTTACTTTTTGTCTAATACTACTACTACTACTTCCATCAAATCATAGTTATAATATTATTCTCCCACCTCATTCCTGTTTTACCAACTGGGCGTCTTCCCTCTGGTTTTCCTATAAGAAGCTTCCATGCGCGTCTTTCATTCCCCATCTGTGCGACACGCACCGCCCATCGCTTAACAGTTCTTATTATATCTGGCTTTCTATAAAGACCATGTAGTTCACTGTTATGAAGTCTCCTCCATTCACCTGTCCGTTCATTTCCCTTTGGTCCAAAAATGTTCCTAAAAACTTTATTTTCTAATACCCGTAATATCCTTTCCTCCCTTAAAGTAAGAGTCCATGTTTCGCACCCATATAATATAACTGGTAGAATAATAGTTTTATATATTTTAAGTATAACTTTTTTTGAAAGGAGTTGGGACATCAACAGTTCCTGTAACGCATAATAGCACGCATTTCCAGAATTGAGCCTATGTATAATTTCTTTGTGCATTTCGTTCGTATTTGTGATTAATGTCCCTAGATATTTGAATTCAGCCACTCTCCCAAAATTTCCCTTATATATCATTAGGTGTCCATTTCCATTATATAATGTATTTTTATGCGCGATCATATATTTAGTTTTATTGATATTTACTTCCAGTCCCAATTTCTTAGTGTTACTCAATAGCGTGTGCATGTTGTCCTTAATATATATTCGCTATCGCCCAATAGTACTACATCATCAGCATAAACTAATAGCTTATTAATACCATTGAGGTGTAGGCCTTGTTCATCTTCTAAAAAATTGATGCAATGCTCTAGTACAAAGTCATATAGTACAGGAGACAGTGAATCTTCTTTCTTTAACCTCTTGTGGATTTCAAAAGTATCGAAACTGTTTTAAGCCTTGGCGCAGAGCTACGGGACTTGCGCTGGTTCGAGTCTCCATGGGGGAAGAAATTTTCTCATGGTATTTCGGCCAGTATGGGACCGGTGCCCACCCAGTATCGTGAGGCAATTGGGTAGCTACAATAAGTAGCGGCTCCAGGTTGAGGAACCAGCTATAACGGCTGGGGGACTCGACATGCTAACCACATGTCACCCCTACACTGGCTGTTGATCATCTACCTCTGTGATTGACACATGTGGATGTGAAGGGCCAGCAGCAGGCTGGTAAAAAGGGCAACCGCTGAAAAGTGGAAAGACCCTCAATCGGACATGTTGGCACATCGCCTCAATGAAACATCTAGTAACCAACTAAGGTATTACTTGGATGGATGAAGACCAGTTAAATTTTGCACAGAGACATTTGTGTTCAACTTTTTGTTCAACATTACGGTACTTTTACGATCCTGAAAATCTTAAGATTCGGGGCCCAGAACTTAAGGTCTCTCCCAGAGGACTTGTCCCTTGTAGTTTTCCATCCTAAAAAATCCATCGACCCTGGCCGGAGTTGAACCCACGACTCTCGGGACTCGAGGCGAGGAATATAACCACCAGACCACCGCGGCCGACAACATAAGTATTACTATACTTATGTATATTAAGGCTTTGTAATCTATGAACTTTGAAAAATAAAGCCAGAAATGACTCTATAATGAAATTATACAAGTAAATGCAGTTCCAATTATTATTTACACATCCGAAATACAACAATCTGCCAGAATCCAAGCTCCTGTAATGAAATTCCTCAGACCAAGAGCAGGATATCAAAGAACAAACAAAAAAAACAGAAATAAGACACCAACTAAAATTAGAGGAATTAAATACAACAATCCATCCATAGTAATTCTGCCCGAAGGCAGGTCCTTCACTACAATTATATAATTTTCATGCTATGCTTGCAGCTTTACTAGGGAAATGTGTAGGTGTGGTAGCTTCCCGTTGCTTTCCACACTTGTGAAGGATGATGATGATGATGATGATAATGGTAATGATAAGGATGATGATGATGATGGCCATATGATTTCGGGGACCGTTTGGGCCTTAAAGTTTTCCTGACATTTGTCTTACAGGTGAGGAACAACCCCGATAAAAACCTCACCCAGAAAAACTGCCCCGACCGGGGATCGAACCCGGGCCCGCTGCGTGACAGGCAGCACGCTACCTCGAGACCACAGCGGTGGACATACAAGAATAGTGAAATACAAAACACATTGGAAAGAATAATTAGCAAGGATGACTGAGAACACAATACCAAAACCAGCACACAACTATTCACCAAGAGGAAGAAGGAGTTTGGGAAGACCAAAGAAAAGATAGAATGAGCAGTAATTTGGAGCCGGAACAAGCTAGCAAAAAGCCTGAACCGTGACGATGAAAAAGAAGTAATGTATGAATTCATCTTCGTACAGGAATCTTTTGTTTGGCTTTTCTTTCCGAAATGGTATATGGCTGTTTCGAATTGTATATAATGTCTATATTCTCTTGAACACTTGTGACATTACCCTATATCGTAAGGAAAAAATAAATTGACAATGAAGATAAAGGTAATTCGATAAAGTGATAAAATGTTTTTGTCAGTGATAACAGATTATACTGTTTATTAAGGAAAAATCAGTGACAGTGAATATAAAGATAATTCGTAAATAAGGTAAAACATTTGTCAGTGATAATAGATTGGCATTACAGGAGTGAAAATCTGTTTATGTCATCAATAGTATATAGGCTTATATCACTTATTACATGATTCGAAAAAGAACAAATTTTCGATGATGAGATACATGATCACTTGAAAACATCCTAACAAGATAAGACATCTTCTCCAGATTAGTTCCACTATCAGACTCAATAGCAGCTCTTCAATCAATCTGTCACCCAAATACGCATGACTCCAAACAATGTTATGACATGATATTACAACTCCAATAACTACGGCAAAAGTCGTCCTACAGTGCATTCCGGCAAAGAAACAGCTGCTCTCCTTGGGAAGAAAGGTTCATCAATATCCAAACCCATATCTTATATTTCGGCTAAAAGACACATAAAATACAAAATCGGGGATATTAAAAACAAAAGGCTTCAATCATCCACAAAAGAGAAGAAATAGGAATGCCTCCTTCGCAATACCAACACCGCACCAGAACTTCCTCGGAAGACAGAAGTTGAACAATTCAGATTAACAACAGGTCACGATTGCTTTGCTAAACACTTGCACAATATGAGTATTGTTTACACCAAGATGCATTCTATGCATTCACCCAGAGGAAGAAGTGATGACACCTCCACAACGGTACAGCCGTCAAAAAGGAAACTTCCAAAACTATAAACACTGGAGTGTAAGACCGATAATAGCTACAGTGTTAGATGCAGCATATTAAACACCAATCAGCCAATATTACTGGATAAAAGAATAGTCAAAATTATGTCAGCGTCAGATAACTGGAGTAAATTTACGTCCATTATTATTTATTAATTGCACGTGTTATTAGGTGGAAATAAAGCAGCTCTAGAATATACAGCACTAGTTTTTGGAACACTTTTGTGCCTTTCAAATGCTCTTCTGATTTTTCTCTAGTAAATCAGGAAATTTAATACTCCTAATCCGATATAGTAAATAGCCCAATTACTGTAAATGTTTCGCTCCATGGTATTCATTAACTTATTACGTTGTTGCATATTATGTTAAAATTCTTGTTTAAAGTGTTGATGCCATATAATTAAAGTATTAATAAATAAAATGATCAAAGTTTGTGTATTACCTGGCAGCTAATGGACAGAAACAATTGGAAGGCCTAATTTAAGATGGGTAGACTGTATCCAGTGTATGAGGTTTCATAAATATATATTTTATTTAACATTCATAACAGCAGTTTCAATACAGTGTATCTTCATCAGATGAATGTCATAAATACAAATACATTTGTAAATAAAGTGAATATTTATGAAAATCATATAAAAATTTGTCCCGCGCCGCGGCCGAGTGGTTAAGGCAAGAGGCCTTGGCGAAGAGATACAAGACCTGTGTTGATTCGAGTCTCCATAGGGGAAGAAATTTTCTCGTGGAATTTTGGCCACTATGGGACCAGTGCTCGCCCAGCATCGTGAGGGATTTGGTAGCTACAATAAGTAGTGGCTTCACGTTGAGAAAACCAGCTATAACGGCTGGGGACCCGACAAGCTGACCATATGTCGTCCCTATACTGTCAGAATGATCGTCTATCTATGTAAATAGCACATGTAGATATGAGACCAGCGCAGCCGTGTGGTAAGCCAAGGGTATTCTAGGCAAATCGCGCCATGAAGTTTTTTTTTATATTAAACATCTTCTTCTTCCTTCCAAGTATTAGGCCAAGGCCTGTTGACCAGTGATGGGGCTGCCATTATAGCCTCTGGTCAGGCTTTTCTGGAGAAGAAAAGAAAATAAAGTAAAGAAGAAATGGAAGAAAGGAAAGACTCCCTAGCCCTCGGATGCCCTAATAGCGTCGGGGGTCGAACAAAACAAGAGTTAACCAAGAGAGGTTAGATAGTAAAGTTAAAAGAGTGCAAAACACAAGTAAGTGGAAGAAATGTTTTGCACAGCTTGGGCACCTTGTGGTCGCCATCCACATATCCCCTAGATGAGGACCCCTGAGGGTTTATATTAAACTTTTATAGTTTTATTTATTAAAAAATAGTGGATTTTCATCAAGTAAACGCTAAATCAATTGCTTATATAATTAAAGCTTTAGAGGATAGACTTTGTATAATTCAATGGTATTGATAAGCTGCTGGTGTATGCTGATGTAGATAAAGTTGGTAAGCGATAGTGAGGAAATATACTAAAATTCTAAACACACACATACACACACACTACAAAGTAACGCTATGAAACTGGGGTTGGAATTGAATATCAATAAAACTATATATGGCCACACTTAGAAATATACTATTAAATTCGAATGAGCACTTAAAAACAAATCAGGAAAGTTTTGAAAATGTGGCAGAATTCAAATACGAAGGAACAATAATAACAACAGGAATGAAAGGCAGAAATAAATTAATTTTATACTCAACTCTGCAAACCTATTAAACATGGGTAAATTAACTTGGTCTAGTAACTCCTAACAAAGGAGAGTCTTACGCCAACAATGGGCTGTTACTCCATTGTAGATAGATTAAATACGAATGTGTTTTCTAAAGCAGCGAATTAGTTCTATAGAAATTGTGAATAATCATATTCTGTTGAAGACAACTATCTAAAGGGACTGATTTATAATTATCAACCTCTGTGTTAATATTCCAAACAATACCCGAACAAGTTCAAGTATACATTTAAATATCAGTAACTGGTTGTCAACTCGAATAAATCCCAGTAAAACGCTAATTTGGCATTTTATTAAGGAGACCGAATGGTGAATTGCAAATTTATTTTAGTTTTAATCTGATTGTTTTGAAATTTTTATCACATTCATTATGTGCTTATAGAGGCGTTTCTGTGAAGGTTGGTTTTTATAAGAAGAATAGTTTCAGAATTATGATTTTTGTAAATATTTTTTTAATATTTCCTAAAAATGCTCGTTACGATGCATTTTTAAATATTCTCTGTTGAAATTTGAGATTCAGAGTCTTCATGATTCCACTGAATATATTTGCTATGCACAAAATATTCACAAATTGAGGATATTACTTATGTTACATTAAAACAATATTTTTATCACTCTTACTATTTTTTCCTTCTTATTTTAAAAGACCACGTTTGTCTTTGACTAGTAACTGCATAGCAAATTTGAATTAGCATATATTGGAGTGTCTAACGACAAAATTTCACTTTGATAGCAAAAACATTGCATCGTAAGGAACATTTTAAGTTTTGGAAAATGTCAAAAAAAATGGAAACCGAAAAAATCGCATTTTAAATTTTAAGTAGTGATGCTAACCACACGTGCAGGGGTGTTTAAACTCTTACGTCACGGAGTCAATTTTGTTCCCATAATAAAAATGTTCATATGAAAATAATCCTAAAGAATCAGAGTTATTAAAAAGCAAATAAACAAAGAATGCATTTCTTAAAATTTTGTTCAAGATTTTCACCATTCGGTCCCCTTAAAGGGTTATCGAGAGACTGATATGTGCATAGACAGGTGTTTATCTAACAATGACACATTGCTACATCTGGACCGTAAATATTAAAATATCCGGAAGACGGTAGTTGAAAAAGGAAAGCTTCAGGTCCTAACTCTGTTTTTCATGATTAAGAAGAGCGATTGAAAATAAAATAATGGAGTTACTTTTAAATTTTATAATTTAATGAAACTATTTATTGAAGGACTTTGCGGGTTATGAAATGAATTATATGAAGAATATCAGTAAATTGTTTGCAATTAACTAAACACCTAAATGTACATTTAAAAGAAATAAGTTTATTTTGCATTTAAGGAAGATTGAGCATTCAATATATTGCAAATATTTTTATAGTGTATTTTCCACACACCATACTTTGAATGGAATTTCACTTGCTTGTAGGATATTGAAAGACGTGCAAGGAGATAAGGTAAGGGGATGAGGTGAATTCCCAAGTTTGCACAGAAAATTTGGGTCAAACAGCCTCTCGTCACCAAAGGCTCAAGATTGGAATGTACCTCTTATCCGCGTCGTCTCAATGAATGTATAAACACATGCAACTTCTTGAATTTAAACAGACAAGTATTTTGCAGATACTGTTAGTTTAGAAAACATAAATAGTCTTATTTATTATTTACTTTGATTTCATATGATAATGACACGATTTTTTATATCTTCTACTCACTTAACAAAATTTTCGGAAAAAAGAAAATAATAATATTAATAACAATAATAATAATAATAATAATAATAATAATAATAATAATAATAATATATGAGGAGATTACGAATATTTGAGAATAAAGTTCTTAGGAGGAATTTTGGACCAAAAAAGAGATGAACATAGAGGTGAATGGAGAAGACTGTAACAGTGAACTACACGGTCTTTATAGGAAGCCAGATATAATAAGAATAGTTAAGTCTCGTAGACTGCGATGGGCAGGAAATGTGACACGAATGGAGAATGAAAGGCGTGCATGGAAGTTTCTTGTAGGAAAACTAGATGGAAAACGCCCAGTTGGTAGACCAAAGTGAGGTGAGAGAATAACATTAATTATGATTTGAGGGAAGTAGATTATACAGGGAAAGATTGGAAAACATTATCTCAGGATAGCGATATATGTAGAGCTTATATCCCTGCGGCCATGAACCTACGGGTTCGATAGTGCCAGTGAGTTAGTTAGCTAGTTAATAAAAATATGATTCTGAAACTAGATTTGACCGCAATATTGACCTGTTAAAGAGGAACAATCTGCTGTTGACATTCACCCAAGACTTCAATGTGCATACGGAGATGCTTGCATGGGTGCCAGCAGTGTTAGGAGATGGGAACATCAGTATCAAAGATAAGTATCGTAGCGGTCGCCCACGCTCTGCCTCCACGGATTGCAACAAAGAAAGAGTTGGTGTGCTCATTAGAGACGACAGGCGTATCATAGTGAATGAAATCGCTACGAAACTTGCAGTAGGACACAGTGCAGTGCAAGAAATGATTCACAGCTTAGGTTACTGAAAAGTTAGTGCCCGTTGGGTTCCACGTTTATTGACTGAAGGCCACAAACTTCAGAGAAGAACAATCACCCATAACCTTCTTCAGAGATTTCGAAATGAAGGTGATGATTTTTTTATGAGTATTGTGACAGGTGACGAAAGCTGCTTTCATCGCTACGAGCCTGAAACAAAACGCCAGAGTATGGAGTGGCACCACTTGAATTCGCCATCAAAGAAAAAAGCGAAGACACTGCAATCTGTTGGGAAAGTTATGGGCAGTGTCTTCTGGGATGCGCAAGGTTGCATTCTGGTTGAATTTCTTGAACCTGGACAACATATAAATGCTGCCCGCTATATCCAGACACATGTGAAGCTCCGTCGTGCATTTCACGACAAACGCCCTGGAAGGAAGGTCATTCTGCAACATGATAACGCGCGTCCTCACACTGCTAGTGCCACTGTGGAGAAGCTCAGAACATCTGGGAGGGAAACACTTCCACATCCTCCCTACAGTCCCGATTTGGCACCCTCCGACTGCCATGTTTTCGGTTTTGTGAAGGAGCAGCTGAGAGGCCAACGCTACGAGACGCTGGAGGATATTCGGAAAGCAGTGCGTTAGTGTCTTCGGACAGCTGGAACGGACTTCTATCATAAGGGAATTTTCAAGCTTGTAGAACGCTGGACAAATTGTGTACAAAAATTTTCCTAATAACTTTATTCTCAAATACTCGTGATCTCTGTTCCTTCCTTAAAGTAAGAGTCCATGTTTCGCATTCATATAATATATGGATTTAATGTTAGCAACTTCAATTCTTTCACATTCTTCTCCAACTTTCTCATTTGGTCTCTGAATCATTATCAACAGTAATCTAACAAGAGGTTGTGTTTTTTTCTGAAAAATCACGAGCAACACAGTCGCGAGTGATGTTGTCTAATGAAAAATTCAACCTCACGTTGGATTTAGAGTGACTTTAGCAAATAATACATCTAAAGCTAAAAATAATTATCATGTTTAATATTTACCAAATATAAGGTTACGTATTCCGATCTTACTTCCGGTGATTTCTAAGCCGGCTGTATAAATAGCATATATTTACTGTTAAATAACTCTGGGCATGAAAAAACAATAACAGAATATTGTATGAGAAATAACAATAATGCAGATTCATTATACAACATGTAATATTTTTTTAGAGCAATAGAACTAACCTATCTTTTTTCAGGTAATTTTAAAGTTGTTTTCTTTTGGCATTTCTTACTGTACCATATCGATCGTACATTGTTGAATCGATATCCTTGTCAAAAAAGTTAATTTGCGGAGATATCTCTCATTACACATTTTAAATGTGAGGTTATGCATTCCGATCTTACTTCCGGGCGGTTTCTAAGACGGCTGTATAGTTATAAATAGCACATCTTTACTGTTAAATCTCCTTGGGCTTCGAAACAATCAATAACAGCTGATTGTATAAGAAATTACTATTAACAGTAATGCAGATTCATTATACAACATTTAATAAATGTTTAGAGCAACAGAACTAACTTTTGTACAAATTTTTGAAGTTGTTTTCTTTTGGCATTTCTTGCCGTACTATATCGATCGTACATTGTTGAATCGATATCCAAAGAAGTTAATATGCGGAGATATCTCTCATTATGAACAGGAAGGGACAATTTTATCAACAGGAAGAGGCAATTTTATTGGTCTATGAGATAAATAGTCTAATTAACTATAGTTGTTTTAAAATGAGCTATCGATTTTCCTCAATGAACCGTAATTATCGGATAGTCCGTTTAAGTACTCGATAATTCACTGTCTCCCCAAGTACTGTTTGTCCTGCGTATTCAACTGGTAGTAATACATGTTTGCTTCAGCTATCAATTAAGATTTAACAAGGTGCTTTATCTTGACGAAATTTTATTTACGAGTAAAACATATATGAGGGCCTACCAAAGCATGTAGTACTGCAGAAAACTGTAGTGGAGCATGCTGTCATATGAAGACTCTTAAACAAAAAAAAAAAACAAAAAGAAATATGAGGGCCTATGATATTATCAAATGATGAGCACATACACAAACTTCAAATTTTCTTTCATATGTAACCAGAGGAAATCTGGGAAACTCAGTCGATAGAATTCGTCAAAATCAAGAGACTGTTCCTATGAGATCTCAAATGTGGTTCGTCAGTCCATCTTAATGTTGGTATTCCTTTATCTCGAATTGCAAATCTTTGTAAATCGTTGTGAGATATATCTTAGGTATATGGTGCCCAGAGATTATAAGAAATAAAGAACGTTGGAGAAGAACGAATCGAAATGAAATTTGTAAAGAAATAAAATTTATGAAATGTGTTAAGGAGAGAGAATGATAACATCACAAAAATGGCATATGATTGCAACCCCCCATGGATTGAGAAGGCTAAGAGGAAGATCTAGAGCAACATGGAGTAATACCATCAGGGATGAAGCTGAACAGTCAAGGATGAGTTGGAATAAAATTAAGGATTGGCAAACAACAGAATGCGTTGGCGAGCTTTTATCAAGTCACTATGTATCCCAGTGGAGTGGCCAGGACTACTACTACTACTACTACTACTACTACTGTATCTCGACGTCCTTTGGGTTCATACTGTAATGATAATTCAGGAAAGCAAGATGAGTCCATTCTTTGGACATGTTGTAACCAACTGCTTTGACTATTTATCTCATGGGCCGAAAATTTTGCCTCTTCCTGTTGATAAATTGCCTCTTCCTGTTCATAATGAGAGATATATCCGCAAATTAACTTATTTGATAAGTTTCAACAATGTACGATCGATATGGTACAGCAAGAAATGCCAAAAGAAAACAATTTCAAATGTTTAAAAAAATTGTATAATGAATCTGCATTATTGTTAATAGTTATTTCTCATACAATCGTCTGTTATTGATTTTTCCCAAGCCCAAACAGATTCAACAGTAAAGATGTACTATTTATAACTATACAGCCGGCTTAGAAATCGCCAATAATAAAGATCGGAATATATAACCTCACATTTGGTAAATATTAAACATTATAATTATTTTTAGCTTCTTATGTTGTATTACTCTTAAATAGTCACTCCAAATCCAACGCGAGGTTGAGTTTTTAATTAGACAAAATCACTGGAGACTTTGTCGCTCTTGTTATATTTTTCAGAAAACATAACCTCTTGTTAAATTACTGTTGATAATTCTGAATTTTTTAACCATATTGTGAATTTTGAATTAACCTAGGAATGGACATTAAAATCTCATATGTGCCTCTCGTAATTTTTATTTTATTTTAGAATTTAGTATCCAATTTTTGCTGCTATATTTCAGTCCTGATTTTGCAGTTACATTATGTAATCTCGATTTGGTTGCGGTTGATATTTGTTTATCAACAATTATTTTTATGACTCAATTAATTGCATCGTATTTCTGTAACTCTACATCTTTGTCGTTCATTATATTAGATATAGAATTGATTAAAATAAATCTTAATTTATTTATAAGATTCAATTGCGCGATGGGGTTAGATGGTCCTTGATCTAGAAGCCGGCTATTTACCTTCCATCTACATATTATATCACAGAAGTAGACTATCATCCACCTAGTGTAGGGGTGACATGTGTTCAGCATTCATTCTCTCAACCGTTATAGCTGGTTTTCTCAATCTGCAGCCACTATTTATTGTAGCTACCCAAATTTATTATGATGTAGAGATAATGTTTCACTACCGTAACTGAGAACAGACCTTACCAATGAGTTATACAAATTAATTCCTGTTTGTTTCTGTGCTAATAGGGTTAATAAGTTAATTCTTAAACACCTGTTGTAATTAGATATTTTATCCAATATGTTTAATTAGCTCAAAATATGAGTTCAGAGCCAAGATTTCAAACAAAATTATATTTTTCTAGAATTGTATAACTTAAGCAGATTTTGCTAGATAATGAATAATTTTCACTAAAGGTCTTATCCAAAAAAATTGCTGTCGTTTTTAACTGCAAAGGCACTAAAATCCAGCGTCAAATCTCATATTTAAACTTTAGGGAAGTAATACAATACCTGAGTTTGGAAATTGGATAACCTTCACTACCTGCCATCCGCGCCGCATCCTGGCCTTTCTTCACTCCGCTACTATCCATGCAGGGAGTATATTGCTCCGTACGGTGGGTTGACATTACTGAATTCTGGCTTCGATTTCTGTGCCTTGCAGTGTAAAAACAACATATTTTTTTGGAAACGGTCTTGGTACGTCACCCCAAACGCTTCTCTGGAGAAATTTCAAGGTATGTTTTGCCATGCAATTGTTGACAGTTCCCTTGTAAGATTATTTTCATTATTTTTTTATATTTTCTACTTCCATTAACAAGTCAATATTGCGTTTAAATGTAGTTTCAGAAGCATATGTTTATTAACTAACTCACTAACTCACTGGCACTATCGAACCCGTAAGTTCAGTGTCCGCACGGACATAAGCACTCCATACATCGCTATCCTGAGCTAATGCTTTCCAATCATTCCCTGTATAATCTACTTCCCTCAAATCATAGATAATGTTAAAATATATATATACAGACAATATGCCCAATTCACCAATTAATGTTTTAAAATAGTCAACACGTTTCCACAGCTAAGCTGTCATTCTCAAGACCAGATATTGACATCGGCTGTGGAAATGTGTTGAGCATTCTAAAACATTAATTGGTGAATTGGGCATATTGACTGTATATATATTTTAAAATTTTATCACCAAGAAGATCACTTGTGTATTAAATAGTTAATGTTATTCTCCCACCTCATTTTTGGTCTACCAACTGGCCTTTTAGGCCTGTCGCGTCATGGAGTTTTTATCAATGCAAACAGTTTAGGAAAATTAGTCGGATTAAAAACAATTTTTGTATTTTTTTGATACATGGAGATTTGAAAGTAAACTACTCATCTAACTCCCTTACTGTATAACATGCTGTACACCTACTGCTTTAGTTAGAAATGAGAACATTTCACTGCTCTGAATACGTAAAAGAACTCTCACTACAACAGGCGTCATCAATTTGCGGCCGCGGTCCGCATCCGGACCCTGGGGCTTTGGTTTCCGCACCGGTTAAATATCGAATTAATTAAATTTTTTGAAACCAGTTAAACATCGAATAAGACCAGTATACTAAATGTCATGTTTATAATAGTATTATTATTGTCACGGTTGGCGGTACTGCTTATGGTCTGAGGTTTGACTGAAGATGAACGGGATTCCGTTTGAAACCTGATATCGTGAAAAACACGAAGTTTGTGAGGTGAAATATTTAAATATTGTTCTGACCATATGTTAAGTTTGCCATAAACTTATTAATAATTGTTAGAATTGATAACTCAGTACTACTGTGCTGTATTCTTTTAGTATTTACCACGTGTTTTGTTTAATTTGTGCAATTCACACCCATAACATAATTTAAATAATTTCCTTATAATATTAATTATTTAATAAAATATTTGTATGTTTAATCAACTGCGATTCCGGACCTCGACTGAATTTACTACTTTGAAAATGGACCTCCATGAAATCTGCTCTAGAACATATACACGACAATCAACATCACATGTCTTCAGGGGGCAAGGAAATAAATGTGAAGTAGTGTGTTGCTAAATCTTAACTAGAAAACGCAGTAGGGAGGAGTATTTGCGATCAACAATAAAGGACCTTATCCACTGGATAATTACAATTTTATTGCTGAAACTAGAACTATCTCCAAAGGAAATAGTGTCAAGTTTCCATTTATGTGACCTATATTTAAAATATACATGCAAAAAAAATGCACAGCACGATGTATCATTCAATAACATTATGCAACGACTCCTGGGAAAACATGAGTTACACCATTAAAATGATGGATGCAGGTACAACACCAAACTATGAAATACTATTTTTAAAAATTAATCCGTAGAGTATTGTTAATGAACATGGTGATCATTTTCTCTATTAGCACATTTACATGTTCATGTTTTATTCTGCTAATTAAATTATAACCATATAATATGATGTTTTTAGTGATGATCTGATTAACATATAGCATTTCATAGTGACACGTATGTTATTAAATTTAATTTTAAATCATTCGAGCGGAATATTAATTAATTAAAACACCAAATTATCGATGCAGAATGGTGGTAATTGTACAGTTATGTCACAACAGAGGTTATAGTATGAATTCAGTGTGTTTCTCGTTCTCAATATTCACTAGCGTCTTTGTTTTATGATCACTATTAACGATTACAGAGCAAAGATGTCTTGGGATAAATTCTCTATATTGAATATACGTTAAAGGAAATTTTCCGCATTCCATCAGGAGATGGGGAATTGTGACTGTCCTTGTGTGTGCCTACTTGTGTTTAAAAAATAAGTAATGATAAAAGAAAAGCGACAAAATGTGTATAACCTAAGAAAAATAGCAGAACAATTATCATTATCAGTAGCAGTAATAAAAGTAGCAGTAGTTGTACATATATGTAGCCTATATGGATATACTCCGTGCGTCCCGTGTGGGGACATGGATGCATTTCAAAGCGTTATCATATACAGGAAAATTTGTATATCTTGGGCGCTCACTGTTTAATGAAAGTTAGTGAACTTATACTCTATCTATCTTCGGGTTTTTACAGCTGCTGCAGTCTTCCCGTGCCAAACCTCCAAAGCCTACGGTCTTGGGCATCTTCGGTGCTTAGCCCTCTAGCTTGCATTACTGTCTTCATGTTTTCCTTCCATGTGAACCTTGGTCTTCTTCTTTTTTTCTTTCTGTTTGGATGCCATTCATATAGTTGCTTCGGCCATCGCTCATCTTCGATTCTTAAAACATGTCCTAACCACTTTAATTCCTTTTAGTGAACTTATACACATAACCAAAATACAATATATATATATATATATATATATATATATTAATTCTGCCCGAGGGCAGGTCCTTCACTGCATTCATAGCATTTTCATGCTATGCTTGCAGCTTTACTAGGGAATTGTAAGTATGGTAGCTTCCCGTTGCTTTCCACACCGGTGAAGGATGATGATGATGTCCATATGATTTCGGGGACCGTTTGGGTCTTAAAGTTTTCCTGACATTTGTCTTACAGGTGAGGAAAAACCCCGATAAAAACCTCACCCAGAAAAACTGCCCCGAACGGGGATCGAAACCGGGCCCGCTGCGTGACAAGGTAGCATGCTACCTTAAGACCACAGCGGTGGACTATATATATATATATATATATATATATACACCGTGTCCCGTTCAAACTTTCCACATTTTAATTAATCATAACTCTCAAAGTATGCGGGATTTTGAAATGAGGTTGGTATTAAAAGGAAGAGAAACTTAAAGAATGTTTGTTTTCATTGTTGCAGTTAATTCATCTGTCGCATGTTGGACAATAATGACATAAAACGACGTTCGCCTGACATCACTCTGCTGGACTCCTTCCTCTGCGGGTATGTAAAAGACCGTGTGTTTGCGACTCCAGTATAATATCTTCATGATTTACGAACCCGTATCCTTAACACAATTGTAACAGTACCAATGGAGATGTTGGACAGAACGTGGCACGAAATCGAATATAGACTTGATATTGTTCGTGCTACTAATGGTGCACATATAGAGATGTTCTAGTGTGTGAAGCAATGAATATTCTTTGAGTTTCTGTTTCGTTTAATACAGGCCTCATTTCACTTAGTTATGATTAATTAAAATGTGGGAGGTTTGAATGGGACTCCCTGTATATTCACAGAGTATTTATCGAGCAATGCTGGATGTATACATTTGGAAATAAAAAATAACGTTTAAAAATAAATAAAATAGCACTGGAAAAAACAGTATTAAACACATAAAAAGGAAACGTTTACTAGAAATTGAATTTATAATTCAATTACTTTATACTGGTTGTTAGATAGGCTAAATAAATCTATTCTATTCTAGTCTGGTAGATGGACCACTTATCTTTAAACAATCAACCTGTTCACTAGAAGCTGAGTGCACAAACAGCTACAGCTTAACCCATTCGCCTCAAAAGACGAGGTAGACTCGCCAGCAGTTTAATGACCTTCAACTCAGAAGACGAGGTACGCTTGCTTAACTCTACTGTTTTGCAATATTTTGTACATCCCTTGGCGGTAATGTTTTGTTAACATTTATGAATAGTAGAGGAATGTGTTTAGGCCTTCACCCTTATTGTGATTACAAGTCCCGTTATATTTTGTTTGTTTTGAATATCTGAAAATTGACAATATTATTTATGGTAACTTAAATTCGGTCTCTGGGAAATGCATTGAGCGTTTAAACCTGAAGCGAATGGGTTAAGGAAATTGCATTCCTAAACATATTGTATTGTAAGTCCATGTTTTCCCTTTACAGAGATTTAGGCGCTCCCCGCCTACACGGAAGAATTTGAACCATACTAATTTAGTTACACTTGTTTTCGCATAGATGTCATTTTGAGTGATCCGTGGTCAGCGTTCCGCCTCATACTGACATCTAGGAAACGAAGGTAGTACTAGGACGGGAAAATTCGGTAAATGTTGCTTAGAGGCCTTTTCATTCAGGCTTAAGGATTTTTTACGAGTCTGAAAATCTTCAGACTCGGGACCCACGGCTTAAAGTCCCTCCCGGAGGACTTGCTTCTTGGATTTTTTCGTCCTAAAAAATCCATCGACCCCGGCCGGGTTTGAACCCGCGACCCTCGGGACCAGAGGCAAGGAGCATAACCACTAGTCCACCGCGGCCGACTTAAACCTATTGCAAAAGAAAGAATAAAATACACAAAATACAGTAATACGTGTACGTAATAATTCACTGAAAACTTTTCTAAACTTAATAGATTAGTATAAAGTATATGCACTTGCTAGAGGATTAAAAATGCAATATCAAATGTACACGTGACAGTGTAATTATGTTAGGGAATTGCAATATGTTGTTCAGGTTTCTAATAAAAGACAGGAAGATAGCTTCAAGACAAACGCGGTGATCTCACACTCATTAACAGGTAGTTAGTGCAGGATGGCCTACATAGACAAGTTATCATAAGTAATGTCACGAGTGATTTCCAATTGATCGAGAGATTTGGAAAATTCAAGAGTTGGCATTGGTGAGGGACTATTTAACGAATAAAATTAAGGCTGTTTACTCACAAATCATTATTTAAATATAGTAATTTTAAAATATTTATATATTTAATGTAAACGGCGATGTTTGAAAAGAAACGAAAAACGATTGGAACGCTTCATTTGCTTATTTTGTTCGTCACTGCAACCAGATCATATTATTTATTACCAAAGGAACGCAATATTGTAAGAATGCACTCTAGTGGAGAAAAAATTAAACACATCAAACTGTATATAAATTCATTTCTGATGTCCTATGATGTAAATATGACAATTATATTTTTCTGGGAAAAAGATACATTTAAGTAAGTGCAAACAGTGGTTTCTTCTTTTTTGTGCTATAATCAATTGCTACAAATGTTTTTATAATTATCTGCCGCATGTGCTATCAGCTGATATTCATGCACTATATATATACAATCTGGTAGCCGTATTTCTCCGATGGTCAATCACTGCAAAATAATGCTCTGATCTATTCAGAATGTTAAAAAGGAGGAGATTTCTTTAATATGATAAACTTTAGTTGATAAATTCGAGGCGAAGCACTACTGTGATTGGTTGTATATAAATAATCATTGAAATGTGATTGGTCACTGACTCCCATTTGGGGCATGAGTTAAATAGTCAAGGAAAATGAAGCAATGAATTTGAAAATTTGCGTAATATCCAAGATACACAGGTGGCCAAGATACACAAGTAGCCAAGATACGAAATTGACCACACATAAAATACAATAGGATTTCGCCGGTTCCACAGAAATGTTATTTGGCAGGTACTCAACTTACAGGGGTAGTCTGATTCAAAATTCTACTTTATTCAATTGTATTAATATTTACTCCAATCCTCATTATCTTCGTGTTACTCAATAAAATTAACGTGTTGATCCTTATTAAATCCTTGCTATCGTCTAACAATATTACATCATCAGCATAAAAAATACATTATAAATACCATTGAGTTTAACGCCTTTTTTTTTCCTTCAAAACTTGAAGGCATGCTACACTACACAATTGAATAGTAGAGCAGGTTCTGCACGTCCTTGCTTTTAACCTATTGTGAAATTCAAATGTATCTGGTATACAAATTTTAATTTCAGAATATTGTGTATAATTCCGCCTCCTAACAGATGACATGTCCTCTTGCAAACATACCCAAATTTAACACGAAGGTAGGCTACTAGCCAATGTTTATTAATTCTCTGAATTTTGTGAATACTTCATGTTCGAAGAACAATCTGTATGGGAAGATTTTTTTTCAGGTGCGGAAAATGGCTTGTATCAACTTATATAGGCCCACCGTGTCCCTAATCTCTGAAATAATTTTCACAACACCCTATATTGTACAGAAAAAAAATCTGTGATAATGAAGATATATATATCATAATTTCACAGACATATGAAATTGATGTCAGTGATAAAAGATTACATTAAACTGCAGGAAAATCTGTATCAATAATGTTTATAACATCAATAACATATATGTCACAGATTATAAAAACGGATTAAAAGTAATCGGAAACAATGTCAACATTGACGACACTAGAGAAAATGTCCATCGATAATAATCATTACTTGCTACTAGGTATAAATGAAGTAACTCAACAGGAATAAATACTAGTTTTAGAAACACTTTACTCGTAGTGCGTTTCAAGTCTCTCTCTTCTGTTTGTTAACAAGTCAGGAAACTTTGAATGTAATATAGTAATCGTTTGTTGTTGTACAAATTCACCAATTGATTTTATTCATGTTAGTTTATTTATTATGTTACAGCATATTTTATTCTTGATTATATAAAATTATTGCTTATAAAGGAAAAGCATATAAGTAGTAATTTTTACTAGCTATAATTAAAGTTCTAGATTAGAGGATAAAGATGACGTAGAACTCAATAATAATAATCAGAATTTGCAATATGCTGATTTAGGCAATACTGAGGAAAAACTGAAAACTACTCGCACGATCTTTTAAACAATAGAAAGAACCTACCGATGGAAAAATAACAGTTCAGAATTACTTAAATGTGTTTGGATAATGGTTCGTTCTTATTATTACAGGAAATATGATTATTTTTTATGTTAACATTAGTATTATATGTTCAATTAACGGTCAGGGTTCTCTATGGTGCGACAGGTCTACCAGATGGTTACTTGCCTCACATCCACATATGTTAATCACAGAGGTGGCGATCATCTAGCCAGTATAGGGGTGACGTGCGGTCAGCATGTCGTGTCCACCAGCCGTTACACCTAGTTATCTCAATCTGGAGTAGTTACTTATTCCTTTTACCCAAATGGGAATCACTCAAATACTGACCGAAATTCCATGATAAAGTTATTTACCTCGTGGAAACTCGAAAAGAACTCAAGTGTCGTTGGTTTATACCAAGGAATCATGCTTTAAAACACTCTGTTATAGCGCGGGACTAGGTTTCTGTCTTTATTTTTATAGAATTGGTAAATTAATTTTTCTTTCTATTATTTCACTTACCTAAACGGAAATATTTTTTTTAATGTTGCTGGTAGAGAATATATTATTGTTTACTACCATTTATTTTGATTCTTTCGATACCCGAAAATTTATATTTTGTTTTGCCATTTACGTAGAAAAAATATTGTTCAATTCAACATAAATAAATTCATTAATTCAAGTTTTTTTTAGATATTAGTAGCTAAAATATGTCTATGTTGTAGTATATTATATTAAAGTGATTTGTACTTTAGAGGACGTTACTAGTGATTTTGATTGTTCAATTTCATGAGCCAAAGTTAAGGTTATATAGAGGCTACTCAGAAAGAAGGAACAGACTTCAAACATTTATTTCTTCCAAACTACAAGAAAGAATAGAAAAACAATTTCAATATTTCTGGAAAGAGAAAAGTTCGAATTTCACTATTGTATGCATTCAATATGAGCACCATGTGTCACACGACAAATATCAAAACGGTGGCTCATTTCTTGTCACACACGATTCAGGTGGTCCCTGGTAACCGAATTCACAGTTTCAACAATATGATGTGGCAGATTTTCAAGAGTGTCCAGCATAGGGGGGATAAAACATGGTCTGGTGACCTGGGAGGCCACCGGCGATGAAATTGGTCTTCTGCTCCTCCTCTTCCAGGCAACGTCGGACGTGGTTAGAGAAATGCGGCTGTTTTCGGAACTTCAAACTTTTCTCTTTCCAGGAACGTTAGAATTGTGTTTCTATTTTTATTTAGTTTGGAAGAAATAAATGATTGAAGTCTGTCCCTTATTTCTGAATAGCCCTGCAGATGAATAACATTGAGAACTCAATCAGAAAGATTACTAACATAGTGTCTGAAATCAATTTTGTTACAATATTTTAATTTTAAAGATCATTAAGTTATTTAGTGCACTTCTATAGTATCGAGTAATCATCGTGGCCTCAGATGCAGCGGGTTCGAGTTCGATCCACTTGCGATACACGTTTCTTGGGTGAGGTTACTTTTCCCGGTTTTCCTTCGCCTTTAATACAAATGTCAGGAATCATTAAGGCAGAAATACTACCAGAACACGAACTGACCATCATCATCCATACCACATTCGCCGTGTTTAGCATGAATATGTGAATAAATTTATGTTGCCTTAAATTGTCGTATTGTGTGGTCCTGACAATGAGCTGATTGCACATGGAAGATCCTACAAAATTTCTCGTGAGGCGAAAAAAAAACCAATATGTAAGTGATTCGGAGTTTAAAATACTCTCTCGAAAAAAGCTGTTCTCTTTAAAGCCTGAGTGGTATGTGGCTCGTAGCGATACATAATAATAATAATAATAATAATAATAATAATAATAATAATAATAATAATAAGAGGAAGAAGAATAGTAATAATAGTAATAATAATAGTAATAATAACAGTAATAATAGTAATAGTAATAATAATAATCGTAATAATAGTAATAATAATGATAATAATAGTAATAATAATAACAATTATAATGATAATAGTAATAATGATAATGATGATAATAATTATAATAATAAAGTAATAAAATAGTAGTAGTAGTAATAATAATAAATGGTAATAATAATAGTAATCATAATGATAATAGTAATAATTGTAATAATAATAATAGTAATAATAATAATAATAATAATAGTAACAATAATAACAGTTATAATAATAATAGTAATAATAATAATACCTTTATTTTACCTGGCAGAGTTAAGGCCTCAAGGCCTTGTCTACCACTCAATCATGATAACAAAAAATTATGATTAGATCAAAATTAGAATAAACAAAATTATTATATGTTGCATTTAGAGTGCAATTATTATTTACAATATATTTTCATTTAATCTACATTCTATGAATGGAATATAAAATGTACAAGATAGAAAAAAAACTATTAATGACATTGAATAAATTTAGTTCTCGAAAAAAAATTAGTATTAACAACGAATAATTGTATAAGCGTGACTTAAAAGTGTGAAATATGAGGCAATCCCTGATATTTTGGGGGAGGAGATTTCAGGAACGGGCAGACGCTACTGTGAAGGAAGCAGAATAGGAGGAAGTGCTATGGAGAAGGATTGTTAGACTTATCTTGTGAAGTGTTAAATTATGGAAAAAAAAGTTATTAAAAAAAATAAGTGTCACAAATTGAAATGTTTAAGATATGTCTGTTAATAACTATGTTAATATATTTCCTTTGCATCTCTTTAAACAGGTCAAAAAACATGGTAGCGTTTAAAATTCTACTGATGGTAATTGTGGCCTTAATGAGTGAAGCAACAGGTCAAGTGCCTGAAGGATACTTCGTTCAAAAAACATTGCAAACATGGCATCAGGCATTTGAGAACTGTTATGATCCAGCCGATTACGTGGAGAGCAAAATGGCCATTATCCAGATTGCAGGAAACGATACCGAAATACAAGATATTATAGAAAACCTTCTGAGCAATCTAGAAGAAGATCATTGCTATCACATTGGAGTTCATGACTTGTTTTATGAAGGACACTATTTGGATATTTACGGTACGTAGCTAAACTTTCAATCATGTTTAAGGTGGATGAAAAGTAGATTAAATAAATAATAGTTTTAAAAAACTAAATAACACACTTTATAAGAAAACTGAACTAAAATAATGAAAAATAATTTTAATTTCCAACACGCTTGGGACAAAAAAGTAAAGTCTCTAAGAAGAAAATGTATAAATCATAAAAAGAACCCCACGCTTTTGATAGTAAAATGATTTTCTTTTTGTTGATAACTCTAGTTTTATTCTATATGTGTTGGAGATACATTTTTTGTTGACCACTTAAATTTTATCCCAAGCGTGTAGGAAATTAAAATTATTTTTCATTTTTTTAGTTCGGTTTTCTAATAACGCGTGCTGTTTTAGTATTTTAAAACTATTATTTATTTTTAGTTTTAGTTTTAATATTTTACAGAATAAGATAAAAATGTAAATATCTTTAAATTCAATACTATTGTAGTATGAGCTAAAAGAAATACTCTTCTAAAAAAATCCTCCCAGCCGGATTTAAACCAGCGACCTACTCAAATTATATACCACTACAGTTCACCGCTATACCAACTGAGCTCTTACAACTATTGACTAAAAAGTACGAATCCGCAACCTAAATACCAGTTTTAATTTTTTTAAATTATTTTCTGATGATTCTGGTCAGGATTTTAGAAATAAATTATGAAATTATTATATTGTCACGGGTCCTTTACAAGTATGCAAAGATTCAAGTCGATCCAATGTTTCTAAGTGGCTGAAAATCGTGTTCAAAAATTCCGTTACATAGATACAAAGACACTTTTTTTATTTTCTGATGATTCTGGCCAGGATTTTAGAAACAAATATGAAAATATTGTATTGTCACGAGTCCTTTATATGTATAGAAAGTTTCAAGTCGATCCAATGTTTCTAAGTAGGTGTAAATCGCGTTCAAAAAATTCCGTTACATAGATACAAAGACACTTTTTTTTATTTTCTGATGATTCTGGCGAGGATTTTAGAAAATAAATATGAAATTATTATATTGTCACGGATCCTTTACTAGTATATAAAGTTTCAAATCGATCCAATGATTTTAAGTGTGTTAAAATCGCGTTGAAAGATTCCATAGCATAGCATAGCATAGCATAGCATAGCATAGCATAGCATAGCATAGCATAGCATAGCATAGCTAGCATAGCATAGCATAGCATAGCATAGCATAGCATAAGATAGATAGATAGATAGATAGATAGATAGATAGATAGATAGATAGATATATAGATAGATAGATAGATAGATAGATAGATAGATAGATAGATAGATAGATAGATAGATAGATAGATAGATAGATAGATAGATAGATATATAGATAGATAGATAGACAGACAGACAGGCAGACAGACAGACAGACAGATAGACAGACAGACAGACAGATAGATAGATACAGGTCAAGCTAATATAAAGCGTCTAAAAAGAGACAAAATTTAGTTATTTAGTTCTTTATTCTTATTTTATGGCAGTGGCGGCTCCTGATTAAACACGCCGGAAGTTCATTATAATATCTTAAAATTAACTTTCAAATCAAGTTACTATATTTGTGTTTCACTTTAGCCTGACTGGCTAAAGTGAAACACAAATATCATAACCTCAAACAGACGCTACATAAAACAATAGCTAACATACACTTCAACAAAGAATGAGCAGCCAGTCAAGTTACTATAGTGCATAACAAAATTGAAATACAAATAATAATGCTTTATTTTAACAGACAGAGTTAAGGTCATAAGGCCTTATCTTCCACTCAACCAGCGAATAGTAGAATTATACAAACAATTAAATACTTATTACTATTTTAGATATTATTAAAATACAGACTAATCAAAATACAATGCTAATGTTATCTAATGCTAGTTAATACTAACAAAAACATGATATATGTTAAAATTAAAATGATATAAAGTAAAGTAAGTAGCTTCCTAGATGATTATTAATGGAATGCTCTACATAGTTGTTATGCAGTTAATGTTTTCATTGTGTCGAACATAAGATATCAGTTACTTTGTACTTAAATAATGACAGCGATTGACAGTCCCTGACATGATTGGGAAGTGAGTTCCATGCTCAAGTCATAGATATTGTGTAAGATTCAGAGTATAGTCATGTCCTGTTCTGTGGTATCAAAAGTAAAGAAGAGTCTTGTGATCTTGTTCCTAAATTATGATGAGCCGATAAATTTTGAAAAAGTGTTAAATAACTTGGTAAATATGTGTGCATAATTTGGAATAGTGAGGTATGTGAATGTAAAGTTCTTCTGTCATTTAGGCGTAGCCATGATAAGGCCTGAAATAATGGATACACGTGGTCATAACGACGGGGATTGTATATAAATCGAATGCACGCATTATGAGCACGCTGTAGTCTGTCAGATCAGTTGTAAGATTAGTCAGTATATGTCGCAGTAGTCGAAGTGTGGCATTATAAGGGTCTGTACAAGTATTTTTTTTTAAATTTTGTAGGAAGGAAGTTTTAAAATTATTTAGATTTTAGAGAGTGAATAATTGAGAACACTTTCTTGCAGGTATTATTGACCTGGATTTTCCATTCTCCGTGTTGGTCCATGTAGATACCCATTTTTGTTACTACTGAGCTCTAGCGGATGTTTTTGTCGATTAGGAGAATGGTAGGGATATTTTCGTAATTTATAATGCTTTGGATTCGTCGATGTCCTATAATTATGCATTGTGTCTTGTTAGCATTAATATTATGTCCATGTTGCCTCGATCATTGGGAAATTTAGACTAGGGCACAATTTAGTTTGTCTAGTGTCTCATGTACATCGTTAGGATGGGAGTGAATGTAAATTTGCAAATCGTCAGCGTATAGGTGATGTCGACAATAAGAAAGTCTAGTGGATATGTCGTTAATATAGATAGAGAACAGAAGTGGTCCTAACACTGAACCTTGTTGAACGCCACCCGAATGACTTAAGCGTAATACTTAGATATAGGAAAAAACATAATTCCATTCCACTGACGCAGTTTAACCTCTCGCCGTTTAGGCACTCTTACGTGTCACACGCCACCCGAGCCTTACAGAGACAAGATATGTCGGGATTGGGAATTAACTATGCATCTCACTCATATTTATTTGACCACGAAGGACATGGAGGACTTCCCCGAATGAGGGATGAGCTCAATGTCAGGACCTCAGCATTAAGGCACCATTCACTCATATCCATATTAAACATGGCAAGTAAGGTTTATAAATGATAATGTTCGGGGACCTTTTGGGCCTAAAGGTTACCTGATATTTGTCTTACATGTGAGGAGAATCATCGATAAAAACCATCACCCAGGAAACTTGTTCCGACCGGGCCCACTGCTTGCAAAGAAGCGACGCTACCTCAAGACCACAGCAGTGTCCAAAAATATAATAATAATAATGATAATGATAATAATAATAATAATAACATTAATAATAATAATAATGTTATTTTACATACAGATTTTTAATGTTTAAACATCTTTCTGTGCCTAAAGTTTTATTTTTCTTCTTCACTCGTCTCTATCCATCCACTCCATTTGCTACAGTCCTCTTCTTCTCATTCATAATAGTAATAATAATAATAATAATAATAATAATAATAATAATAATAATAATAATAAGAAGAAGAAGAAGAGTAGCGTAGTGGTTAAGGCACTGAGCTGCAAGCTGGAGGGTCGAGGGTTCAAGTCCCGTTGGGGTCAGGATTTTTAAACTGACCCAAACCCTCTGGCGGCACTATGGCCCTGGGGTCGACTCAGCCTCTAACGGAAATGAGTACCAGACGCTTGTTCTGGGGGTAAAGGCGGCCGTCACGCAGGGCTGACAACCCGGCTGACATAAAGTGCCGATTGTCTGGAAAAAGTGGGAACCTTAACCTCCTACTACCCCAAGGGCCTCCGGGCCTGTTGTGGGATCACTTTACCTTAGAAGTAGAAGAAATAATAATAAAATAATAAAGATTGTTTTCTTGTAAATTACACTCAAAGTTTTAAAATCTAAGGTCTATCAATAACAAAATGTTGGCCAGTTTGCCTCCCTTGTTTTTGTAAACAAATTTGGTAATTTTAAATTCAGTTACAAATTGTGTAATTTATTATTTCAGGAAGAGAAATCGATTACAAGGAATGGCACGCAGGGCAACCAGATAATTTTGGTGGAAATGAGAATTGTGTTGCTATAAATAATAAATTGGAAATGTATGACGTCGCCTGTGACAGCCTGTGTTACTACATCTGCATGGAACCCATAGAATAAAAACACCTATGGAAAACATCGCACATGTATAATAATACTGATGACAAAATTAATCTACAGTACAGGATGTAAAACGATGCATGTTTCCAAAAATATTCCGAGATTAGATGAAAAATATTACAAAATGAAAAGATAATATCAATTTATAAGGCACTAAGGTACCAGATAAACCGCTATGCAGTCCTCGGCTTGCAGCTAGCCGCACAAGCGACAGCACGTTCTTACGCTAGGATATGCATGCAGATTACAATACATATTTGAAAACACAATAAAAAAACTGCATTAAGTACAACTATTGGTACTCATGAGACAAAAATCATGTTGACCAGTGTTATTATTTACTGCATTTAAGTGGTGTTTAAGTGTGTAATTAAATATGGTGCTAACATCCACGCTAGCTTATAATTTAGCTGACAAATCTTGTGATTGATAATTAAATTGACATTTGCAACATAAAAAATTATTTGATAAGTGCTTCGTAAATATTAAATACCATACTTAATTAAAAATAAAGTGGTGTTTTTATTTCGTGAACTTAATTCTACGGCAAGAATCTGGCCCTCCAAGAATACTATTTATAACTAACTAACTCACTGGCACCCGTAGGTTCATGGCCGTGCGGACATAAGCTCTCCATACATCCCTATCCTGAGATAATATTTTTCAATCATTCCCTGTATAATCTACTTCCTCAAATCATAATTGATGTTATTCTCCCGCCTCATTTTTGGTCTACCAACTGGGCGCTTTCCTTCTGGTTTTCCTAAAATAAGCTTCCATGCACGTCTTTCATTCCCCATTCGTGCCACATGTCCTGCCCAACGCAGTCTACGAGACTTAAGTATTCTTATTATATCTGGCTTCCTATAAAGACCATGTAGTTCACTGTTATGTAGTCTTCTCCTATCACCAGTCTGATCATCTCTCTTTGGTCCAAAAATTTTCCTTAGAACTTTATTCTTAAATACTCGTAATCTCCTTTCCTCCCTTTATAAGTAAGAGTCCATGTTTCGTATCTATATAATATAACTGGTAGAATAATAGTTTTACACATTTTCAGTGTAACGTTTTTTGAAAGGAGTTGGGACGCCAAGAATCCCCATAATGCATAATAGCACGCATTTCCAGAATTGAGTCTATGTTTAATTTCTTTGTGCATCTCATTCCTATTTGTGTTTATTGTTTGTAGGTATTTGAATTCAGCCGCTTCCTAAAAATGTCCCTCATTTGTCATTAATTGTCAATTTCTGTTACGTGTGACCATATATTTAGTTTTATTGATATTTACATCCTGTCCCAATTTCATAATGTTACTCAATTGTGTGTATGTGTGTGTGTGTGTGTGTGTGTGTGTGTGTGTGTGTGTGTGTGTGTGTGTGTGTGTGTGTGTGTGTGTGTGTGTGTGTGTGTGTGTGTGTGGTGTGTGTGTGTGTGTGTGTGTGTGTGTGTGTGGTGTGTGTGTGTGTGTGTGTGTGTGTGTGTGTGTGTGTGTGTGTGTGTGTGTGTTGTCCTTTAGTATCTCCTCGCTATCGGCCAACAGTACTACATCATCATAAGTAATGCCACGAGTGATTTCCAAATTATCGATAAATTCACGACTCACGAAGTGAGGAGTGAATTTATCTAGAGAATTTGGAAATCAAGAGTGGCATTTGTTAGGACTATTTAACGAATAAAATAAAGCTGTTTACTCACAAATCATTATTTAACTACAGTTATTTAAAAATATTTTTATATTTAAAGTAAACGGTGATGTTTGAAAACTAATGAGAAACGATAGGTAGCCTACGCTTCTACTGCTTCTTTTGTTTATCACTGCAACCAGATCATACTATTTATTGCCAAAGAAACGCAATATTGTAAGAATGCTCTCTAGTGGAGAAAAAATGAAACACATCAATCTGTATATTAATTCATTTTTGATTGTCGTATACATTTAAGAAAGTGCAAACAGTGGTTTCTTTTTTTGGTGGTATAATCAATTGCTACAAATGTTGACATGTAAGCACTATTATATACAATCTGGTAGCCGTATTTGTTATAGGCTCAGTCACTGCAAAATAACGGTCAGACCTGTTCAGAATATTAAAAAGGAGGAGCTTTGCTTAATATATGATAATCCTAACGTTGATAATTATTTCGTGAAACACGTCTCTGATTGGTTGTAATACAGAAATCATTGAAACGTGATTGGTCATTGACTCCCATTTGGGGCATGAGTTAAATAGTCAGCATAAACTAACAGCTTATTAATACAATTGTGTTGTAGGGCATCTTCATCGTCTATAGATTTGAAGGCGTGCCCTAGTATACAATTAATTAGCTGATGAGATAGTGCATCTCCTAAGAATATTATTTATATCTTCTTTAATTATAAATAACTTTCTGCATCATTTATTCTCATTATATAAAAACAAGTAGAAGTTGATTTATTGCTTTTAAGAATGATCTTTATGTTGTTAGGAATTTGCCGATCTAAAGCTCGTAATTTTTATGTCGGACTTGCGTTACCAGAGTGAAAACTTTATTAATCATTAGACTAACTTATTTTATACTCCGAGAAATCAAATATGGTCATGATAAAACAAAGGCAAAAGAGAGATTTCTAAGAAAAAGTATTGGAATGGGTGGTATCTGATAGAAAAAGTGTAAAGCCAAAAGTAACATGCATTTATAATGGTATAAGCAGCATGAAATAAAAAGGATTCGATTATAAAGATTGGAATGGCAGAGAAACGTGGAAGAGTATGACAGGGAAAACATTATTTAAGAAATGTGTAATATTTATAGGTTTTCTTATATTTTATTTATAAAATATGTTCTTTTGTCTCTGGTAACATTTTCAATATCTGAAAACTAGGCTTTCATACTGCTAGAGTTTGCTTAATATTCCCCTCATGCATATAATATTTTGTTTGGACTCGTGATCTAATTGACATATTACTCTACCAATTTCAGATTTTGTAGTTCATAATAATATAACGTTTTTAAAAACCACCAACTCAAGGAGTTGAATATTTAGAGTTTCTTAACCCATTTGCTTCAGTTTTAAGTGTTCAATTAATTTCCCCAGAAACCGGATTTAAGTTACTGTAAATTTTATTCTCTATTTTCAGACATTCAACAAACAATAACGGTACTTCAAATCAAAATAAGTGTGTATGCAAAATCACATTCCTCTACTGTTCATAAATGTTAATAAAAGATTGCACTGTTAAGGAATTTACAAAATATTGCAAAATATATTACAGCAGTGTTAAGCGAGTATATCTCTTCTTCTGAGTTGAAGGTCATTTAACTTCCAGCGAGTCTACCTCGTCTTTTGAGGCGAATGGGTTAAAAAGACAATTTTTCCAAATATAATCTAGTGCCACATAAACTTAAAGCACAAATAAAGTCCCTTTA
The DNA here is from genome assembly GCA_030220185.1 of Diploptera punctata. Classification (NCBI taxonomy): domain Eukaryota; kingdom Metazoa; phylum Arthropoda; class Insecta; order Blattodea; family Blaberidae; genus Diploptera; species Diploptera punctata. The sequence goes on from JASPKZ010005297.1 coordinate 2,892,440, forward strand.
AAATGGAATATTTAGCAACTGTAGGTAATATGGAAATCTATACAGAATAAAACAGTAGCATAAGATAAAAATCACTATTTTTGCAGATTTGAAAATTAATTAGTTCTAATTTTAACGCAACTGAAATTTTCTGAATTAATATGTTTACATATTTTGGGAGAATGAGTCCTGAAAGTTTCAATTAAATGCAAGATGATCAGATTGAATTGTTTTATGTTTGGTCAGTTCGATATGGAATGGCTTTACTGGTGGATATTAAACCGCGAAACCGCTCTTCGAACTTAAATGTCTTTTCTAAATTTTCGTAGAACTCGGCAGATAGAAGTTTGAAGGATGACCGATGTTCATAGGATGCTTTATTAAAGCTGTCAAGCATTACTACCTAATTAAAACCAACTCTATCGAATTTGGTTCATGGCAAGCGCAGACATAAACTCTTCACACATCCCTATCCTGAGCTAATGTTTTCAAATCACCCCTATAAAATCTACTTCCTTCAAATCATGCTTAATGTTATTCTCCCGACTCATTCTTGGACTACCTACTGGGCGTTTTCCCTCTAGTTTTCCTAAATGAAGCTTCCACGCCCGTCTTTCATTCAGGATTCGTGCCACATGTCCTGTCCACCGGAGTCTACGTGATTTAACTGTTCTCATTGTATCTATTTTCCTATAAAGATCATGTAACTCATTGTTATGAAATCTACTCCATTCACCTGTCTATTCATACCTCTTCGATCCAAAAATTTTTCTAAGAATTTCATTATCAAATATTCATATATTTTGCTCCTTTAAAATAAGAGTCCATGTTTCGCATCCATATAATATTACTGTAGCCTCACTATGATGGTTGTCCAGCGGCTCACTTTGTTTCCACGCAACTGTTAAAAATAATTAAATACAAAGATGCCGACTACTGCTACTATAATAATTCCGCACGTTAATCATTGCCAAGCATTGTCGTGCAGCACCCGCTTTTATATATACGGACAACCATCATAGTGAGGCGATAATAACTCGTAGAATAATAGTTTTATATATTATCATATATTCGATCCGATTCTTAAACAATTTTTTAGATCTTATTAATATATGTTGGAAGACTGGCTGTGTACCAGATGAATGGAATAACTCGTTAGTTGTATCTATTCAGAAAAAAGGAAACAAAAATGATATTAATAATTATAGAGGAATTTGTCTGCTAAATGCTGCCTATAAAATTTATGCAAAAATAATTACCAACAGATTAAACACAATTTCCGACGCAATTATCCTAGAAGAACAAAATAGTTTCAGACCCAACAGATCCTGTATAGATAGTGTCTTTACGTTAGCACAAATCATAGAAAAACATAGAGAATTTAATATACCAACTTTTATGATATTCATTGATTATCATAAAGCCTTCGACACAGTAAACAGAATAAAATTATGGTATATCTTACATAATGCAGGAATACCCAAGCATTTAATTCAAGCGATTCAAAGCATGTATCATAACACACGAATTTGAATAAAAATAAATAATCAAATCAGCAAATCAGATAGACTAATATCCCAAGGTGTAAAATAAGGCTGTCCACTTTCCCCTCTTCTATTTAATTTATATATGAATGAAATCATAAAATTATGGCAAAACGAATCACAATCACACTTAATGATTGATGGTCGACCCCTCAACACATTAATGTATGCAGATGATCAAGTAATATTGGCTACTTCTGAAGATCACCTACAAAGAGCAGTACATAGATTGTCAAATATAACCCAAGATTATAATTTACAAATTTCGGTGAGTAAGACAAAAACTATGGCGTTTCAAGGGAAAATACCGATACGAACTAAAATTGTTATTAACAACAATATAATAGAACAAGTTAATAACTTTACTTATCTTGACTGCAACCTTTCCTACGACACATGTAAAGACATAGACATAAAATTGGTCAAATTTCAAAAACTTATAGGAACAATAAAAAGCATTCTTTTCCAAAAAGTACGTCCAGATACAATTCTAAAATTTTATAAAACAATGGCTCTTCCAACTCTACTTTATGGTTCTGAAACCTGGACTCTTACTACAGGTAAATTAAATAGGATAGTAGCTGCAGAAATGAAGTTATTAAGACCTTTAGCGGGGTTATACGCTTTATGATCACATACGTAATGAAGATATCCGCAAAGCTCTCAACACACCAGCAATAACTGAAATCATTCAAAAATATCAAAATAATTGGCATGGACACCTTCTGAGAATGACAAACAATAGACTACCTCTGCAGCTATTGAACTACAGACCCATAGGGCGAAGAGACCCAGGAAGACCTAAGAAGAGATGGAGGGATCAATTTCTTTCCTGAAGCGGAACAGGCCAATGGCCTAATCCATGACTGCCATTGATGATGATATATTATCAGTTTAATGTTTCTTGAAAGGGATTGGGACGACATGAATCCCTGTAATGCATAATTGCATACATTTCCAGAAATTGGCCTATGCTTATTTTCTTTGTGCATCTAATTCCTATTAAATAGAAATTACTAATTTTGTAATTGTTGTTCCTAGATATTTAAATTCATCTTCTTCAAAATTTCCTTCATCTGTCATTTACTGTCCATTTACATTTATAATAATTTCTATGTGTAAACATTTATTTAGTTTTATTGATGTTTACAAGTGTTACTGAAAAGAGTGTGCCTGTTGGCCCTTCACGCATGCTACCTATTGTACTTTTAAAATACTGTAATATTTGTTCAGCATTTTATACAACTTTATTCAGTTTAAAATTTGATGTGAAATTAATTCTAAACATACTAATATGATATTTTGAAACAGATTGATCAACATGGATACCCGAAAACATCTCTTCATTATGGCTCTAGGACTGTTGGGTGTTGTGACAATTACAACAGGAAATGTTCAACAGATATTTACACTTCCTATATTTGAAATACGTGAGATACCGAAGATGAAGAGAATATATTAAATCTTCTAAGTAAACTAGAAAATACGACGTATTACTTTATTGGAGCGCACGATATGTTCTCTGAAGGACACTATGTAGATATTGATGGTAAGAGAAAATAATATTAACTTTGTTTTTAATTAAATGTGTTTTTATTTTTTTGTGAAGACCGGTGAACTTAGGCACATGTCGAAAATCACCCAGGGGTCAACAGGCATAACGTCCCCATTCCTATGGACGAATCCCCCATCAGTAGTATCTCATGCCTTCTCAACATGTGTACTGCAGAGGAATTTGCAATTTAATGCATGAATCTGGTGTATATTATACCAATTAAATTTGTACACCATCACCATCCCGAAATTGAAAATTTTACAATTAAATTAATTTAACAATTAAAATTTTCAATCCAACCGGGTATCGAATCCGGGCTCATTAAACTAAAACCAGGCATGCTTCCACCTGAGTAGTTAAAGTAAAAAGGGAGAAAGAAGTTGAGTTCGATTTCCATTCTATTCACTTATTTATGAGGCGGATTCTCAGTACAACTTACAATGTAAGCCTAAATGTTATCTGCTTATTTACTTACTTACTTACTTACTTACTCACTGGCACTATCGAACCCGTAGGTTCATGGCCGCTCGGACATAAGCTCTCCATATGTCCCTATCCTGAGCTAATGCTTTCCAATCTTTCCCTGTATAATCTACTTCCCTCAAATCATAGTTAATGTTGTTCTCCCACCTCATTCTTGGTCTGCCAACTGGGCGTTTTCCCTCTGGCTTTCCTACAAGAAGCTTCTATGCACGTCTTTCATTCCCCATACGTGCAACATGTCCTGCCCATCGCAGTCTACGAGACTTAACTGTTCTTAATAGGCCTATGTCTGGCTTCCTATAAAGACCATGTAGTTCATTGTTAATAAGTCTTCTCCATTCACCTGTCTGTTCATCTCTCTTTGGTCCACAAATTTTCCTAAGAACTTTATTCTCAAATACTCGTAATCTCCTTTCCTCCCTTAAAGTAAGAGCCCATGTTTCGCACCCATATAATAAAACTGGTAGAATAATAGTTTTATAAAATGTTATCTGCAAAAAGTTCAATTTAAGTTCCTTTCTTTTCTCCTTATATTGGTCACGGTCACGAAATCGGTGAGAGATCGGTTGTGCAAATGTAATCGAGTCATAAATAATTAAATTACTATTGATTTACCCGTGTAATTCGCGGAAATGTAATTACTGAAGTGAATTTGTTGTACATACCTGCAGCACGAAAATAGTTCCGGACATGAGTTCCTACTCACAACATTAGTCCCCTCTACAAGCCCTAGATGTTTGTTGTGAGAATTTCCGAACACTTTACATATATGTATTATAGTACGAATTATTTCATAGAAATCAATACCAAAAATACAGTAATAAACATTTTATAGAGTAAATAATAAAATATCAAGTAATAGAGACTATTTAACTCATGCCCCAAATGGGAGTCAATGACCAATCACATTTCATTGATTTTTTATTTACAACCAATCACAGTCGTGTTTCGCCTAAAATTTACCAACTAAAGTTTATCATAATAAAGAAAGCATCTCCTTTTTAACATTCTTAACAGGTCATAGCATTATTTTGCAGTGACTGACCCTCGAAGACATACGGCTACCAGATTGTATTATAGTGCATGAATGTCAGCAGAAAGCGCATGCGATAGATAATATAAAAAATTGTAACAATTGTATTCACGTAGACTTTCACGGCCGGAGTTGCTATGATTATCTTGATGAAGATTTTCCAACTGTAGGCCGTGGTCGTGAGGCTTGTAGTTCCCCGACGTTTCGCCAGAGACTGCGCCTGGCATCCTCAAGGGTTGTAGCAATTGATTATACCACAAAAAAAAACACTGTTCGCACTTTCTTGAACGAATTATTTTCCAGGAAATGACGTTGCAGAAAAATATAATTGACATATATACATCATAGGACATCAGAAACCTATAACGTTGGTTATAAATTTCTCCACTAGGGTGCATTCTTACAATACTTCGATCCTTTGGCAATAAATAATATTATGATCTGGTTGCAGTGATGAACAAAGGAAGGAAATGAAGCGTACCAATCGTTTCTGATTTTTTTGAAACATCCCCGTTTACATTAAATACATAAATATTTTAAAATAACTAATGTTAAATGATGATTTGTGAGTAAATAGCTTAATTTTATTCGTTAAATAGTCCTAACAAATGCCACTGTTGATTTCCAAATTCTCTAGACAAATTCACTCGTGGCATTACTTATGATAAATATGTCGTGTAACATATCAAAATAACGATACAATTACCAGGATAATGAAAATGATCATAAAATAATGATTCATTTTATCATTTAATTTTAATGGAGATATTATAATTTAATTATATAAGATATATATTTGGGAGGACCACATTATTATACTATTCAAAGATCTTTGGAAATAAACCAAAAAATGCATTAAGAGAATAATAAAAATCTGCTGATTCTTTCATTCACAACAATCATGGCGTTCCTGACTACAGTTCATAAGGTCCTGGGTTCGATTCCCGGTCAAACCATGGGAATTTTTCCTGTGGTTACCTATGGTCTGAAATTTAGGTAGAGTTTAGGTTAAGAACTCTCCTGGCGCTTCATTATCATTTACCACCCATCATATCATCGGGGTAACGGACTCCGCCTTCCAGGTGCCCCAACCTAAGAAATGGATTAAAATTTCGCCTATGTCAGGGGATAATGTCAGAAGAGTCATAAAAAAATCTGGTGATATTAGACAAAAAAAAAACGTCGGAAGTCTCGCCCCGCAAGCGCATCAATAAGCCGGCCCGCGATTATTAAAAAACACAGTGTATCGTCAAACGGGCCAATAATGCGGCATCACTCTCGAAACTGACCTCAATATACTCATATACATATATCGCGCACCCACCCTATAGAAGCTTACAGTCGAATTCCTATTAAATAATTATATTAAATATTTCTTTATATTGTTCTCTGAGGGTAGTTCAATTAAAAAATAACAAATTCGTTATCTCAGTAAAAGGTATGTTTAATTAAGAATTGGTCGACGTTTCGAACTCCTTATGTAAGATTAATTCTTATAATTAAATAAAAAATTATCTGTATTAAAAGATCCTGTGAAATTGACACTTCTAGCAATAATTAGAGATTCACTACTTGTAACTTGCACACTATCGTTTATACTTTTCACAAATTTCTCTTCGAATCAACGAAAAAATTAATTATGCTCCTTACAAGAAATCTCCTTATTGTTATTAAAGAAAATTTGGCTAATGAAATAATCGAAACAACAACGGTGACTACAGATACATTACTATCCATAAACTTTAAGAGAGTTATTGATTTGTGCATTGGATGGAAGAGAGATTTGTGAAAAGTGTAAAAGATAGTGTGCAACATACAAATTGTAAATTTCTAATTATTGCTGGAACTGTCAATTTCACACGATCTTTTAATACAGACAAATTTTATTTCAATAATAATTATTGTTTTGAGTATGATCTGATATAAAGAGATCGAAACGTCGATGAATTATTAAGTAAACATAACTTCGGCTGAGATAACGAATTCATTATTATTATTATTATTATTATTATTATTATTATTATTATTATTATTATTATTATTATTATTATTATTATTATTATTATTATTATTATTATTATTATTGTAAGAGGAATGAGGAATGGAGTCTTATGGATCAGACATATAACCTAAACAATAAGTTATAAATATATAATTCAATAGTGAGAAGTACTGTCACATATGGAGCTAAAGTTTGGAAATTCAACAAAAACTTAGAACAAAAACTTATGTCGATAGAAATGGATTACATAAGGAGAAGAGCAATATGTTCATAATTAGAGAAAATAAGAAATACTTTCATATGAGAAAAAATGAATAATAGATATTCAATGGTGGATTATATAAGATATAAGCAATGAAGTTGGTATGGACATGAATGACGAATGCAAGAAAAACGTTACCCAGAAAAAACATTGGAATGGTGTCCACCTGGAAGCAAAAGGAAAGGAAGACCTCGAAACTCGCGGATGCAAGAAATAAGAACTGGAATGAGAATAAGAGAACTGTACATCATGGAGTGGATGTATAGAGACGAGTGGAGAAGGAAAATAAAACTTTAGGCACAGAAAGATGTTTAAACATTAAAAATCTGTATATAAATAAATTATAATTATTATTATTATTATTAATTTTATAAGAGGTAGCCAGATATATTCCCTCAGTAAGCCTGTTTAAATGCATATTACATTCATTTAATACAATAAAAATGTCTTCTTCTTATTCTTCAATTCCTGGTTTAGGCATTAGTTGCCTGTTCCGTCTTCATTAATGGATCTCTTCCGAGGACGTCCGACATCTCTTCTTCCTCTCGGAAAATAATGTAAGATTTTATTTGGTAATCTACTTTTTTCCATTCTTTCTGCATATTCTTTCCACTGAATCTTGTTGTTAAATGTATTTTCTTTTATGGAGTAGATCTGCAGGTCTTCAAGGATATCCTCGTTTGTTATCTGGTTCATTCTGGTGCATCATTTTACTCTTCTTAAATATTTCATCTCGGCTGCTTGGATTTTACATTTTTGTTTGGTAGTGATAATCCAAGATTCACTCCCATACAAAAGAACAGGAACTAGCATTGTTTTATAAAATTTAAATTTTGTTTTTTTATGGTCTTTATTTTTCAATGTTCTATTTATTGTGCCATAGATAGCTTGAAACTAATGAGTTTTATGTTCAACATCTTAATCATATCCATAGCTGATATCACAACCTAAATATTTAAAGTGGGATACTTGTTCAATAATTTCATCTCTAATTATTATTTTTGCACGCAGAGTGTTTCTTTCACAAAATGTCATTACTTTTGTTTTACTTACTGAAATTTTAAAATTGTAATCGCTATATATTGCATTTAGTTTGTAAGCAGCCAATTGTAACAGATCTTCATGATGACGTAGTAACACTAAATCATCAGCGAAAATTAAGTTATTAATACTTGTGTTATTGTTCAATCTAAGAGATTTGTCTGTTATAATTTTCCATTGTTTCATAATGTCGTAAATCAAAATGTTTTAATAAAATTAATAACATTTGTTCTCTATGTTTTAGGAAAAGATCTTCAATATATAAAGTGGGCCAAAGGCGAACCTAACAAAGAAAATTCAGTACAAGACTGTCTTGCGATAGACGGCCAACTTAATCTGTATGATGTATATTGTGACTTTACATACTATGCTATATGCATGAAATCTGCTGTTGTTGATGACAATACATGCATACATGAAAACAATAAGTAACAGGACTAAGAGTATGGTCAATGATATTAACTTTATGGTTCTAATTCAATTTAATTCAGCACTGTATATAAATAGAATGGGATTAAATATTTTCATAGCACACATAAATTATCATAAGTAATGCCACGTGTGATTTCCAGTTTAACTAGAGAATTTGGAAATCAAGAGTGATATTTGTTAGGACTATTTAACGAATAAAATTAAGCTGTTTACTCACAGATCATTGTTTAACTATAGTTATTTTAAAATATTTATGTATTTAATGTAAACGGCGAAGTTTGAAAACAAATCAGAAATGTGAGGTTATGTTCATTCACTGCAACTAAATCATATTATTTATTGCCAAATAAGATCGCAATATTGTAAGAATGTACCCAAGTGGACAAATAATGAAACACATCAAACTACAGTATATATCGTAACCAACATTACGGGTTATTCATTTATTTTCTTAGTAAAGAACTCAGTAAAATCAAGGAATCTGTTCATAATTTGCTATATTTCATGTATTTGTTGGAGAAAAATAATGTTCTGTCCTGTTCAGAACATTAAAAAGGAGGAGCTTTCTTTATCACAAAAGTAGGAGCTGATAAGAGAAATCGATAAAGAGCGAGGTGAAACACGACTGACATTGGTTGTAAAACCAAATTCATTGAAACGTGATTGGTCATTGACTAGCATTTGTGGCATGAGTTAAATAGTCATTTTTATTAATTTTTTTCCTTGTCAACTCCATATTATGTAGCCTATCCTTATTACTATTAGGCATTATTATTGAACATGTAAATATTTCATAAGTATTATATGTATAATTTAATCCTGCTGAGGTGGAAGACAAAACCTTACGGTCTTAACTCCATCAGGTAAAATAAATAATAATTAAATAAAAATAAATTAGAGGAATCATGCTTTTTAACTTTTAAAATCATATAAATGCCATTTTACTAGTGATATGATCAATATTTTTGTTATTCAATGCCCCCAGGTTGTCATTTCGACATTTGTTTTCTCTCCTGGCACTGGCATAATTGCAACCCACTTATTTAATATTGTAAAAATGAAATTATCAAATTTTATAAGTTTCTCGTTAAAGGTACATATTAATTATTGTAACTAGCAAAACGTCGCGCTCTTTACCCGAGCGGTTTAAGGCATAATGCTTTGTTGCAGAACTACAAACATGCGCTGGTTCGAGTCTTCCATGGGGAAGAAATTTTATCATTGAATTTCAGCCATTAAGTGACTGGTGCCCACCCAGCATGTGAGGAATTTGGGTAGCTACAGTAAGTAGCGGCTTCAGGTTGAGAAAACAGTCGACTTCGATTATTGTGACATTATATATAATGATCTAAACTATGCCTTGTCGCAGAGACTGCAGCGTGTTCATAATGCTTGCATTCGATTCATTTTCAATATCCGCCGTTATGACCATATTTCCGAACACTTTAATAACCTCTCTTGGCTCCGTCTTACTGACAGACGTAAATTGCACTCTCTTTCGCTACTTTTCAAGCTTCTGAATTCCTACATTCCTACTTACCTGGCGTCCAGATTTGAGAAGTTATCCTCCTACCACAATATTGACACTAGGTCACAAGATAGCAGTCTGCTAACAATTCCTCTTCATAGCACTTCCTCCTATTCTACTTCCTTCACAGTAGCCTCCGCCCGCTCCTGGAATCTCCTTCCTCAAGATATCAGGGGTTGCCGCACACTTGGCACCTTTAAGTCACGCTTATACAGTTACCTGTTGTCTAATAATTAATTTTTCTCTATTTATTTAATTTTATACTATGTCATTAATCTTTTCCTCGTTTTTTATATATTTTGTACATATTATATATTTAATTCGTTAAATTTAGAGTAAATCAAAATACATTATAAATATTAATTGTATTGTATTCATAACTTGTAATCGTTTATATATACATATTGTAATTTAGATTTAAGACTTTTCTTTTGTATTTTTTTTAAACCTGGTTGAGTGGTAGACAAGGCCTTAAGGCCTTAACTCTGCCAGGTAAAATAAAGCTATTATTATTATTATTATTATATTATCTGGAAGACCCGACATGCTGACCACGTGTCATCCATAATCTGGTACCGATAGTCCACCTGTGTGATTAATACATGTCGTTGGGAGGCCAGCTGCCGGTTAGTATGCCTTGTCGCGCTATTGAGAAACTAACAATTTTTCATACCAGATAATTCGCGAAATTTTAGAGAAACTTAGACTGTGTCCATTAACACTTAATTTAATGTTCGCGATAACAGAATTTTAACATGGTTTTTTAATACCATTAATACATCAAACACTTCTCGCAACTGGAATTCCCTACCACAAGAAATAAGGGGCTGCCGGACATTGGCATCTTTTAAAATAAATCTGAATTTATATTTGCTCTAACCTCGACTTCATCATCATCATCATCCTCATCATTATCACCACCATCCTTCACCGGTGTGGAAAGCAACGGGAAGTTACCACACCTATAATTCCCTAGTAAAGCTGCAAAGCATAGCATGAAAATGCTATGATTGCAGTGAAAGACCTGCCCTCGGGCAGAATTACTATGGATGGATGGAATGCAAATGAACTATACCTTCATAACTTTGAGTTTATGAAACTTCAAGTATTTTGTTATGAGAAATCATGGATACAGATATATTACTTTTATTTAATCTTTTATCTCGAAACAGTGAAACAACTTCAACATTTCATACGATCGAATTAATTTTGATAATATTTCTGGAACTTTGTTTTATACCAGTTCCATGTAAGTACATGTTAATATTTGCTCATTAAAATAATTAAATTAGACATGTTATGAAATAAAATTACGTTCGTTGCAAGGACTGGAAATGTTTTAGGAATTAGTTTCGAAATTACGTACTCATAGTAAACACTTCACCTTATCCGTCAAACGTCATTTTCAGTCTCTGTAAGGTATAAATATTATGTCAAGAGCGACTATTATTATGGATGGACTTTATGAAAATAAGTAGAATAATAGGCAGGTCATTAAAATCCAAAGGGGTGTTGTCATATATGTTCACATTTTTTTATCCTAGACACGAAATATTAGGTTGACTGTATCTGTGTTTCGACCGCTTCAAAACACCAGCACATGTAACAGGTGTACCGCAAAATATATTATTTTAATAGTGTATATATCTCATCGAATAATAATCTGAACAGCTTTTGCAATGAGAGATACGATCATATACAGAGTGATTCACAATAAGTATTACAGACTTCTAGGGGTTTTAGAGGGGTCATAATAGATCAAGTTTTGATAAGGAACCGATGTCCGGAAACGCACTATCGATGTAAAATGTGTTTGAAGATCGGAACACAGTGGGCTGATATCGCGTGTCTTATGTTTCAGAATAAGTATTACAGATTTTTAGGGGTTGTATTACAAATTGTTAGGGGTTGTGGTTCCATGTGGCGACCCTGTTGTTCGTTGCACAAAGTGTACCTGCTTCGCATGTTTTCATACTCACGCCCTACAAGACCTGGTGCGTGCTCAATAATTTGTGCTGCCGCCAGATTTCGTGCAAGAAGATCTTCCTCCGAATGGATAGGTGTAGTATAACTAGGTCAACACAACGGGAATGGTAGTAGGAAATCAGGGATCATCTTCATTCTAACAATAAGTTTCAATTATATTTCTCGTTTTATCTAGGTATTTAGCCTAATGATTTAAATACAATTATTATCTGCATTAAATAAGTGAACTTTTATAAGATTCATGATGTGTTCCGTTGAGGTATTATTCAAAATGAATATAAAATTATGGAATATTCACCTGAAAGGTCCGTCTCCTCAACTTAATTAATCATTTAACTGTAGCGCTTTCGGGACTTGTCCCATCATCGGCAGGATTCAAAACTGGTGTTTCACTGAAGATCTGATAAACGAAAACGAACCCAATACATGTAACTCCCTCTACCAGATCTTCAGTGAAACACCAGTTTTGAATCCTGCCGATGATGGGACAAGTCCCGAAAGCGCTACAGTTAAATGATTAATTAAGTTGAGGAGACGGACCTTTCAGGTGAATATTCCATAATTTCATATTATTAAATAAGTGATTAAAAGGGAGTCTATATACTTTGTAATCGCGGGTTCAAACTTATCCGGGGTCGATGGATTTTTACGATGGATAAAAAACCAAGGGACAAGTCTTCCAGGAGGGACTTTTAAGTCAAGGATCCCGATTTATAATATTTTCGGGCTCGTAAAAGAACGTCAACCCTAAGTTCTTTGTGCAAAAATTTAACCGGCCTTCCCCATCCATGCAATACCTTAGTTGCCACTAGATGCCTCATTAAGACGATACGCTGATCACATGTCACTAGTTAATATCTATAGGGAAATAAGCGTAACTAAATTAGTTTGGTCAATAATCTCCAGCTAGGATAGTACCCATGTATTCTTGAGAAATATACCGAGTAAATATTTATATACTTACTATAGGTCTATCTGTGGATCATTTTTTATATTTAATTATAATTTATTATCATGTTGAACACATAATATGTGGGAGAATGAAACAAGAAACCCAAAAGTCAACATTTTCGATATTATGAATAACTAGCTAACATCCGGCGTGTTCTGCTACGCCTAAATAAATGTGTTTTAATGTTTAGCTGAATATGTAAAAAGATAAATAATGATATACGAATTATATCGTAATTATTTTTAGATACCCCATGCTGATTCTGGCGTTATCCCGATCATCTTGGTTTCAATCAGCGAAAGATAAAAATGGTTAATGTGAGTTATCCGTAAAGATAGACACATTCTCTCGTGGACGTTTTTGTGATTTTTTTCAGATATTCACTTCTATGTGCATTAATCATCATCTTCATCAACAACAACAAGGATTAAGCCCAATGGCTTGTTCCGATCTCATTACAGGTCGGATTGGTCCTTCCATCTCTTCAATGGTCTTCCCAACAATCTTCTCCCTTTTGGTTTCTCCCTTATACATTCTTCTTGGTATGCGCTGTTCATTCATTCGTAATACGTGCTGAACGTAAGCATTTTGATAGTATTTTATTCTTTCACAGAGATTAAATATATTAAATTCTGTTCTTATATCTTGGTTTTTCTTTTTATCGGTCCTTTGGTATCCTGCTATTGCTCTCAACATCTTCATTTCTGCAGCCTCTATTTGTTTACTATCAGCCTTTGTTAATGTCCAGGTTTCACATCCATAGATAAGAGATGGAACTGCCAATACTTTGTAAAATTTTGAAATAGTTTCTCTTCTAGGTTTATTCAATCAAATACGTTTAATTATGCCACATAGATAATTTAATCGTATTTTAGTGTGTTTATCTAAATTTCTGTCATTACCTAAATGACATCCCAAATAATTAAAATTCTGAACTTGGTTTTTAATTACATTATCACTACTGAGCATTAATTTAGTGTATTTATTAAGCGATAGGAATAGTAGGTTATTTAAACGTCCAAAAAGCTACTTTTTTAGTGCACGATTCACTTTTTTTTAGCTCAGGCCTTATAGTACATACGATATATACGTACTACATACTTTAATTGTTCAGAAAAAATTATCTAAATGATGGTGAAAGCACATTCAAGTCTGTCAAGTAGTTTTTGAGTCCATGAAGGACAGACAGGCGCTCATTTTTTATATATAAAGATAATTATTTTATAAGTGGTATTTTTAAACTAAATAATAAAGATAAAATATATCAGCCAGATCTTTGTTCTCAAACATTTTACAGAAAAAATCAAGTCACGTATAGAACACAAGTTGGTTGTCATTAAATTTCAAATAGCTGATATTAAATTCGATCTGCCATACATTGAATATATAAGTGACTGTGAACTGACGTGTTTCAACTGATTTTTCTTGTCGTACCATTTTAACATATTCGACACAATAAAGAGGTATGAACATTAAAAATAATATTACTCTTTCTGTATGTATAGACCCATAGCTAGCAACTTTTTATTAGCATTTAATTAAGAATATACTACATTATGAGTTACCGTATGTATGTTTGATACAAAGCAACAAGTTATGTATACTGCTTATACGGGAAAACGTTCACTTTGTTTACAACTTTGGGAGAAAAGAATAATATATATTATAGTCTAGGATTTAAAGAAAGATCATGGTTCGCTAGGTTTAGGTTGGGGGCATGGATATGTCTAAAAATGCCGATGATCACGATATATGAATATGTCCAATCTGCGAGAGCTTTGAAGACGAAAGACTTAGGGACACTAAGGATTTGGAATATTGGAGGCACCATTTATTGCCGGAAGATTTCTAAATTAAAATTCTGATAGATTGGCATGCTACAAGTTAATGGTAAACCCAGAGAATTGGGTAAACGTGGATAAATTTCTGGACACGACGCGGAAAATAAAAATGACACTCATTCGTGAATAAATAAATATATAAGCAAAATATAATATTATTAATATTTAATTACTACACATAGGCTAACTTAATGTATAATGTAATTTTACTGTTACCTACTATGGTTGTCTTTTGGTGTTGTTTGTTTTATATTATCAATAGACATTATTTTATTGGAACGGACTGTCAACAGCACATACGGCTTTCTGCCCGCGAGACTCATATTTGTAAATAACATTGTACGTACGAGTTGCTTATTTTCTGTCAACTTATCCATGTAGCCTATGTAATGTATGTAGGGCCTACTTTTATAATTATGTATTTATATCGAATTCTGTTCATTACGACCAAGTTATGACCATTATTTTATGATTTTAATAAATTCACAGAAAGAGGCAATTAAAGTAACAGAAATACGATTTTTTGTTCTCTAGCTAGGTACATCAGTCTGCAATTACGGAACAAGTGAAACTATACGTCCACATTAGAAAATTAGTGCATTATTAAAACGAGCATTATAGATTTGTATACGTGGAAAGAATTGTTAATATTGTGCCATGTCTCGAATAGTGTAGTGGTCTTGCACGCTCGTACGGAATATGAGAGGTCCACGGTTCGATTCCTGGTTCGGGCGGTGATTTTTCTTTTCACAATACCGTTAAAATATTTTAAAAACAAGTAGACAAAATTATTATGAATTGCATTTAAATGTATACTTACAGCGCATGTCAACAAATATAATTCCATTAAAATCCTAAAACTACAGTATAAACCAAAGTGTAAAATGAACAACCGGGGTGGCAAAAAGATCTATAAACAATTATGTAGGTGGAATGGATAAAGACTTCCCATACGTGAAGCTTATGATATTCAAGGTGAGTGGAAATGCCCATTATAAACTTTTAGTATTTGTAGAGAGGACTAGTTAGATAACGTTTTGAGTAAGAACATTTGTCCAGAAACGTTCGGTTTTCATGCTGCAGGTAGGCTACAAGTTCGCATTAAGTGGTTTAAATCTTCGCGTGTGCCGAGGATAAACCAATAGTGATTTAATGACTCGATTAATTACATTTACAGCACCCAACTGTCGCTGATTTCGTGATAATGTCTAAATGAAAGGAAAAAATAAAGAAGCTCACTTTATCGCTGTAAACATAAGATGAAGCGAGTATACCAGAACATTATTCAAAGGTACATTGTGTGAATCGAGATTGGTGGTCCCCATATCGAACCGCTATTGTAGTGGATAAATACGAACCACAACATTAAGTATATTAGAGATGTTTGGTTAGTTTTCGAATAAACAATTTTAGAGTTACAAATTGGAATCCGTAATGGCACTTCCGTGAACACTGTCTACGTACAGCCATTAAAATAATTGATGGAGCACGGATAATTTGTAAGTCCCAGAACGAATCCATTGCGAATTATTATCAGAAGTCAGCTACTTGGTTCATAAGTGCACAACTATTTGAGAAACTAAAAACCGTTCTATTTCGTTGTGTGTCGTGGAAGGGAAAATAATTTCGCCTAAATAAATAAAACAAAGCAAAACAAGTCAAAGAAAACAAACAAAATAAATTGAAATAAGGACCTGAAAAAGCACATGACAGCGGGATCGAACACGCGACCTTATATATGGGAAACAGACGTTTCATCCACTAGACCACAACCGTCCATGGTACAATCAGTTTATATGCCTTGTGTTTTGTAAACGAAGTAATGAGATGTTACAATCGTTATTTTCTATATAATTATATGACCTATTTCCTTTAATTAATATATTTTCCAATCTGTACAAATAGCGAGGAGATCCTAAGGGCCAATATGCACACACTATTGAGTAACACTAAGAAACTGGGACGGGAAGTAAATATCAATAAAACTAAATATGCAGTCACGCACAGAAATACATTATATAATGGAAATACACAGCTAATTACAAATGAGGGAAATGTTTAGGAAGTGGCTGAATTCAAATACCTAGGAACAATAATCAGAAATAGGAATGAGATGCACAAAGAAATTAAACATAGGCTCAATTCTGGAAATGCGTGCTATTATGCATTACAGAGACCCTTGAAGAGTCAACTCCTTTCAAAAAACATTAAAATGAAAATATATAAAACTGTTCTTCTACCAATTACATTAGATGGATGCGAAACATGGACTCTTACTTTAAGAGAGGAAAGGAGATTACGAGTATTTGAGAATAAAGTTATCACAGTGACATCTCGGAAAACAAGGTAGTACTTGGATGGGAACATTCGGTATATTTTGCACAGAGGGCTTTTTATTCAGTCTTATCGTTCTTCTATGAGCCTGAAAATTTTCAGACCTGGAACCGATGGCTTAAAGACTCCCCCGGAGGATTTGTCCTTTGATGTTTCCATCCTAAAAAAATGCATCGAACACAATCGGTTTGAACTCGCGTCCCTCGGAACTAGAGGCATGGAATATAACCACTAAGCCCACCGCGATCGTCTTCCTATATAATTTTTTTTAAATTAAAATCCCACATGGAAATGGAGAAATATTATACTTTAAACTTTCATAATAATGAAGTTGAAGAACCATATTAATTTGAGCTTTATTCATTACATAACTTTTGTGATAAATTAAAAGGTTTAAAAATATTATAATACTAAGAACACATGATAAATGTCCACTTTCATATTTATAACACTTTGAAGCACCTCGCATCAAATCACTTCTATAAGCTTCCATCTTATTCGCAGGGCCTTTAGGCTACAATTTTGAACATTTGGTTGAAAATGGGAGCAAGAAACCATCTCCTTATTCTGGGTATATGTCTCCTGGGAGCTGTCATATTCACGAGAGGAGATGTTACGCATCGATACCGAGTGAATTCAACCGCACAGACATGGTTTCAAGCATTCGAGAGCTGCTACAACATGGCATGGGGTTCAAAACTAGCTATTTTCGATATCGATGACGATGTAAATGCAGAAGAAAATATCCTAGATATGATTAATGATATGGTGGAAGGGGAATTATATTTCATCGGAGCTCACGATCTCTTCAATGAAGGACATTATCTGGACATTGAAGGTTAGTAAAAGTGATGAATTCAACTATATTATTCAGAATGTTAAACAAAAATGTTTAATATTTTGAGAGGGAGGAGTATGTATAAATAAATACAACATTTTTAACTTGGGTAGTAGATTATCATATTACATGCATTTTGGAATTTAAAGCCCTTTATCTCAAGGACTGCTCGACTCAAAAAAGAGTTAAAGAAGTTCACTGAATATTTCTTTACACAGTATGTTACATAACCTAGTTGCAGATATATCATTATTATTCTTTTATGTTTAACACTTTCAAGCCAATAATTTAACCAAATTATAGATTATTAGATTAATATTATTATTTTAGTATATTTTATTGCTTTTCATCTGTATATTGTCCAGTCCTATTACGAATTATTATTTAAACTAAATATAATTCATAATATCTGTATAATTTATCCCTGGTGCTATGGAAGATATCACGGTCAATCAGGTAAAATAAAGCAATAATAATTATAATAATAGTCTCGAGGTAGCGTGCTGCCGTGTCACGCTGCGGGCCCGGGTTCGATTCCCGGTAGGGACAGGCTCCAGAGTGAGGTTTTTTCGGTGTTTTTCCTCAGCTGTAAGACAAATTTCAGGAAGCTTAAAGCCCAACGGTCACCGAAAATCATCCGGCCATCATCATCATTCTTCACCGGTGTAGAAAGCAACGGGAAGCTACCACACCTATAATTCCCTAGTAAAGCTGCAAAGCATAGCATGGAAATGCTACGACTGCAGTGAAAGACCTGCCCTCAGGCAGATTTACTATGGATGGATTATTATTATTATTATTATTGTTATTATTATTACTATATTATAGCCAAATTAAACCAAGTGGTGAACATTTCACAACAGCGTTTGATTAACACGATCTTAAGTCAACGTCAGAAATATCGTACACTTCGAAACTCTCCTCTTACTTCTCGAATCTTCCGGCAAACATTGTTGATTCAAATTTAAGCATAATCAAAATAATGAAGACCTAACCAACAATTTTGGGATTTTTTTTTCTTTTACGTGGAACACTATATTATAGACATTCTCAAATCGAGTGTGAAACACTTCACAACAGGCGAATGGCTAATGGTTATTAAGTCAACGTTTGAAATATTTTCAATTTTACATTAAATACATCTTCTCGTATCACATTATTATGTGAAAATTTAGGCGAATTAAAATATTTTATGTATAACGTTATTTCATTAGTATTTATTGGGCTAATATCGGCTTTTATAAGTAAGCAGTGCGCTTTATATATATGTTATTAGTTCGGAGAAAGGTATTTAAATTTGTTGTTTTTTTATTTTTAATATTTTTGAAGTGTTCATTTTCAGAGCGTTCCTTTTCGAAACGTATGACGGAAAAATGGAACGAACACGAAAGTATCGCTTAAGAATGGGGTATGATAATTATTCTTCTTCTTCTTACTTAGCACTACAGTCCTTTCAGTTTGAAATTGGCTTCCTTTAAAACAAATGCCCAATCTTGTCTATCCAATGCCTTATTTCTCCATATTTTAACTCCCATCCAAGTAACCAAATTCATAACCTTATTCCATTTGATCAGTCGATTCCGTAAATCAGTCCGGCATTCATCTTTAGGCTTCTCAACTTTGTTTCTTTATCCAGGATGAGGTTGTCAGCTTCATTCCCAACCTCTAGGACCAGGTCTCCTCTGTTAGGGTTACCATACCTTAGCCGAGAGAACCTCGTTTTAAGGCGCCAGGGATAGGATTTACTTATTGTGTAAGCAGGTTGTAGCCTGGCAACAAAGGCACTACTTGCTATTTAATAGATACATCCTCTTTTATCCGGGTTTGGGACCGGCTATGCGAAGACCTGAGGCACTCAAAGCAGGTCCCAAGGTCCCTCCCATAGGCAGAGTCGGGTATGGCAAGTGTAAAGATAAAACTGTGTTAACTACTCAAATTGACTACCTTACGAACTAAAAGGTGCTTAAATTTGTTTTCAGGAAAAGAACTACGCTACATTAAGTGGTATTATAACGAACCGAACAATTACAATGGCAGCCAGAACTGCATAGCTGTTAACAAAGGGCTCAAGATGTTTGATTTGGAGTGTGACTATCCACGTTATGCTATCTGCATGATACCTAAAGAAGAATGAACAAACAAAACTAATGTAATATTCGTTTAACGAATAAAGGTGTTTGCATATTAGAGACCTTTATCTTACCATACACATATTTCATTATATAAACAGGGATTCTTTACAACATGTGACGCGAAAAATTGTTCTAAGTTCCAATCATACACCATGCGCATGCACCAACAAACGCGAAGCTGTTTACACTATGGAATCACGGAATGCAGCCAACATATACACGATATTTAACGAACCTAAAAGGTAACCTAAAGCAATTTAAGTAATCTAACTTGAGAAAGGCCAACCTAAAGCTAACATAACACAATTTAAGCACTCTAACCTGTGAAAGAATGTAACGCCCAAAAATAAATAGCAAGTTCTGAAATTCTGAAGTATATATGTACAGTTAATTAGTGCTTACTCTTTGTTCGTTGTACTGGAACACGGTTTTGTTTCTGCGTAGAATATTCGTTAAAATCAATATGGCTACCACGTCTTCTTGTTACATACGTAGTTAAATATCATAGAAAAATATATTGACGTAACCGTTAGAAAAAATTAAATATCATTATAAATGGTAGGAACTAATTTGAAAAATGGAACCTAAAAATAAAAGTTGACAGGAGTTTATGAAGGAATTAAAAAAGTCGCGTCACATGTTGTAATGAATAGCCAAATAAATAAATGAATTAATATACGGATGTAAATTATATAAACTGCCAAAATTTTATATAGGCTTATATAATGTTTATGCTTTTTGTCCTCTATTTTGTTGATTTTCTGAGGTACCAGTTTCTAGGATGAATAATTTAATATTTTACAGTCCAAATACAAGCTATGGCTATGGGGTACACACACATAAGTATCAAAACATATTTTTTCACGGGAGCTTTCTAATATTCAAATAACTTATAAATAATACGAGGGTCACTAGGTAAGTTTTGAGACATGACAGTATGGCGACAGAATTGCAATAAACTAATATACCATTTGAAAGCCCAAACCACGAACATCAAAACCATAGCAGGTAGAAACTATTCCTTTCAGTTGTCTCTGAGCAGCTCCCTTGTGAAGGAATCTGTGCGTGGTGAAATCAAACATGTCCTATGGAGCTTGAGAGGAAGTATTTTCTTGCTATGATTTTATATGATTTTAAGTGCGGTTTAAATGACTCGCAAGCACTTGAGAAACTCACACAAACATTTGGGGACCTTGCTCCTTCACGTGCAACAGTTTTCCGCTGATTTCTTGAATTTAAGAGGAAGAGAACATCCCTTAAAGATGAAGGGAGAAGTGGGAAGCCAGCAACAATGCTGACAGAAGAAAACGTCTCTCCAGTGGTGACTCTGATTAAGGAAGATCCACTACTGACCTATAAGGACATCGAGGGGGCCCTAGGGATTAGTTCGCCAAGTGTTTCCACCATCCTGCACCTATACTTAAGAGTGAGGAAAATATCTTCTCGATGGGTGACACACTACTTGTCAGAAGGGCATAAACACACTAGGGTGGAATTGTACAGAGAAATGCTGGCGAGATTCAACAACGGAGACTTCTGCCGGATGTCAGACATAGTGACAGGTGGCGAAACTTGGATCTACCAGTATGATCGTGAAACAAAGCACCAATAATTGGTATGGGTCTTCCCAGATGAGCAGCCTCCGACCAAAGTCAAACGGCCTAGAAATGCGGGGAAGAAAATGGTGGCCACTTTCTTCACAACAAGTGGTCATCTGGCTACAGTTGTGCTAGAGGATGAGAGGACAGTTACTGCTAAATGGTATACAGAAGTCCGTCTCCCCAAAGTCTTCTCAAAGATCCAGGAGAAGCGGCCAAAGACTAGAATGCTGGTTCTGCTCCACCATGATAATGCCTCTTTGCACACAGCAAATGTAACAATTAGATTTCTGGAAAATATGCTGGTAAAATTAATGTTTCATTCAGCCTACAGTCCATACCTAGCCCCGTGCGACTATTTCCTGTTCCTGAACGTGAAGAACCGCATGCGCGGACACCAATTTCCTAGCCCAGAAGATGCTGTTGGAGGAGCTTAATGCAATGTCTTAGATCGAGTGGTGTGGCTGCTTCCAAAAGTGGTTCCAGAGGATGCAATGGTGTATAGAATGTGCTGGAGAGTTGTTTGAAAATATATTATAGGTATGGCCCATTGTTGCACATCTCAAAACTACGTAAAAGAGATTCGCATTACTCCTGACCAAGATATATCTACGACACGAAATTAGCTGTCACTCAATAACTTAATCCTTATGATAGAGGAAGAAAAATTATTTATTTCTGACACACTATTCTACAAAATAGAAATCTCTAAAATCGGATATATGTAATTTTACCCTAATGCTACAGAAATATGAACCTCATTCCCAATGAACGTCAGTCGCGGCACATGGCGTTTTAAGTAAACAGTGACTATATCCATTATTAATAAAGTTACTCTCAAGAATAACATTAAAAGAAGACATATTCAAAAATAATATATTTTCATTCAGTAAGTGCTGGTGTTTCGCCTGTATTTTATGGCAGTTTACATCATTATATCTTGTGTATGTGTGTGTATATATATATATGGTGTAACAGGACCTCACCGACAAAATGATAGGGATCATAGGCCATGCAGAGAGGATCATTTTTTGTGAATGAACATACAGTCGCAAACACATTGTTTATGAGTTATGCTCAGTTGAAGGTGTTCACCCATAAGGGTCGGAATTGAATACAAACAATTGTACACGTATCATTTTATTGAAAAAGACATGTTTTTACAATAAGTGTTCAAACAGTCGACCATGTGCCTCATTGCATGTTTGATATCGTTGCAGCAACAATCAGCCAGCACGGCCGATTATGGTAGGATTCTTTTTGACGTCGTCAAAACACTTATTGTTTGAACACCTATTATAAAAACATGTCATCTTTCAATAAAATGATGCATGTACAAATGTTTATATTCAATTTCGACCCTTATGGGTGAACACCATCTGCGCGTAACTCATAAACGACGTGTTTGCGATTATATGTTCCCTCACAAAAAATATCCTCTCTGCAGGGCTTATCATACCTATCATTTTGTTGGTGATGTCCTGTTACACCCTATATATATATATATATATATATATATATATATATATATCATGAATAAATAATATAAGCTTCTGACTTCTTCCTTCTTCTTTAACCCTCATTCCTGCCCACTTTTCTTTCAGGGATATGACCCAGAAACTTACGAAACTTGCAATCGGAACTTAATAGATAAGTTTTAGTGAAAAATCCATGTTCGCAAATACATTGTTTCGGCGCTATAATGATGTCATAAATCAAGATTTAAAATCACCTGTTTCAAATTATACAATTCGCTTTGACATATTTCTGAAGTCACCTGACGTCATGTTTCTTCAATTTACAAGTTAAAATGTTCCAGATACTTTACTATCTAGCAGTTTGAGTTTTTGGATGATGTCCGACTGAAAATTATCGAGCCAGTGTGGTTCTACCAGAATAATTTAAATTTTCATCCAACTATTTAAATCATGCCCCAAATGACAGCCAATGACCGATCACATTTCAATCAATTTTGATTTACATCCATTCACAGTCGTTTTTCACCTCGATTATATCATTTTCATTTTATCGCTTTAATTTTATCAAGTGAATCGCAGATTGCATACAGTATGTCAATTTGGTATTCATACACAGGCATTTTTATTAATAAAAATCCAATTTTCAGAAAGTTTTTAAAAGTAAAAAAAAATATTTATTGTAGTTTGAAGGAAACACTAAGTTATATCTAAATATGTAGTTCAAAACTTAATTATAAAATAAACATAATTTATCAAAATAAATAATCTTTATTACACTCAAATACAAGCCAACTTGCTATTCATACACTAAAGAAAACACTGCAGTGTATTTGCTTGTCTAACTTGCTTAAACATTAATGCAACATGAATACTCTAAGTTGTTCATTTGTTTACATCTGCCTACTGTGCTGGTTGTGTTCACTGGCAGTCAGTCGCCTCCAAAATGGGTAAATGTAAAGAACTCAGTTCTGATCTCAAGGATACAGTTGTAAATCTTGCACGTAAGGGATATTCTTTGAGAAAAATAGGGCGACTGATAGGCAAATGTCATGCAACAGTACAGTATATACTAAATAAATTTAAGTATAAAGGTTCAGTAGAGAATGTTCCAAGAAAACCTAAACAAAAGAAGTTAAGTGAAAAGGAGGAGAGAACCATTGTGAGACAAGTGAAATTCAACCCCAGAATTAGTGCTCCAAAATTGGGGTCTACCCTAGAAGTTTCTACTGGTAAACATATATGTACTGAGACAGTTCGGAAGGTGTTACGCAGAAATGGCTATCATGGAAAAATGACTAGAAAAAGGCCGTATGTAAGTAAGAAGAACCGTGTTGTAACACTACAGTTTTCAAAAGAACATGTAAATAAGGGGCAGGCATTTTTGAATAATGTTCTCTGGTCTGATGAGACTAAAATCAACCTGTTAGGTTCAGATGGCGTTCATAGAGTCTGGAGAAAAGCCAATGCGGATAACGATGTGACCAATACAACACCTACAGTAAAACATGTGTGTGGGTCTATAATGTTGTGGGTGTGTATGTCGGCAAAAGGGTTTGGCAATATACAGTTCATTGACAATGTTATGGACAAATTTGTGTATAACGTCATTCTTCGTAAGAATGTTAAACAAAGTGCAGCAAAATTGGATATGCTCCCTACGTACATGTTCCAACAAGATAACGACCCCAAATATACGGCGGACTTAAATAAGACTTGGTTGATATGGAACGTGCCAAAGCAATTGAAACCCCCTCCTCTATCTGTTGACTTAAACCCCATAGAACATTTATGGGCGTTTTTCAAACCTAGGGTCTACAGCAGAAATCCTTCTTCCAAAGAAGAATTTAAGAAGGTGGTTACTGAAGAATGAAGCAAAATCAGTCCTCAGATATGTGATAGGCTTGTTAGATCCATGCAGCGTAGATGTCAAGCTGTTATTAAAGCTAAAGGTTACCCTACAAAGTATTGAGGACAGTTCATTTTTTTCTTCATTTTTTTATTTTTTCCCCCATTCTGACTGTATGATTAGAAAAGTGACTATAAAATTTACAACTTTTAATGTTTTTTAATATATTATACGTTAAATGTTTATAGAATTTGTTGATTTGTATATATTATGTAAATAAGTGTATCCGAAAATGTTTAGTTAATGGCAAAATATAATTGCAATATTCTGGGAATTAAAATTGTGCTATTTCAATTATAAAATCTAAGTGTATCAATGACAAATTGACATGCTGTATACAGTGCACGAATGTAACCAATTTCTGCTTGCGAGATATAATAGAAAACATTCGTAGCAATTGATTATACCATAAAAAAGAAACCACTGTTTGCACTTTCTTAAACGTATTATTTCCCAGAAATTAACACTGCAGAAAAATAAAATTGACATATTTACATCATAGGACATCAGAAATTAATTAATAACCTGTAATTTTTTGTTTCATTTTTCTCCACTAGGGTGCATTCTTACAATATTGCGATTGTATTTGGTAATATACATATGATCTGGTTGCAGTGATGAACAAATGAAACATAACGTTTCTCATTTGTTTTCAAACATCGCCGTTTACATTAAATATGTAAATGTTTTAAAATAGCTATATTTAAATAATGATTTGTGAGTAAACACCTTAATTTTATTCGTTAAATTGTCCTAACAAATGCCACTCTTGACTTCCAAATTCTCTAGATAAATTCACTCCTCACCTCGTGAGTCGTGAATTTATTCATAATTTGGAAATCACTCGTGGCATTATTTATGACAAAATATGTGCTAAAGATTTGAGGTTGGGTGAAGATCTGATTATCTCTTTGACCTAGGTGAAGCAAGATTTTTTTATAATGTTAACATACTAAAAAGTAGTATATTTTTGGACGTTAACATTCATCAAAAGTTTATTTGCGAAGTATTCTCTTCAACTTCCCGATTAGGTAATAGGAATCCCGAAGAAACAATATATAAATTTAAGTTAGTCTTCATTTTCATTGTATCTGTATTTCTGACTATACTTCCATTATCTCTAAGAGATTCCTTGTGCCCGTTCTAAAAACAAAGCCACAATCATGCTTGTATTCGATGCTTACAGTTACGTAAATATTTCTCAATCAGTTGGTGTATATCAGAAGAAACAATTGGCCGTTTTATTTTGATGAAAGTTTTATTTTGCTGTAAAATAAATTGATTGAATTGTTTTTTGCATCTATACTTAGGCCTAATTCTAACTTGGTATTCAACGTAACACAAACTATAACCAGGTTAAAGTACAGAAGTTAATTAAATATCTCTCTCTCTCTCTCTCTCTCTCTCTATCTATCTATATATATATATATATATATATATATATATATATATATATATATATATATACATCCATACTAATTCTGCCCGAAGGCAGGTCCTTCACTGCAATCATAGCATTTTCATGCTATGCTTGCAGCTTTACTAGGGAATTGTAGGTGTGGTAGCTTCCCGTTGATTTCCACACCGGTGAAGGATGATGATGATAATGATAAGGATGATGATGATGACGATAATGATGGCCATATGATTTCGGGGACCATTTGGGCCTTAATGTTTTCCTGACATTTGTCTTACAGGTGAGGAAAAACCCCGATAAAAACCTCACCCAGAAAAACTGCCCCGACCGGGGATTGAACCCGGGCCCGCTGCGTGACAAGACAGCACGCTACCTCGAGACCACAGCGGTGGACTTATATCTCTCTCTCTCTCTCTCTCTCTCTCTCTCTCTCTCTCTCTCTCTCTATATATATAATATATATATATATATATATATATATATATATATCTCCCCTTCCCCCATAAACACACACAATGCTCGACTCTCGTTTTAAGACATTTGCGGTTAAATTCCGCTTGAAGTCAATGGACTTTTTATGTAGCAAATTTTACATCTTGCTGCGCACTAATAATTGACTCTCGTTCTCCGAATCTCTCTGTCATTACAATCTCCATAAGTTAACTCCTTTACCCTAATGCTGTTTAAACGACCAACAATAGACTTAAGATATTTAAGGGCGTAAAATAAAAGGTATAGTAGCTTGTTTCGAAATGGAAATAAAACCCTGCATCCTCTATCGCAGATTAACGGCAGGTAAAATAATTTCAAGCCTGAGGGAAAAGTTCTCTGATCAAAACGAGTCGAACCTTCTAACTCCCACGTTTGAATTTCATCGCTAATGATCTGAATTGTTGAATCGAATAGAAACTCTCTTTTTCTATATGTATATCCCAAGTCTAAATTATAGCCTCTAAACAAAATTTAATCGCCCTCTCGCATCTAAGTAATTATTTTATTACCTATTGGATGTCTCTCTGAGGCGATGCGTTAACCGCACCACTCGCTAACATCTGCAGGGAAATAAGAGTAACTAAATTAACTTGGTTAAGGAACTACCATTATGGACCTCCCTTGCCCAAGTGGGGATGTACGGGTTCGATTTCTGGCTATGCCTTTTTTTTTCTCCTTGATAGGGCCTGGAACGAACATACGTACTCAGCCTCGTGATGAGAACTGAATAGCTGTTTGGCACGATATTTAGCTATTTCCGGTTAACGAAGCTGAAATTAAGGAAATCATTACTTCACGTTAAAAGCATTTTGTTCTATGTACTGCCACCTTTTAGCAGTGATGGCAAATTGGCTCAGTTTGCCATGGTTCTCCGATTCTGTGGTGCTATGAATTTAAAAGAAACTTGGTGTGGTTCACACTTTTTCTGCAATTGATTATAATATTCCTAAATCCTATATATATTTAGGGCACAAATTAAATTAATTGGCAAAGGCAATACTTCACAAGGTTTTTAAAGTGACTTAACACTGTATATTATTCATTATCTTTTACGGTCTCACTTACCAAAACATGGAATTCCCTTCCGCCCTATGTCAGAGACTGTCAAACTATAACATCCTTCAAAAACAAATTAAAGAATTATTTAATAACAAACTGACTTATACACCTCACTGATAGTATTCTTTTAACAATTAATAAATTTAATTATCTATGAAAATAATACTAAGATTAACAAATATTTTCTTTTGTTTTGTTTTAAATATTGTACAAACGTAAAATTAGTTTTCTATATCTCATTATTTTTCTTTGTTTTATATATACATTAGACAGGGACAATTTAATATGTCTTGATTGTATACATTTTATTATTAGTTTTAGTCTTAATTTTAACTAACATTAACTAGTTGCATTATAGATCTAATATAATAGATATTATCTTTTTTATCAAATTTTTATTTAGTATTTAATATTAGAGTTCATTGTGATTGTTATATTCTGATGTAATATATGTTTGTCCTGGTGAGTGGAAGAGAAGGCCACATGGCCTTAACTCCACCAGGCTAAATAAATAAATCTAAATAAATAAATCTAAATCTTCAGGTGGCACCTTTGTCCTGGGATAGACTTAGCCTTTAACAGAAATGACTGCCAGACTGTTTTCTGAGGATAAAGGCGGCCTTCATGCAGGTCTGAAAACCCGACTGACTTATTTTGCAGATTGTCTAAAAGTTGGGAGCCTTAACCTCTTACTACCACAAGAGATTACCAAGCCTATTGTGGAATCACTTTTATTACCTTTTATCTTCTATTCATAACAACCCAGTTCAAGTGAATTCAATAATGTGACAAACAAATCATTATCAATGCACTTGAAAGATTGCGTTTAAAATTTATTCCTAAAATAATTGACAAAATACAAGTTAATTGCCACTTAATAATTGTTTTTAACTGAATAATGGGAAAATGACATGGATACTTTAAAACAGTTGAATTACTGATAAATGTTATTAAACATCACAATTAAATTAAAACTATCAGTTTCTATAAAATTGTGATATGACTTAAAAGTTTCTTCTGCTCCATATTAATCGCAAGACTGGATAAGTATGTAGACTGAACCTTTATGAAATCGAAAACAATTATTCTTTATAAATGTTATTTAGCCCCGAGGTTTTTCCTGTCAAGTTCAAAATTCATTTTAAAAAATGAAGATAATATTATGTACATATATATATATATATTATATAATATAACTAGTACAACTATTTGAATGTAAATAATGCACCAATATTTAAAATAAATATTACATACGAACATTGAAGAATATTTAATAGAACCTTCCAACAATTTGAACTAGCAATATAATTAGTATATATTTGACACGAGTTATTGGTAAATCCAGAATATTGGATTAACGTGGGTAAATTTCTGGACAAAACGCGGAAAATAAGAAAACACTCATTCATGAATAAATATATGTTATCAAAATGCAATAACATTAATTCTTAATAATTATATATAAATTAATTAGTGTATAATGCAATTGTGTTATTATTAATTGTAATATTATTGTGTTTTCTTTATGTAATTGTAATGTTATTGCTTTTTTTTGTTTATTTTTCTTTACACTAGTACCAATTATTACTTGATTGTAACGGACTGTCAACAGCACGTACGACTTACTGCCCGTGCGACCCATATTTGTAAATAATATTGTAAATATCTTACTTTTTGTCTAATAAAGTCCTACTACTACTATATTTGACATTTCTGCCACATTATGACTTATTTTAATAAAATAATTTAAAATGCTATACCAATATTATAAAAAAATATTTCTATTTCACATCTACAACTATACTGTGATAATTTTATAAGAATTTCAAAAATATATAATATTTGTTCTATTCCTCTATCTATAAGAATTTTTATTTCTTTATACATTTTTGAGCATGTAAAAGTTTAAAATAATGACAAGTTTATCCACACCATAAAAATTATTTACAGAAACAATTCTACATCCACCTAACAATAAATTTACAAATTAGTTTTTACATGATCGTATAGGCTATATATGTTATCAAGAAAGCTAAGAATTTCAGAGTATCAGCTATTTAGTTGTGCCACTTGCATTAAAATATAATTTCGTGTAACAAAAGATTGAAAGTAATAATTTAAATTTATCAGATTGTTGTTTGTGGATTATTTTCTTTATGTGGCCAATTCGTGTATCAAAATGTTAAGTACTAAATTGAATTGATCATAGAGTATTGTTTGTGTTCTTATTTATTTTATGTCGCTAAGTGATAGGTGTCTATGTGGCGTTGGACGTAAAAATATCTACTAAGGAACAGGTTAAACTAAGGTAAATAATGGAAGAAATATGCTAAGACATACGGTGGCCATTTCTTAACTGAATGCCCGAGAATAATGAAAGAACGTTTAAAAAACAGAACTCCCTGCCTAATGAAAGAGAATTTCTTTTTAAATCGGTTTACAATGTAATAAAACATCTCCCTCTGCCAAAAGCTTTTCAAATTTTTATCTTCTCTCTCCACTCTCCTCTATCTTCCCATTCCAATTCTTCCAGACCTAGCTCTCTTATACCTCTTCTTACATCATCCATCAATTTAAATATAGATTGACCTCTCTTTTTCTTCCCAGGTGGAATCCATTCCAAAGCTTCACTGGGTAATATTTCTGTGGCATCCTACGTAAATGACTATATAATAGTATGGTATGGTCATGAAAGAGAATAATAATAATAATAATAATAATAATAATAATAATAATAATAATAATAATAATAATAATAATAATAATAATAATAATAATAATAATAATAATTTTAATGTAAGATTTCATGTTGTATTTGTAACAATAATTATTAACCTACTAATTTACAATTCACGTCATTAGGATACATCGATTATCGCAATCAAAAATGGATACGTTGATTCCAATGTACTGTGATGATCTCCCAAACCTTGCGCACCGTGAAGAAATTAATACTTTTAAAATTCATGACAGCTAAAGTAAAAATACAGAATAATTTAACAGAGGAATTCACAGTCAATAAAGGCCTTAATCAGGGATGCAGTTTGTCAGCAATTCTTTTTAACATTTATTTAGACCAGGCTCTTAACTTATGGTATAAAAACATTTTCTGAAATGGGTATTCCTATAGGATGAAAAGTTTTCATCGTTGTTTGCAGATAATCAAATAATTGTTGCAGGGGATGAAGATGATATGAAATATATGATAAATAAACTAATGGAAGAATATAAAAAATGGGGTCTGAATATAAATTTACAGAAAACAGAATATATGTGTTTGAGAAAGAATGTGGATAACCTCATACTCGAAACAGGGAAAATAAAGAAATGTTGATTTTTTAAATATCTTGGGTCAATTATTACAAAGTTCAGGTACCTGTGAGAGAGATGTACAGACTAAAATTGCAATGTCAAAAAATGCAACTAAGACATTACATGGAATAATTTGGAACAAAAATATTACAAAGGAAACTAAAATGAACATTTATAAGAGCATAATACAGAATATTTTGTCATATGGAAGTGAAACTTGGTCTTTGACGGAATTACAAAAGAATAAAATTAGAACAGTTCAATTTGATTATTTTAGAAGAAGCCTCCAAAAAACAAGACAGGATAAAATAAGAAATGAATTCCTTTGGAGAGAAATTAATGTCACCACATCTGTTGTTAAGAGGATTGAAAATCAAACGCTTAAATGGTATTCCCATGTACAAAGAATGGAAAATGAAAGATGGCCAAAAAATATATACCAATGGTCACCCCCAGGAAGAAATAACGTGGCAGATCAAGATGGAAATGGAAAACCTACGTCAGAACCATAATGGATGATAGTACTTTGGAAGAGGGATATTGGAATGATAGAGATAAATGGAAACTGAATACGGGAAACCTATAAGTGGGAGAAAGCCGAAGAAGAAGAAAATTCATGACGAAACACCGATTAGGTCACATATAAAATTTAAAATATAAAATAGATACCTGAGATCTCAGGTATCTATTTTTGTATTTTAAATTCGTAAAGAAATTGTAACCCAGGACTAATAATACTTTCAGAGTTACAATTTGTTATTCTTGGTATATAGTTAAAATAGTGCACGTACTCTTTGATTAATTCTTCAATATTCTTGCAGTACTGTTGCTTTACATACTTCTTCCGTCTTTACTAACATTTCGTAATGATATTTTTAAACGTTTTGAAATGATACTACAACTTGTTTTTAACAATTATTAAGTTTTTTCTAAGTACGCAATAATTTCTTCGAAGTTCTGCAGAAACATTATGCGCATGCGTGAACACTTAAAGAAACTTCCGATAGTTGGCGGATATATCTTTGAAACGGAATGACCAACATTTGAGAATGCAATTTAATAATAGGAAGAAGCGCGCACAAATGTGCATTTTAAGAAATGGATGTTCACTCACTTCATTTTGTTGGTCATACCGATTTCACAGCTAAGTGGTTCCATCTACTGAAAACTCTATTGACTTTTGTGCATGCGCACTATTTTTCTGTTATTTATTACGGAAGGTAAACTAAAGTATTTCCTCAGTAAAGTATTAAATTGACAAAGTGGTTATTATGATCTTTAATGTTATTATTAATACGTAAATAACAGTAACTGTTGTAAAATTATTTATTCTGTTTCTTTTTTGATAACATATGAGCAGATTGATGATGATGATGAATGCATGGATGTTTGGTCTTGTTTTGCTGGGAGCTATGGCAGTTACAAGAGGAGAAATAACATATGTATACCGCGTGAACAACACGTTCCAGAACTGGCACCAAGCATTCGAGAGCTGCTACAATATGGCATGGGGTTCCAAACTAGCTATTTTGGATTTCGATGAATCAGAAGCAGAAGAAAATATTGTAAAAATACTTCCCGAACTTGATCCGAGTATGTGCTACTATGTTGGATATCACGACTTATTTTATGAAGGACATTTTTTGGACATTGAAGGTAATTAATATTTAAATTCAATATAAGTTAACTCCGTTGTTATTATATAACAGCATTCTTTAATAACAAAGACCATTAACGTCGGCAATTCAAATCTAGACGTGAAGACGAAAAACAATTTAGAGGCCTGTTATTTCAGGCTTCAGGTGTTTTACGTAACTTCAATCTAGAAACCCATGGCTTCACTTCCCTTCCGAAGGAAGCTTTATTCAGGATTTTTACACACTAAACATTCACAGATTTCGAGTAGATTTAAAACCGTGAAACACTAAATCAAAGATGAATATGTCATTAATTATACCACCTGTTCCGCATAATCGATATATTCAAAAGAGTTTTCACTATTATGGATTGTCTACGTGAAAATTTTCCTTTCTAATTCTTAATGCCTACCTGTCCAATAGTTATTGTTCAATATTCCGTATAAATCTCTAATTCTAATATATCTACCTGTATGCAGTCTATTCTCAATTCTAAGATTTTCCTTCATTGGTCCTTCCTTTAACTAATATCAAATATATATATATATATATATATATAATTATTATAAGTCAAGATGGATACAACATGTTCATCGAATGGAAGATCACAGAATACCCAAACTAATGTTAAGGTATCAACCTGCAGGAAGAAGAAGACCAGGATGTCCACTCAAAAGACTTCTGGATGGTGTTTCTCTTGAGGCCGAAACAGGTCAACAAATGGCCTAAATTCGTGAATGTACTATGATGATGATGATATATATAATTAATCGGAAACATAACCTCATCATCATCCAGGGATTAAGCCTGTTGACTCGTTCCGGTTTAATGAAAGCTAGAATTGTTAAAATTGTTCCATCTTCTGTGCGGGCGTCCAACATTTCTCCTTCCGTGCGGTTTATAATTTAGCAATAATTTTGGAAATCTTCCTTCTGGCATTCTAGCAATATGTTCTTTCCAGTCATTCCTATATTTAATTATTCGGTCTGTAAGTTTGAAAATATTTAGTTCCTTTCTTATATCTTCATTTTTTTCTTATCCAGCAGAGTATATCCTGCTATATTTCTTAATAATCTCATCACGGCTGCTTCCAATCTTTCTTCTCTTTTAGTGAACGTCCAACATTCTGATCCATACATCAAGACAGGAACAGAGATAAGAATGTTGAGGGAATTAATATGAATCCCAAAAATGTTCTAGTTCAGCTTAATGATAGGTTACATACACTTGTGAAGGATCAAAAACCAAGAATAGAGACAATACCTCTGAAACACGTCAAATATTTTTTTCGAAATGTTTGCTATATATTGTAGTGCAGGGACTATAACACTCTCAGGGTTGTGGATTTTCACCGTGGGAATAAGGCGAGGAGCGAACTAAGGACACTAAATACAATAAGGAGGCTTACCAAGACAAACACTTATATTCAGATATATTTATTAATTAAATTGTAGCACAATGGGCGATCAACAGTTCACAGTTCACACATTATCCTGATTATGGATATATGATGTTATTCCGGTATTTTTACTTCGGAATAATACAATTGCTGATGGTAGACACCGGACCAATTTTATTAATATTATGGCGAATCTATCGCGTTTTAAACACTGATAAATACTGGTCTTTACTCGACCTAAATTAATTTGTTATTTTGATATAACACCTGAATATTACAGGATCGCCTATAATGCGATAAGCACTCTGATGTTTTTAAGATTAACTTTTAAATGTGCCGTTTCTTCCCGGCCTAACACTTTTCTAAGTGGCTAATAGGTCGCTCGCCTGCGACCGGCGAAATATACGAGTCCGCATTGCCGCGGGACTCAATCAATTAACCCTGCGCGGGCGTCTTACGTTATTTTTGCTCCGCTCGGGAGTCCTTCCCGGAGCAGACTACTCTCTCGTCATTTGAAATATATCCATACTCTTCCTTAAAAACACAATTTCCAAAACCAATATTTTCATTGGCTGGACATACAATTAACATACATAAAACGCCTTACTCGCAGAATAATATTTACTTATGAACTCTAATTGGATATTATGGTCCCCACTCTACTTAAACTAGAATCTCGGGGAAATCATTCGTCCGGTATATCCAGGGTGTGTTTTTCACACGGCTGGTGAGTAGTTAGCTAACGAAGCCGGAAATCGGTCATCAATTTAAACAGAAAACAGATGACCATAGACTTTGGCTACTGTCTCCATATCCATAGGGGGGGGGTTTGGTCTTCAACACCGAAGACTGACCGTAATTTATCTTAATGGAAGGAGGATTTCCTTAGCCGGATAAGGGACATTTCCTAGTCTCCAGCAGTGATACCTTTTTACAAGAGAACCAATTCGCTCCAGCTGTAAAACCATTTAAACCAACATGTGTAGATTTCCAAAACTTGAGATACAAAGACAGAAATGTCTTCTAAGTATTACTCAAGCGTAACAAATTCAGTAAAAGGTTCTCACGAAGCCTTTTTTTTTTTTTTGGACAGTGTAACTACATATTTAATAAAGCCGTCTACACATGTTTAATAATAAAATAAATTAGTACAGTTGTTTCTGCTACAATATATATATATATATATATATATATATATATATATATATAAAAATATATATATATGTATATGTTAATTAACTGTAGCGTTACTTCCTATAAATTATTAATAAAAAATGATATGAAGAGTTACCGGTATTTTTTTTTGTTCACAGAAATAAATACAACTAAATATTTTACTATATTTGAACTAGCACCTATTACGACCAATGAGTACGTTAAATTAAGCTATGTTTGAATTTTAATTATTTTAATTTATAATATTCGGTCTCATTTTTATGATATGCGGAGAACAACTGGTTGCCCTGAAACAAAATTCCTGCTGGAGAAATAAATGGTGATACACGAACACACGATTTTGACACATTTAATTTACTAATTAATCCCAGTAAGGAGGGCAAGAATTAAGTGGGTGAATAGCATTAACCATGATTTGAGATAAGTAGATTATATGGAGGATGAATGGAAAATATTATATAAGGATAGGGACGTGTGTAAATATTGTATCTATATGGCTATGAATTTAGGAGTTCGGTGGTGCCAGTGAGTTTGTTGGTTAATTTATTAATTGATAAATCGGATTAG
The DNA here is from genome assembly GCA_030220185.1 of Diploptera punctata. Taxonomy (NCBI): domain Eukaryota; kingdom Metazoa; phylum Arthropoda; class Insecta; order Blattodea; family Blaberidae; genus Diploptera; species Diploptera punctata. The sequence continues at coordinate 2,928,423 of JASPKZ010005297.1, forward strand.
CGTGTTACTGCAGAATATGTACGGGGACAGAGAGATACGAAATTATCTTATTTTTTTTAATTTATTGTCAAATGAATGTATTGATTCCACAATCATCAAAACTCGAAATGCTTCTAATTAAATTGTTTCAATGGTTTCCGTATCTTTTAATCTGAATTACTATTAAAAAATGTTTGATGTATTTGGACTGAAATCTAGCACGAGATACTGTTCATTTCGATATCCTTTGAATGTAATTTGGATACACATATAGGCTATAATCGGTTGATTAATTTCTTTGACATCGTCCGAATCCTAATAGCCAATTTTGTCGGTCCATCCAATCTTCTGGTTGTAGATGTTTCTCCTTCATGTATAAATATATTCCCTCACTCCAGGAGGTTTTAGAGCTTCCTCTGCCTCGTTTTCCCTCAGGTTTACATTCCAAACACATTTTGATAGCAGATTCTCTTCCGAACCTCTATATATTGTAAAGAATTCTTCGAAGTAGAATGTAAATTTACATTTTTTCCAGCTAAATTATGAAATTTATATTTTTTTCTTAAAAAATTCCCAAAATGTTATATATTTTCATCTCTAAAATTTACTTGAACTCTGGCCTTCGAATGTATATATTTATATAAATTATATAACCTAAATATTGTCCTTTATTGAAAAATAACAATCTTTGAATATAAGGCTATCAACTTATGACATACTGAAATAAGTAGCTTTAAAAGTAAAATATATAACTAATTAAGCATATATATCTAACAAATCTTAACTGAAAAATTACATCATACATAGAGCTCAATTTATAAGAAGGGAACCAAACTATAGACTTTTCTTCAATGTGTTTCAGGAAGAGAACTTCGATATACGAAGTGGTTTGAGGGCCAACCCGATAATCGCGGAGGCGATGAAAACTGCGTTTCTCTTATTAATGGACTGAAACTGGCTGATACATCATGTCACAAACCGAACTGTTATGCTATTTGCATGGAACCTGAAACATAATTAGCAAAGTTCTTTGAAGCTAAAATTTATTATATCCATACTTTTAAAATTACATAAATGCTTAAAATCTTATTTTATGTTTTTTCTGCTGTGGACAAAATAAAAAATTGAGAATTACAACGAATTACCACTAAACCCTGTCATTCCCAGTGTTGTCATATTTAAACCTGCGATACTAGAGTACTGTGTGTATTTTTTTTACTCTTTAAAATGCCACTCTTTTTGCTGGAAACTTAAGTTCCATTATAAATTTTTACCATAATGTAGTGCATGTATCAAACAAAAATGTTCCCGAACAACATGATGTAAACAAACTAACTACTTTGACAAAAAAATGCAATACTAGCTATCATCCGGCGTGCGCTACTACGCCTAAATAAATGAAAATTAATGTGCTTTTATGTGTAGTTGAATACGTAAAAGGAAAAATAATTATAAATTTATATTTTTAGATATTCCCGTGTTGATTACCCGGCATTGCCCGTGAATCTACTTATCGCTATCATCTTGATATAAATGTGCTGAAATACGAAAATTATATTTCTTATGATTAGTTGAATAAGTAAAATAAAAAAAATAAATGTAGCCTATATCACCATTATTTTAAGATTCCCCGCGCTTATTTTCCCGGTGTTGCCCGGGAATCTAGTTTTCTCGATCTTCTTGGCATAAATGAGCTAAAAGAAAAAAATATTATTGTGAGTTATCCGTAAACGAATACCCGCCATGTGCTCCTATGCTTGCACAGGAATCTACGTACCTGTCTCGAGCTTCTGGCATCAATGAAAGATAAAAATGGTTATTGTGAGTTATCCGTAAGAGATAAACTTATGCTGTCGCGGAATTTTTTGTAGAGCTTTTTGAGATATTCAATTCTGTGTACATTAATGTTGTGTATTTGTCATGGTTTAAGGCAGCATTAGCCATTTAAGCGTCCAAAGAGCTACTTTTTTCACTTTTCCACTTTTCAAGGGTGTAGAAGTTGAGTATCGCAAATCTCTCACATAGCCAAGTTCATCCCTAAAATCTCCTGAACATTTTGCAAAAAGCTCCATCACAATCGGATCAACGGTATGGCCGCGCATAAAGTACGAACAAACAAAAAACAAACAAACATTCATTTTTATATATTAGATACATTAAATTCAGTACAATTTATTAATATAGAAAATAACCATAAAAATGTTTTTTAATTTAAATCAATGTGGGGCCCAAATAGCTGTCCCATGTTAAAACGATTTTACCACCATTTTATAAAGCTGAAAAATAATCAACATTAATAAAATTCATGTCGAAATTCTGAAAAAAAAATGTAAAAATTTACTGCTCCTCTATCAACTATCGTCATTAGCTGTGCTGTTATTTTAATGAAAAAGTCACTCTTTAATATTTCAGGTTATTAGCGATAACATTTTTAAATATTGAACATATAAGGGCTGACATATTTTGCTTGGAGGCTTCTTCCTTCAGAGAAAAGATATCTTTACCAACAGCAAATCCACAAAATGGTATGTACAATATCAGTTCCTATTTATAGAAAGTTATACTAAGGATGGTGCAAAGAAGAAAAATCCATGGAACCTGGTTGGGTTTCAACTCTCGTACCTTCGATTCAGAGGTGAGCATAATAGTCAACAAAACACCGGGACCGATTTTAAAGGAAGTTACATTTATAAATTTAATAGTTAAATTGTTTTCTTCTTTTTCAACACTGCAGGGATTAGGCCTGTTCCTGCTTCAAAACATGTCTGACCATCGTTTTCTTGACCTTCCCAGATGTCTTCTTCCATTATGCCTATAGTATAACACTTTTCTTGATATCCTCTCTTCCGGCAATTCTATCAACGTGCTACATCCATTCATTTCTATAGTTTTTTCTTTCGAGAATTTAATTGTTGCGCTTCTATTATTCTTAATTAAGATTAATTCAACAAATCATGGCCCTGGCCCTGATCGCATCCCTAATATGGCGATCAAACACCTACCCTCTAAAGCCCTTATCCTGCTCCTTCAAGTAGTAAACCTTTGCTTTAAGGTCCATTACTTCCCCGAAGAACGGAAAAAAAAACACCTAAACCAGGAAAAAATCGATCCAACTCGGACAATCTGCGACCAATCAGTCTTCTACCAATGCTAAACAAAACACTGGAGAAACATATTACGGCCCCCTGAAATCAGAAGTCTCAGACAAGGAACTTTTACCTATAAATTTGGCTTTAGGAAATCTCATAACACTCCGCTGTAGCTTGCTTGAATGATTGATCAGATAGTCACGGGCTTCAACCCCAAGAGAAGTACTATTGCAGCATTCCCTGATATTGAGAAAAACTTTTGATACGGCTTGGATAAATGAATTGATTTTTAAATTAATCAAATTCCACATTTCGCCAAGCTTTTTTAAACCCATCACTAAATACCTCACTAACCGACAATTCTGTGTGTCAATCAATGGGTATAATTCTGAGTGTAAGCTCCTCTTGGTGGGAGTGCCACAAGGTGTAGTTCTCTTCCCCATCCTGCACACACTTTATATGTCTGACTTTCCCTCCTTCCGTTATATCCATACTGCTTCCATTGCAGGTAATACCCGCCTTTATTACCAGACTACCTTCAAATTCTTGTCCCCGAATTTGGATAATTCTTACTTACTTTTTACTTTTGAGGGCCTCTCCACTTTTCAGCTGTTACCCTGTATTCCCATTCGCCATTCTTGCCGATCACGCCATTCATCCTCCTCCAGACCTCGGTCGTTCATCAATCTATGGATCTCTCCTCTCCAAGTTGTTCTTGGCCTGCCCCGTTTCCTTCTACCAGAAGGTGACCATTCCAAAAGAGTTTTGGGCCACCTATCATCCTCCATTCTTGAAGAGCTCGTCTTTCGATCCTTTCCACCACTGTCTCCTCCATATCCATCATCTGCCTCACTTCTTCATTTCTTCTTCTTTCCAACCTGGACACCCTGGCACTGCGTCTTATTCCATCCATCTCCACTGCCAAGATCTTAGTTTTTTGTCCCTCTACCAAAGTCCATCCCTCAGCACCACAAGTCATTATGCTTTCCACAACAGACTTCAAAATCTTCTTCTTCGTGTGGTTTGACATGGTCCTACTCCACAGTACTCCATTCAACATTTTTATGGCTCTTCGTGCTTGTACTAACCTGCTATCTACTTCAGCTTTACAACTCCCTGATTCATCAATAAGTGATCCCAAATATTTAATTTTTTTAACAGCTCTAATAATTCCTTGGGATAGAAATAAAGAAATGAGACAGCTATATAAGGAATCTCAAATCTCACATGTATAATGATTAGACTAAAAATTCTCCAATGGGCAGGTCATGTGGTAAGAATCGTCGAAAAACTTGGACCAAAAAATGTCCTTCAGGCGTACTTTGGAGGAAGAAGATTAGTGTACGAACGAGAGGGCGATGGAAGAACACATTACATGCAGACGTCTCTATACTTCTGGGATGAATGGAGGAGGAGAAGGATTGAGGAAACTAGGACCCGAATCGGGCTATAGAGCCATAGGATGGATCGGCCCTTAAGAGAGTCCTTAAGATGTAAAATATTAAAATTGTTGTCAGCTGTCTGGTTTGTAAGATTATCAGTAATATAAATAATAAATAAATCAAGTAAATAAAAAAACTCCCTAAATCTACAGAACCAATTTTATAGGAGAAAAGAAAAACTTTTCATCTCTCTGTGTGTCCACAGATGTCAACCAATAAGCTATTAGTATTGTAAACATTTACTATATTTTTTGAACACTTTATATATAATTTTACTTTAATGGTTGTTAAAATGCTACTATGCATTGTAAGGACTCTTGTCGTCCCAATTTGTCTAAAAAATGTTAAACCGAAGATTTATGCAACTGTTATTCTCCCAGTACTATTATGTGGACGCGAAATATGAACCATTACATTACGTGAGGAGAAAATGTTACGAGTAATTGAGAATAAAGTTATTAGGAACATTTTTGGACCAAAGAGATATGAACAGATAGGCGAATGGTGAAGACTTTATAACAGTGAGCTTCATGATTTTTTATAGGAAACCAGACATAATAGGAACAGTTCTTCTTCTTCTTCGTCATGGTTTAGACTTATTTATTGGCCTGTTCCGGCTCCAAATTGCTGCTGCTTCCATCTTTTCTTTGGTGTTCTCAAACTTCTTCTTCCCCGTGATGAATAGTTGTATGCTGCTTTTGGTATTATATTTTCAGTCATCCTTGCTAAGTGTTATTTACAGTTTGTTCTGTATTTCACTATTGTTGAGTTTAATTCCTCTACGTTTAGATGTTGTACCGTAAACTCCGATAGGAAGGACATGTGGCACGAATGGGAATGAAGAAGGATATGGAGGCTTCTAGTAGGAAAAATAGAGGGAAAACGCCCAGTTAGTAGACCAAGAATGAGGTGGGAGAATTATATCAACCATGATTCGAGGGAAGTATATTATATAGGGGATGATTGGAAAAAAATCATTGGCTAAAAAGAGGGATGAATTGAGAGTTTAACTTTGCGCTATCATGAATCTACGGGTTCGATAGAGCCAGTTGATTAATTAATGGTTGTTAAAAAAAAGGTGTTTTTGATTCCCACAAGCTAATATATTTGGGCGTTATCAGGGAAAACGTTGGAGAAGTGTAAGGTGTAATCAATTATCATTGACATCCACAACCTCTTACCCAGCTGAGGGTACAAACCACTGACTTGGTGTTTCTATATTTTCTTGTTTTCTTATTTGAGTTTGTACTTGGTAAAAGTTCCTATCATTTGGCAGGTCTCTCTGTCCAAGCACGGGGAAATGTTACTCTACCCAATCAAACTGACCAAGAGTGTAAACAAACTCTCTTATTCCCCGGAGTAAGTGGGAATTTGAATTTCAGGCTTTTTAAATATATCATCTGAATTCAGAAAAAGTATGAAATTAAGGTCTGAACGAGGATATCCACGCCATCTAATAACATCTCTTCAAGGTTTATATGAAGAAACTAAAGTAGTTATAAAACTGATGGAAAAAGGTCAGAAGCCATTTTATTAAATCAAGGAGTTAGACAATGGTGTAGTCTATCGCCCACTCTTTTAATATATATATATGGTATGATAAGAAAAATAAATGCCTGGACGGGATTCGAACCCGGATGTCTGAGTCTGTACCTCAGCGTGATATCCATTACACTACCAGGCGAATCCAATTCAAACACTTATTTTTTCTTATATATGTATTATATTCTCCATTATTACTAGATGTCGCGAGAACTCGGTCTTCACTGCCATCTAGTAGCTGACTATAACAAGTAAGCAAATTAAAGAGATTATTTTTACCTTATAGCACTGACGCTTAATAGATGTTATAATTAAATGTTTAACATTGAGCAATGCAAGCTTAATATATATATATATATATATATATATATATATATACGACATTATGAAACAATGGAAAATTATAACAGACAAAAGTCCTTAGAATGAACAATAACACAAGTATTAATAACTTAATTTTCGCTGATGATTTAGTCTTACTGCACCATGATGATCTGTTACAATTGGCTGCTTACAAACTAAATGCAATATATAACGATAATAATTTTAAAATTTCAGTAAGTAAAACAAAAGTTATGGAATTTTGTGGAATAAACACCAAAAATAATGATTAGAGACGAAATTATTGAACAAGTATCCCACTTTAAATATTTAGGATATGATATCAGCTATGAATCAACACTTTTGAAATTCATGTTAAAACACCATTGAGATTATGTAATAAGATGTTAATTATATATTTTTTTACCTGGTAAGTCAGTCGTCCTCAACTAAGTTATTAAACTTCTTCAGCTTATTCTAATATGGAGGCCTTTCGAAAATAATGTTTCATCTTCTGCGTTTTAACTGGTACTGTTATGATATGATAAAGATATTTAACATAAAACTCATCCGTTTCAAGCTGTTTATGACACAATAAATAGAACATTGAATAATAAAGCCCATAAAGAAACAAAATTAATTTTTATAAAACAATGGCAGTCCCTGTCCTTTTGTACGGGAGTGAATCGTGGATTATCACTACCAAACAAGAAAGTGAAATCCAAGCAGTCGAGATGAATTTTTAAGAAGAGTGAAAGAATGTACTAGTATATACCAGATAATAAACGAGGATATCCGTGAAGAACTGCAGATCTACTCCATAAAAGAAAATATATTTAACAACAAGATTCAGTGGAAAGAACATGTAGAAAGAATGGAAGAAAGTAGATTACCAAATAAAATCTTACATTATTTTCCGAGAGGAAGAAGAGATGTCGGACGTCCTCGGAAGAGATGGTCTTAGATCTATTAGTGAAGACGAAATAGGCAACTAATGCCTAAACCAGGAAGTGAAGAAGAAGAAGAAGAAGGTTTTCTTGACTTCCACTAAATGCTGGGAAATCTAAAAATCAATCTACTACCAGTAACTCAATTTTGCCAAAAACTGGAGTTAAGAGTTTTTTTTTATTTCACTGTCTCAGTTTTACATCATTTCTTGAGAGTTCTCTAGTAAGTGCAAACTTCACGTGTTGAAAGCATGATGAACTTGATAAACAGGTCGCGCTTTCTCAATCCACAATAATGAGTAATTAAATTAGTGACTAAAGTGTCACTCTAAGTACACTGGCAATTGAACATCATAAATTATTCGCGATAAAAGCATTTATCATATCACATAAAAAAATACAGGAGACTACTGATATTTTTATTGCATCTCCTGCGTATTAAAGTTTTCAGTGCTTCTGATAATCCTGTCGTGTTTCAACTTTTCATCTGATTTATATAAATTTAGTGTGAATAAGTAAGAAATATGTGCTTCATAAACATCCACATTATTATCTTATATTTAAAAATCAGTTCACCTATTTTTAAAATGTGGCTTTAAATCTTTAAGTTATGTATGTTCTAAGGTCGAAAAATATAACTCTTTCCAACAAAAATAATTATATTGTCGTCAGACGTCCGGTAGAAGAGGTGCTAAAATCTTTCGGCACAGCCCTCATATTTAAGGTATAATGGGAAATTAGTAATGGAAACGAGTAGAAAGATAAAGGAAATGATATGTCGCCTGTCTTCCAATCGGAACCTAGTCAACATTTCAAATGATGGAATGATGTGATCGATTTACGGCGATTATATAATTATATAAAGCAAACATAATGGACTGATTGCAATTTATGTACGAATGTGATGCTAAAACCGGGTTAGGAGCAAGTCACAATAATCGAATTGAGGCATTATCAAAGTTGAGGCAATTATTCATTTTTAATGAAGAAGGGAAGTTTTTTAAATATTTTATTTTTATGTTTCTTTATTTATTTAGCCTGATGCATTTAAGATCATAACGTCTTCTCTTCCATTTCACCAGGGTTAAATTATACATATAATAAGAATTATGAATTATCTAGAACTTGATTGATAATATATAATAGTCATAGGCTGCACTGTAATATACAATCGATAAGGAAAGAACAAAAAATGTTAAAATAATAATAACAGTAATAATAATAATAATAATAATAATAACATAATAATAATAACATAATAATAATAACAGTAATAATCATCATCATCATCATGAACAAATTCGTTTTAGGCCATGTGGCCTCTACGGTAAACCTAGCGAAGATGGTCTTGATCTTTCCACCGATGTTTTGGTCTTCCTTGGTCCCTATGTCCAGTTGGGGTATATTGGAATGCCAATTTTGGAAGTCTATTTCTTGCCATTCTCCTCAGATGATTTTTCCATTCTTGTTGGTATCTTTGTATATCTTCATTTAAACTTGTTATAATAATAATAATAATAATAATAATAATAATAATAATAATAATAATAATAATAATAATAATAATAATAATAATAATAATAATAAGTAATACAATTTATAACAACTTATAATTTGATTAAGTGATTGTCTTGGTAAAGACAGTGTAAATCTGAAGGAATAATAAACTATACCTTGAACACGGTTATATTGTCTAAGGAAATATTTAGTGAGTATTTTAAACTGTTTTTGAGTCGCGCAACCTTGATATTCGAGGGGAGGGGATTCCAGAGTCCGGTGACTGGAACAAGGAAGGATGTGAGGTATTCGATTTAGAGATGCAGAAGGAGTTAAATTTCCTCTCGAACGTGTATCAGTTACGGATTGAAAAATATTTTTTTTATACAAGTTACTCTTCAGAAAAAAATTAGATCAAAGAGAGATGAACAGACAGGTAAATGGAGAAGGCTCAAAACAGTGGGCTTCATGATCTTTACATGAAGCAAGATATAATAAGAAGAATTAAGTCTTCAAGACTGCGATGAGCAGGACATGTGGCACGAATGGGTCAATAAATAGGTGCATGGAAGGAAGCTTCTTGTAGGAAAACCAGAGGGAAAACGTCCAGTTGGTAGACCAAGATTGAAGTGGGAAAATAACATTTATCATGATTTGAGGGAAGTATATTAAACAGGGGATGATTGTAAAACATAAGTCAGGATAGGGATACATGAAGAACTTATGTTCGTGCGGGTTCGATGGTGCCAGTTAGTTAGTTTCTTAGTTTGTTAGTTTCTCTTATATGAATCTGCCAGCAAAAAGTTTGTCAAAATCGATATTTCCTCTGAGAGCTTAAATAGAATAACAGTTTCATTTAGATTTACAGGGACAATCGATGAATAGTCAATTTTATGTAATAGACTTTGAAAATCCCATAACTTAGTAGTTCCGAAATCTTTAATTGCCTTATTAGCGTCTACGTTAATCTACTGCAGGATTTAGAAAATCTCCATTCCGCAAAGTAAAACAAATATATGTTCGATAAAATGAAATGATCAGAGGCTTGATCTACCAGTACGAATATTTAAACTCGCAGTGGGTAAATTCACTCTGAGTTAGGAACTTGGAATCCGAGCTCAGCATATTAGGTTTTATACAGGGTGTTGCAAAAAAAACACCGACACGGAGGTGAGGTAGTATATTGAGATATTGATTATTTTTATAAGGTACTAATGTCCGGAAATGATGCGTTTTCACACTATGACTAGTTAATTGTGTCTGAAGATCAGTGTTAGTTCGAAGGATTTAAAGACACATTACTTGACAACACCTCACAAGTACGGAACCTATGATACGTGGTTTCGCAACGGAGTGGGGCTACAACATGACGGAGCTCCAGCTCATTTTGCTGCCAATGTGAGGATAAACTGGATACCACGTATCCTGGTCGATGGGATTGGCAGAGGGGGACCAGTCCCATGGCTTCCGAGTTCACCTGAACTTTACCCACTCGACTACGTTTTGTGGGGTAACATGAAACAGCATGTTTATCAGACTCCAGTAAAGTCACGTATATATCTTATAGCCCGAATCCACGCTGCTACAGAAATAATTCAAACGAGGCCAGACATAATTGAACATGTGCGCAAATCACTACACCGCCGATGTACGCTCTGCAATGCTATAGGAGGTGCATATTTTGAATACTTGATGTGAATGTGACAGTATTGTCAAGTACTGAGTCTTGAAATCCAACTAACAGAACTCTTGAAAAGTTAGCTACTCATAATGTGAAAACGCATCATTTCCGGACAGTGGTACCTTATTAAAAAAAGGCATATTTCATTGTATATTTCATTGAAGTTACTCATTGAAGAAAACATATTTTTGAACAGGTTGACGACCATGAATACAAGAAAACATCTCTTCATTCTGGCTATAGGAGTACTGGGATGTGTATCGTTCACAAGAGGAGAGGTTGCATATGTTTACCGTGTAAATAGCACCATCCAGACATGGCATCAAGCATTTGAAAGTTGTTATAATCTTGCATGGGGTTCCAAACTTGCTATATTCGACATTGAAGATGGTTTGGATGCACAAGAAAATATCAAAGCTCTTCTGCCAAATATTGATCCCAGTATGTGCTATTATATTGGCGTCCACGATTTATTTTACGAAGGCCACTATTTGGATATTCAAGGTAAGTTACAATTATTGTCCCTGAAGGGGTCAAGTATAACTATTATTTATTAATCAAATAAAAATAAAACGTAGTTTTATTTGATTTTCATATTTATTATATAATTCAGTGACAGCTGTTTCGGTACACTGTACCTTCTTCAGACATGTTAACAAATTATAAATTGTGTTCCAACTGATCTAAGCAACAATACAACAATGTTTATTTAAATTTTTTAATTTAACAAAGGGGATTCATTCAAATCAAGTTGAGAATTTATGAATCCCCTTTGTTAAATTTAAAAATTTAAATAAATATTGTTGTATTGTTGCTTAGATCAGTTGGAACACAATTCATAATTTAACATATCTGAAGAAGGTACAGTGTACCGAAACAGCTGTCACTGAATTATATAATAAATATGAAAATCAAATAAAACTACGTTTTATTTTTATTTAATTAATAAATATGGATTTTCATCAAGTAAACACCAACTCAATTGATTAACTACTATTTATTCACTCAATGTTTAAGGAAGTTTCTACGTAGTTATTCATCGTTTCAGACTCCCTCACTAATTAAACACTATCCCAAAAATATTACCCAAGCCTCAAAAATTGTTTGTTACCCATATTAACCCCTCTCCTGCCCGAGTAAATTTTATAATTTAAAATAATTGTACATTCTTATTATGGATAGTATATTAATGGTATAGTAATTCTTTTTAAAATGAATAAATTGAATTATTTATGAAAATAATATTTTAAGATTTCACTAAATAGTTTAAATTTGGTTTTAAATTATTGTATAATCGTAAAAGTAATTTTTTATAGATCTCATTATTTTTCATTGTTTTTTATGTACGTTAGAGAGTGACAGTCTACCAAACACTTTAATTTATCTTAATTATCTTGCTTCTACACATTTTATTATTAGTGTCTGTCTTAACCTTGATATTCATTAACATGATTGTAGTACAGATCATAATATAATATATACTATCTTATTGATCAAATCTTCATTTAATATTTAATATTAGAGTTAAATGTGAACAATAATCACAAATAGGAATGAGATGCACAAAGAAATTAAACATAGGCTCAATTCTGGAAATGCATGCTATTTTGCATTGCAGAGACTTTTGATGTCCCAACTCCTTTCAAAAAACGTTAAACTGAAAATATATAAAACTATTATTCTACAAGTTATATTATATGGATGCGAAACATGGACTCTTACTTTAAGAGAGGAAAGGAGATTACGAGTATTTGAGAATAAAGTTCTTAGGAAAATTTTTGGACCAAAGAGAGATGAGCAGACAGGTGAATGGAGAAGAATACATAACAATGAACTACATGGTCTTTATAGGAAGCCAGATATAATAAGAACAGTTAAGTCTCGTAGACTGCGATGGGCAGGACATGTTGAGCGTATGGGGAATGAAAGATGTGCATGGAAACTTCTAGGAAAGCCAGAAGGAAAACGCCCAGTTGGTAGACCAAGAATGAGGTGGGAGAACAATATTAACGATGATTTGAGGGAATTAGATTATACAGGGAATGATTGGAAAGCATTAGCTAACGATAGGGATGTATGGAGAGCTTATGTCCGCGCGGCCATGAACCTACGGGTTCGATAGTGCCAGTGAGTAAGTAAGTAAATATGATTGTTGTATTCTGATGTAATATATGTTTATCCTGGTGAGTTGAAGAGAAGGTCACATGGCTCCACCAGGCTAAATAAATAAATAATAAATTTAAACTAATTTCAGTTTTGCATAAAAAGAATAATAAGACGGCAGAAGAGAGGATAAATAATAATGGAAGTCAATAAGATGATTCTGTAAATTAACAAACTAGGATAAAATAGCATTAGAGTGGATCCTTTACATTATGGCTATTTAACTCATGCCCCAAATGGGAGTCAATGACTAATCAAGTTTCAATGAATTTTTGTCTTACAATCAATGACAGTCGTGTTTCACCTCGATAATTATCGAATTGTGACTACCAAAAGAAAGAAAGCTCCTCCTTTTTAATATTCTGAACAGTTCAGAGCATTATTTTTCAGACTGACTCTCTACCAAATACGTTCAATATAGCAAATAATGAATAGATTCCTTCTACCTACACATTTGAAAATTGTGTATTCAATAATTGTGCTTTTAAATACTGATTTTACTAACTTGTTTCCGAAAAATATTAAATAATAGCCTATAATGTTGGTTGTAATACATAGTTTGATGTGTTTAATTTTTCTCCACTATGGTGCATTCTTAAAATATTGCAATAAATAGTATGATAAAGTTGCAGTGAAGAACAAATGAAACATAACCAAACCTCTCTTTTTTTTTTTTTTCAAATATTGCCGTTTACATTAAATACATAAATATTTTAAAATAACTATATTTAAATAATGATTTGTGAGTAAAGAGCTTAATTTTATTCGTTAAATAATGTTAACAAATGCCACTCCTGATTTCCAAATCCTCTAGATAAATTTTAAGTCACTCGTGGCAAGCCAATTCATAAAACGCATTCCTCATATTTGCAAAGCAATGCGTTGTAATTTTGAAGATAGTCGTATTTCTTATTCTTCTTAGTAAAGGAATGAAAGTTGTTTTTTTTAATTTTATTTTTTTCCTATGTTATATTTATTCAGATCTCTGTTTGAATTATGTACAACTGTATTTATTCGTCTTTTATTTTACAGGTAGAGAACTCAGATATACAAAATGGTCTACCGGCCAGCCAGATAATCTTGAAGAGAAACAAAACTGCGCAGCAGTCAATGCTGAACTCAAAATGTTTGATACTGAATGTGACAGACCAAATTGCTTTGCTCTTTGCATGGAACCTGATACTTAAAAAGTTCATCAGAACTAATATATCAGATATGTGTGATTAATTCTGAAAATTAACATTTTATTTTGGTTTTTAATGTTGAAAACATGTTTAGGTATTATAATTAAAGATCTAAAGACACTTTACTGTAGTTTTATCTACTTTACACATATATAAATACTCTCCAAAATGCATTCCCTAAAGCGTCTCAACAACTTCCTTCCTACCTACAGCTCTAAAAAAAATAGTCCAAACTTTAGCGATATGACATTTCCGGCAGGATGTCTGCCGGGTCCGCAAGATTCTTAATAAATATTTGGTGGTGTGCCTAATCTTGAAAATGTAGAAAGAAAGGACTTCCTTATTCAACGGCACAGGAAATACAAGACATCGGACGTTCTATCCAAGTTAAAAATACGTCCTTACGTGATATAAGAGTCGTAATGTAGGAAAAATTGTCGTTGTCTTATCTCTTATGGCAACTGCATATTCTGATATGCGAAGAAGAATGAAGGAAGTTGCCTGACATATATTTATATAAAACAAAGTACTATCTCCTTTAGATGAATCCTGTAACTAGTTTGTGTCATTTCAATTCATGAATCTGGAAGGTAAGTAACTTAGAATTATTTAATATATTTTTTAGCTTACTTGTATTTCGCTATAAAATCGTATTCTCTAATCAATCGAAGATTGATATTTTTACTGTTTTTTCTCCCACCATCGCAGATTCCTCTCTACACCATCAGCCCATCTTCCATGTGGCTACTTCTATATCTGATTCCTTTGGTTTAACTTCCACAGTAATTCCTGACATTTTTGCACCTAGCATCATATGTAATACGTGTATCAATCATTTAATTTTCTGCGCCTTAATTAATGGTGCCGAATCCAATTCACTCTTTAGGTCGTAAATTTATATATTTGTTCTTGATCTATATTAGCTCTATCATTTACATGTCCAAAAGTTATCAGCAGTTTCTTTCTAATATATATACGGTAGACTATTCACCCATTATAATAATTCATAATTTGTTAACATGTCTGAAGAAGGTACAGTGTACCGAAACAGCTGTCACTGAATTATATCTTAATAAATATGAATATCAAATAAAACTAAGTTCTATTTTTATTTAATTAATAAATATGGATTTTCATCAAGTAAACACCAGCTCAATTGATTATTATAGAAGAATATTATAGGTATATTGATATACGAATGTTAAAATAATTCAACAAAGAATTAATTTATGAAACCAAAAAAAATCATTAATTATTTTCGGAAAAAGAGGGGGTATAATACCCTTAATTGTCGATAGGCGGGACATGTCAAAATTAAAATCAAAGCAATATGAACACAGAATGCGGCTACTGTGTTGTCCACCAGTTTCTGTGAAGAAGGGTACGAAGAATGTGTCCATTAAACCCAGAATTTGTACACCGATGAAGCATTTCATATTATTGTATTGTTTATTATGCAATAATTGGTCCCATGGCTAAACACATGACAGGACATGTGGCACGAATGGGGAACGAAATAGGGGCACAGAATATTACTAATATATTTTTATTTTTTTATTTATTTTTTTCCAAATGCCCTAGGTTTGTCTTTCGACATTCCTGGTTTCTCTCCTGGCATGGCGTACTTGTAACCCACTTCTGAGGTTGGGGCGCCTGGAAGGCGGGGTTACGTTGCCCCGATGATATGATGGGTGATGATGATGATAATGGTGCGCCAGGAGAGTCCCTAATCCTAAGTTTAACCTAAGATGAATATGAATGATCATGATTGCGATGGCCATATGATTTCGGGGACCGTTTGGGCCTTAAAGATTTCCTGACATTTGTCTTACAGGTGAGGAAAAACCCTGATAAAAACCTCACCCAGAAAAACTGTCCCGACCGGGGATCGAACCCGGGCCCACTGCGTGACAAGGCAGCACGCTACCCCGAGATCACAGCGGTGGACTATTACTAATATATTGATACACATATTTTAAAATAATTCAACGAAGAACTAGGAGACGAAATTAATATTATTACTTTGTAATTATTTTCGGAGAATAGAATCGCTATATCATCCACCCTTAGCCTGCGATGGGTAGGACATGTGGCACGAATGAGGAATGAAATAGTAAAATGGAAACTCCTTGTAGGAAAACTAGAGAGATGGTACCCAGTAGATAGGCTAAGAATTAAATAGGAGAATAATATTAACAATGATTTGAGGGAAGTAGATTATATAGGGGATGATTGGAGAACATTAGCTCAGGATAAGAATGTATGGGTAACAAAATTAGAGGTATGTCCGTGGCGGTCGTGAACCTAAGTGTTCGATAGTGACAATGAATAGTAATATAACACCCTTAAAAGTTATCTCAACAAAAATAATATAAAGAGTGTCCCCTTCAAACCTCCCACATTTTAATCATAACTAACAAAGTATGCAGAATTATGAAATGAGGTTGGTATTAAAAGAAAGAGAAACTCAAAGAATTTTCATTGCCACACACTAAAACACCTCTATATGGTCACCATTAGTAGCACGAACAATATCAAGTCTGTATTCGATTTCGTGCCACGTTCTGTCCAACATGCCCATTGGTACTTTTGCAATTGTGTCGAGGATACGGGTTCGTAAATCATGAAGATCTTGTACTGGAGTCGTAAATACACGGTATTCTACATACCAGAAAACAGTTTGTGCTCTTTGCTAAGGAGTCGCCATTTTGTTTTATGTCATTACTGTTCAACATGCGACACATGAATTAAGTGCAAACAATGAAAACAAAAATTCTATGAGTTTCTCTTTCTTTTAATACCAACCTCATTTCATAATTCCGCATACATTGAGAGTTATGATTAATTAAAATGTGGAAGGTTTGAATGGGACACGGTGTATAACACATATAACAACAGGATTCTTTGTAATTAAAAATAAAACGTTTCCTTCATAAATACACTGACTTGCAACTGACGGCAGGGTAAACGAATTCACGTGCTACTGACAAAAACATGAAAGAAAATGTATATAATGAAATATTATTTAACTCCACAAATAATTTTAAGTCGTACAGCGAACATTCAAAGGAGGGTAATGAGAAATAAAGGATATCTACATTTTAACTGTTAAAGATTATAAAATCATCATGATCTATAAGACATAGAGGTTATCGGTTTACTCGCGATCTTAAATAAAATTCTTTATAAATAATATCATAATTTACGTCTTTTGATCTAAGTCAAAAATTAGTTTATTCCCTTTTCATTTGACTTTGATTTAATTCTCCTGTAATTATTTTATATACACTTTTTTTGCTCTTTTTCTCCCACGCTCAAAATAAATTACAGTAATCAAATATTTAATCCAGTTAAATGAGATGAAATTCTCCAATTTTTCAACAAATATATACAGATTTTTAAAAGAATAATAATACTTTCTTGATGTATGGTTAGAGGAAAATAGGCTATTTTATTTTCTGTACGATGAAAATTACATACAAACTTTCTGTAAGAAAATGAAAAAATACATTCTTCGTAGAAGTAAGTGTAGCTGTTAATTATTGGCAATTAGTTTATTTTATTTTAATAATTAAATGAAACCATCAACATTTTATACGATTTTCATAAATATTTGTTTTAACATTCATAACAGCTGTTTCAACACACTGTATCTTCATTAGATGAATGTCCTAAATACATTTTTTCTAAATTGTGTCGATAAAGATACGGTGTATTGAAACAGATGTCACGAATCTTAAATAAAAGAAATATTTATCAAAATCACATAAAATATGAATGGTTGTATTTATTAAATATAAACGGTAATTGATTTTCATCACGTAAACGCCAAATCAATCGATTATGTATTAATTTTTGTTCAATTTATGTTCATTTAGGTAAACTATGGAACTAAGTGGCTTCAAACTGCTGTTAGGTTTTGCACAAGTTATTATGAGTAATGCTCAAGAAGGGGACAAGTTCTTCAGTCCAGTGTTTGTGAAACAAGATTTTGGAATTGATAGAAGTTGGGAACTAAACTTGCTAGCTAAAGGATATTCGCTATATACCGGCATAGGTTATTATAAACTATATAGACAATCCCTGGCCTGGGGAAAAGCTTGGGCAAAGTGTGATTCGGATGGAGCCCATCTTCTGATTCTTAATTCTGAATCAGAAGTTGATGCAGTTAAGAATTTGGTAACAGTAAACACAACACCGTCCGCTTTTGCTTTCATCATCGGCTTCCACGACTATTTTGTCGAAGGAACTTATCTTACAGTAAAAGGTAAAGTGCTAATTAAAAATATATAAAACCTAAAATGTAAATAAATGTTTTTACTTTTTTTTTATTTGATGTCAACGTTTGAACCACGGATCTGTTTCAGAACTATTTTCAGATTTCTATAGGTGCTTTGGCAACAATAAAAACAGTATATGTTTTTTGATATTGAATGAATGTTTTAATAAGCATGGGTAGAGTGATATCATTAATCGTGGCTATTACCAATCGATCTGGATTTACAATACCTGAACTTTAATTGAATTAACGTGGTTCGTCATCGTTATTCCACAGCACTTGGTGCTGTCCAGTGTACCATATTCTAGGACATTTCTTTGTCCCTTGACCCTAGTCTACACGGTGTTTACTGGAAATGTATTTTGCAATGGATATTTGAAAATCAAGGTGAGTAAGGCTTACTTGAGAGGGGCATCGTAAACAGTGTTACTGAAGTGCTTGGCTCAATCTAGCAACCAGAATGAGCCACTCCACTTCGCGCTGACCTCTCATTCTTATATTTATCCTTGTTGACAAAATATGGGTGGTAACTAAATATGTTTCAGTGAGTAGTATGCCATTGTGAAAACTGCCCTATATTGGGCACTTATTAATAATTGAAATAGTTATAATTATTTAATAATATTCGTATTGTACACAAAATTTTAAATGTATTTTAATTCCATCTTTGAAATCCACTTTTTCTCCTTTATATTTTTCTTTATTATTTTTAGTAATATTTTAATTTTGTATTATCACGAGAAAAAACATAATAAGAAGACTTAAGTATCGTAGACTGCGAATGGCAGGGCATGTGGCACGAATTGGGAATGAAAGACATGCATGGAAGCTTCTTGTAGGAAAACCAGAGGGAAAACACCCTGTTGGTAGACCAAGAATGAGGTGGGAGAATTAAATTAACTATGATTTGAGGGAAGTAGATTATACAGGGAATGATTGGAAAATATTAGCTCAGGATAGGGATGTATGGAGAAATTATGCCATGAACCAACAGGTTCGATAGTGCCAGTGTTAGAGTCATGGGAAAAAATCAATTCTTTCTTCGCCATAAAAATATTGGAATATATGTATCTTTTTTAATTTAGAGCCCTTATTCCTTTTAGAACTTTAAAGAGGAAAAATTACAGAATTTATAGTGGATCCATAAGGTTGAACTTCATTCATGAAGCTTTATTTTTTAGGCTTACTTCAGTTCTCTCTAATAAAACAATTGTAGATCGAGAAAAATTATCCGATTTTAAACCCTATATAAATAATAAATAATTTAAAGATAAAGACAAAAAAACGTTGGCTTGTCATTTTCCCGAATAATTTGGAATATGGTTTCAACCTGTTCCTGTGTGGTGGAATCAATAGGTATATGCAGTTTCGTAACAATTGACTTGGGGCAAGATCGTGATCATGAGTGACTTATACTTCCTTAAAGTTAGTCGATCCTGTTCTAATATTGGCAAATTGTTCTCTAAACAAATATTGTCTTATTACTACCCAAATATTTACATTAATCTTGCCTTCTTATTTAATATTGGTACTCTTTTTTGGCTCTCTTATATTATTGGTCTCCACTATGAACGTGCAAAAATATTTCTTGTATTTCAGCTCCAGTTCCACTTTTCTTTGTCTATGTTCAAAATATTATGCATTGTTTCGTCTTTTTCAGAGTTTCTACCACTTCATTTTTTTACACGCTTTATAATAGCTTGACCTGTGATTCCTGAACCTAGAGACTGCTTCTGGCATCTTGAAGGATTAGTTAGGATCTGGGGTATGATGAAAAATAAAGTAAATTTGTTTTGGGTGTCAGTACAATGTGCCAGCTAACCATTTTATCAGAAAAAATGTAAAATGATAAAAACAGCTAAACGGAGGAGACAACAGCTACGAAAACTGGGCATTTATAATCGGAACTAAATAAATAATAGTTTTAAAAAACTAAAACAGCACGCTTTATTAGAAAACCGAACTCAAAAATGAAAAATAATTTTAATTCCAACACGCTTGGGATAAATTTAAAGTGGTCAACAAAAAAATCATCTCCAACACGTATAGAATAAAACTAGAATTATCATAAGTAATGCCACGAGTGATTTCCAAATTATCGATAAATTCACGACTCACGAAGTGAGGAGTGAATTTATCTAGAGAATTTGGAAATCAAGAGTGGCATTTGTTAGGACTATTTAACGAATAAAATTAAGCAGTTTACTCACAAATCATTATTTAACTATAGTTATTTTAAAATATTTATATATTTAATGTAAACGGCGATGTTTGAAAAAAAATGAGAAACGATAGGTACGCTTCTACTGCTTCTTTTGTTTATCACTGCAACCAGATCATACTATTTATTGCCAAAGGAACGCAATATTGTAAGAATGCTCTCTAGTGGAGAAAAAATGAAACACATCAATCTGTATATTAATTCATTTTTGATTGTTCGTATGATGTAAATATGACAATTATATTTTTCTCGATTATTATCTGGGAAAAAATACATTTAAGAAAGTGCAAAACAGTGGTTTCTTTTTTTGGTGGTATAATCAATTGCTACAAATGTTGACATGTAAGCACTATTATATACAATCTGGTAGCCGTATTTGTTATAGGCTCAGTCACTGCAAAATAACGGTCAGACCTGTTCAGAATATTAAAAAGGAGGAGCTTTGTTTAATATATGATAATCCTAACACTGATAAATATTTCGTGAAACACGACTCTGATTGGTTGTAAAACAGAAATCATTGAAACGTGATTGGTCATTGACTCCCATTTGGGGCATGAGTTAAATAGTCAACAAAAAGAAAATAATTTTACCATCAAAAGCATGGGGTGCTTTTTATGATTTTTACATGTTCTTCTTAGAGACTATTTTTACCAATATATGTTTATTATCAAATATATTACTTGATATAGAGCACCCCACGCTTTTGATGGTAAAATTATTTTCTTTTTGTTGATAATTCTAGTTTTATTCTATATGTGTTGGAGATGATTTTTTTGTTGACCACTTTACATATATCCCAAGCGTGTTGGAAATTAAAATTATTTTTCATTTTTGAGTTCGGTTTTCTAATAAAGCGTGCTGTTTTAGTTTTTTAAAACTATTATTTATTTAGTTCCGATTATAAATGCCCAGTTTTCGTAGCTGTTGTTTCCTCCGTTTAGCTGTTTTTATGATTTTACATTTTTTTCTGATAAAATGGTTAGCTGGCACATTGTACTGACACCCACAACAAATTTGCTTTATTTTTCATCATACCCCAGATCCTAACTAATCCTTCAAGATGCCAGAAGCAGTCTCTAGGTTCAGGAACTACGGCCCACAAGCCCTCAAAAAATCTTTCTTAACGCTGTTACTTAGACCTTACACAGATCATGAAAACTGCTTGCAATTTAATTGCTTATCTAAAAAAATGACGAATGTAAGTTGATATTTCTCAATTCTATAAATTCCATGTTATTGGCAATAAACTCTAGTTTCTCTCTACACGACACAAAACATGGAAACTTTAATAGCCTATTTGAAATCAATCATTAAAGAAACCTCAATATGTAAGATACAGAAAAATAATTAAAGTATTAAAAACAAGTACTGGTAAGGGTACATAAGTATCAACAGAATAGTAAGCTACATGACGTATTTTATTAAAGTTATATCTCAGTGGCACAATCGAACCCGTAGGTCCATGGCCGGGCGGACATTTACTCTCCATATATCCCTATTTTATATGATGTTTTCCAATCATCCTCTGTATAATTTACCTCCCTCATGGTTAATATTATTTTCCCATCTCATTCTTGGCCTACCTACTGGACGCTTTTCCTCTAGTTTTCCTGCAAGGATTTTCCATGCCCCTCTTTCATTCCCTAAATAGTTTTAAAAACTTCCTTCCTACAAAATTAAAACAAATATTTGTACAGACTCTTATAATGCCACACTTCGACTACTGCGACATATTACTGACTAATCTGACAACTGATCTATCTGACAGACTACAGCGTGCTCATAATGCGTGCATTCGATTTATATTCAATCTCCGTCGTTATGACCACGTGTCTCCTTCATTTCAGGCCTTATGGCTACGCCTAAATAAGAGAAGAACTTTACATTCACGTACCTTACTATTCCAAATTCTGCACATATATTTACCAACTTATTTAACAACACGTCTTCAAAATTTATCGGCTCATCACAATTTAGGAACAAGATCACAAGACTCTTCTTTACTTTTGATACCACAACACAGGACCTGTCTATACTCTGAATCTTACACAATATCTATGGCTAGAGCATGGAACTCACTTCCCAGTCATGTCAGGGACTGTCAATCGCTATCATTATTTAAATCCAAATTAACTGATATCTTAAGTTCGACACAATGAAAACATTAACTGCATAACAACTATATAGAACATTCCATTAATAATCATCTAGGAAGCTACTTACTTTATTTTATATCATTTTAATTGTAATATATTCTATGTTTCTGTTAGTATTAGCTAGTATTAGATTACATCATCATTGTATTTTGTTTAGTCTGTATTTTAATAATATCTTAAAATTGTAATATGTACGTAATTTTTGTATAATTTTACTATTCGCTGGTTGAGTGGAAGAGAAGGCCTTATGGCCTTAACTCTGCCAGCTAAAATAAATTATTATTATTATTATTATTATTATTATTATTATTATTATTATTCATGCCTCATGTCGTGCCCGTCGCAGTCTACGAGACTTAGCTATTCTCACTACATCTGGTTTCTTATAAAGATCATTTAACTCACTAACGATATCTTAAAGAATCAGACAATGTAGCTTACTGTTCGTTCTAAATCGAATTTTGTTATATTATTTCATGAAAATAACTTATTTCACTAACTGGATGTCATAAAGGGAAAAACGCAATTGTTTTTCTTCCTTTTCTTTAGTTTACCTCTCTGTTTCTACATGTCCCACGCCACACGGTCCTTACAGAATCACTACATCGGGAGAGAGTATTAAGCAATCTACCACACATTTTTGACCACACAATGCCTCCCTGGATGAGTGATCTGCGACCACCTCGGAGAAACCCCTTATTTTTATGAAATCCACAATTGAATATCGAAGATTCGTTTTTTTTTATTACGATTTTTCTCATTTTAACTCTTATAAAAATTCCAGGTGATCGCCTCCAAAAATCTATTTCTGCAGAATTTATTTTACTTATTGTTCTAGATTTTAATACCCATGTTTCTGCATCGTTTGCCATTATACTCTTTGTTATTATATTAAGATGTTTGTTTTTTGTTTTATACTTATGAACAAAGAGGAGTATCAATTATGGTTAAGACGAAATTTCGGAGATATATAACAAATAAAAAAATATATAAATGCTAATATTTATCTTCGCCATCTGATTTCAAATTGAAACAAGTCAACAGTGACCTAACTCACTGAAAGCTACATGGTGATGACAATGATAGATAAAAATAATATAATTATAATAATATAATTAAATTTCCCTGTTTGCTTTCCACTTTATTTGGGTTCTCATATCAAAAAGTTGTTTTTTAAGAATTAAGAATTAGCCCATAATCATCCCATTTCGGGCAAGGGCCTCCCGCAACTGTAGGGTGGCTTACGTTACATCCCCGGGTTAGCCAACCCCTTGGGACTATCACTTCCATCTTTTTATGGATTGCTTCCACTTTTGTATATCTTGAGCTATTCTAGTCCACAATTTTCCTAGATGACACTTACACACTTCACTCCAATGCTTTATTTTTTTGTCTTCCACCTTTCCTTTTCCCAGTCTGGGTTCCCACGTAGTCACTGAATAAGTCAATTTTATTTATTTATTTTATTTATTTAATTATTTTACCGGATGTCCTCCTTCCTGAAGCGGTCTCTTCTAGTAATGTTTATTAGCTTCCGCTCCATTTTTCTCTGGCAAATTTCTAACATGACTGTTCTTTTTTTTTTTTTTTGTTAATGACCATGTCTGCAAGCAGTATGTTAACACAGGTAATATAGACATGTCCATTGCTGTTTTTTTTTTAGGCTGATGGCTTTTTATAGTAGTATAAACTTTAGAGCCAAAATTTTTTCCATGCTTATGTGATTCTTCCTTCGATTTCGTTCAAATTCTGCATTAAATCTATATTTTCTCCACAGGATATTGTAAATGGTTTTGTCAGTATTTCATTATAAATTTACGCTGACTTAAAATTTTAAGACATATTTT
Source organism: Diploptera punctata (assembly GCA_030220185.1). Lineage (NCBI taxonomy): Eukaryota > Metazoa > Arthropoda > Insecta > Blattodea > Blaberidae > Diploptera > Diploptera punctata. Next base: position 2,952,774 of record JASPKZ010005297.1, read on the forward strand.
GCTCGCATTTCAGGAGAACATCTATGGTCCACCGGATATGTAAAATGGGGAACAGGACAGCCGGATAACTGGAAAGGAGAGCATTGCGGAGCTATGAGAAGAGATGGAACTTTAGCTGATGTGGCTTGTAGCTCTGACATGTACTTCATATGTGAACATGAACTTTGAGGATATTGAATGTACATTACATTCAATTAAAACTGAATCAGTATTATAGTCTAAAACACTCTTTAATTATGACATTCTGATCATAATGGAACTTATTTACTTGCTTCAAACTAGTTAGTCAACACTATGTTCTAAAATAGATAAAATGTTACCCTCAAGAATCACTTCTTCTTCTTCTCCTCCCTTTTGGCTCTACGGTCCTCTAAAAACTTATTTTTCCTTCATAACATCTGGCCATTCTTGTCTATTCCTAGCTTTCTGTCTTCATCTTTTAACCCTCAGTTGTCTTAAGTATTCCTCAATCTTATCCAATCATATTAGTTTCTGTCTTCCAACCTTTCTTCTGGTTTCCCTTCTAAAATACTTCTTGTACTTCTTTCGTGCAACATCCGCATCACATGACCTAACCATTCCAGTCTCTTTCTTTTAATATATCCTACCAGTTCTTAATCCCTACATAATTCTTTCAATTCCTGGTTCATTCTAATTCTCCATGTTTCTTGTTCTCATTCTAATACGAATTGTAATTCCTTCGCTAAGACTACTTTATTTAATAGATTAAATTGTACTGCTCCATACATCATCCTTAGTATTTCCTTTATTATACCTTTAATATGACCTTATCTTTTTCTGATAATGTCCATGTTTCGCTTCCAAACATAACTATTGGTTTCTGTATTGTTTTAATGTTTGCTACCCTACTTATTGTCTTTGACTTATAAACTTGTTTCAATACATAAAAAACACCTATTTTCCATTGTAATCCTCGCTCGAATCTCTTAATTCATTTTTTCAAGAATCACTCTCTCTAGGAACCTACATCTGTATACTGATATCTAACTATTGTTAAGACATACTATGGGTTGTGTGATATTTGCGTGCTTCCTGAATGAGTTTTTGACTGTGCCGTATTAAGTAAGTTTTATTTAACCAACTTACCGAAAGTTACAATACAAAATTTCAGCAAAATCTCTGTCATAATATGAATACAGTTCATTATATGAAGCTATTTTTTTAATCATTCCATCCATAAATCACCTCTCCCAAATTTTGGTTAATGTTATTTCTTCACCAAATCCGTAGCCCCTCATTACTGAAACATGAGCTAAGTATCATAGTCTACGATACTTGACTGTTCTTATTACTTTATGTAGTATTTTCTGCATTCACATATCCGTCTCTCTTCGGATAAAAATAAAAACAATCTCTCTATTCTCAGATACATGTAATAGTCTCTGCTTTCTTAAGAAACTATGTTTCGGACCAATCGACAACTCTTACTTCGTACCCAAACTAGCAATTCGATTGAATGGTTTCAAAATGCTCCTCCAGCTCTACATAACTGAAAAATCATAATTTTGTATATTTTAGTATTTTTTAGAGAAATTGGGATGACATGAGTTCTTGTAATATAACATATTACATTTGTTCAATAATTAAATTGAGTTACTGGCATTTTTCCTTAATATTTCATTGGAGGATATGAATTTTTATAGAAGGACAAGACGACTTCCTAATTGTAGTAAAGGAAGTAAATCGCCAAGAATGTTATCAAATGTTTAGACTTGTAAGCAGGAAGTTGTATCACATATTAATGTTGGTTAGTTCTAAAGGAAGCATAACTGGATTTATATCTCGCAGTGAAATGTTGAGTAGATTGTAAGTACCGATTATTTAAAATGTTTATACAAAAATAGACCCGAACGTGCGTTCACGATCGCTTCGATGTTCTTTTCAGGACGACATGTAATGAAGATGTATTATAGATTTTATTTCTCGATCATTTCTTAGATTTCATATTTCACTACCTAAAAAGTAATAAATTATCTGAAATGTTTACAAGATGTAAAGGAATTTCACCATACAGTATACAACAAATAAATAATAGTTTAAAAAACTAAAACAACACGCTTTATTAGAAAACCAAACTAAAAAATGAAAAATAATTTTTATTTCCAACACGCTTGGTATAAAATTAAAGCGGTCAACAAAAAAATCATCTCCAACACATCTAGAATAAAACTAGAGTTATCCACAAAAAAAATAATTTTACCATCAAAAACGTGGGGTGCTCTATATCAATTAATAGATTTGATAGTAAACAGATATTGGTAAAAGTAAAGTCTATAAGAAGAAAAGGTAAAAACCATAAAGAGCTTTTGATGGTAAAATTATTTTTTTTTGTAAATAACCCTAGTTTCAATCTAGATGTGTTGGAGATGATTTTTTGTTGACCACTTGAATTTTATCCCAAGCGTATTGTAAATTAAAATTATTTCTCATATTTTAGTTCGGTTTTCTAATAAAGCGTGCTGTTTCAGTTTTTTTAAACTATTATTTATTTTTTAGTTTGGTTTTCAAATAAAGCACGTTGTTTTAGTTTTTTAAACTACTATTTATTTTATTAATTTTTAGTTTAATTGATTGTCATAAACCGGAATCCCATGAAATTTTAATTGTTTAATACTCTTCTAAAAAAATCCTGCGGGCCGGATTTGAACCAGCGACCTATGGATTACTGAAATTATATACCACTACAGTCCATCGCTCTATCAACTGAGCTCTTACAACCATTAAGTTAAAAGTCGATAAGTCCGCGACCTATTATACTGGTGTTTATTAATTTTTTTCTGATTATTCTAGCCAGGATTTTAGAAAAAAAAATGAAATTAATTGTATTGTTATTGGGTCCTTTACAAGTATACAAATTTTCAAGTCAATCCAATGTTTTTAAGTGGGTGAAAATCGTGTTCAAAGATTCCGTAACATAGATAGTTGGACAGATACAGGTCAAGCTAATAAAGCGTGTAAAAAGGTTCTTAGTATCAGGGTTAATGGTAAGAAGGGATTTAGTGGGGCGCCAGGATTCAGAAAGGATTCCTCTTTTAATTGAGGAACTTGGGTAGCTCAGTGGGTTACGGTAGGCTTGAGATGCTCTTCGTCCCGGGATACGAAAGGATTGTGCGGACACGATTATATTTCGTTGTTGAGAAATGACAACCTCCTTACCTCTGGTCCCGAGGGTAGCGAGGTCAATGGATTTTTTAGGATGGAAAAATCCAAGGAGTAAGTCCTCTGGGAGGGACTTTAAGACGTGGGGCCCGAGTCTGAATATTTTCACGCTCATAAACGATACTTAAGCCTGAACGAAAAGGCCTCTAAGCAAAATTTACCGAATTTTCCCGTCCTAGTACTACCTTGGTTTCCTAGATGTCAGTATGAGGCGGAACGCTGACCACGGACTACTCAAATGACATCTATACAAGAACAAGTGTATTAGTAAAGTTCAAATTCTTCCCTGTAGGGGGAGAGTGTCTAAATCTCCGTTAAGTGGAAAATGGGCTTACAAAATACAAGAAGAAGAAATGACAACAGAGTTGTAGATTAATTTAACTTTAATAATTCCTTACAATTCACACAATTTCACGGACAATTATAATTAACACGAAGTGATCGGCAGTTACCTTGTGGTTACACGTATATGCTGAGGAGGTTTAATTTACGGTTGATTTAGTAATTACACCGCGCCTATACTATTATATATTATCACTCGTTTCTATAAATTAAGATAATTGTTATTTTAACTTTAGGTATTTTACTTATGCGAATCGTTGTCCTTTCTTACTATGTCCATTTACCAGGGACTCTGCTAAAAAGTTTATAAGTACTTTAATTAGCGCAGTTCATTGCTAGACAATGAGTGTTCAAGCTGTCTAAAGTACAAGGTTTAAGCATGTAACTTTCCTAGTCCACAAAGAAACTCATGTTCTACCCCGAGAATAATGCAATTTCTTAGATTTTTAACATGTCATGAGACCGTCAGTATATAATAGAAGGGTAGTCGTCCGTCTTTCCCTACATTACTCATATCTGAACGTTTATTAATTTACCATCTCGATTCCTCGGATCATCTAATTTATGAATAATAATTATATCATTGTATTCTATGTGTTTGTGTAAAATGAGTCTACACACGATGTAGGTCCGATGATTTTTACTCTAATTAATCGATTGATCATTTATAAATTTTCTTTATTTCTTCTTATTTATTAATTGACTCAGTCGCTCATTTGAGAAGGAGGCTGAGTGAATGTCCGGCTACAAATATTACCTATTTATATTAGTCAAGCAGTAGAATATAGGGAACTGATGGTCTACAAAGTAAAATGATCGAGTTTTAAGGAACGTAAGTATTGTTTGATAATTATAATCCAATATAATGTAATGTAGCAGTATAATTTGTAATGATTTTGAAATTATGGACGTAGGCTAGAAACTATCAGAGTTAAATTATGCTAATTATTGAGCATTTAAATGAAACGTTGTAAGTCTATAATATAATTTATTCGCCCAAAATGAAACGACCCCAACACCAAATTGTTCCGTATTAGTTACTCTGATATAATATATACTTAAGGTAAGCACACATTTTCTCTTCGTCAAAAAATAGCCCAATTCTTACTGCAACTCCATTAAATTACAGAAAATCGAACCGATTCAGTGATGAGAAGAACAAAAAACCTTTATCATGTAAGATTTGGTTTTATAAAAAATACAATAGGAAGTAACATTATGAGGTTTTACTTAAAAAGTGTTGTCTATATTATTCTTACCTGGTATCGTTTTTCTATTGGACATTTTGTAAAGCTTGTTAGCCTCAAGTTCAGTAGTTATAGATTGGTTTTTCTCAAGTTGTCGAGATCCAGGGCCGACAACTTAAAAAAACCAGTCTGTAATTACTGAAGATGAGGCTAACAAGCTTTGAAACATATGTCTAACAGAAACAACGATATGAGTTAAGAATAATACAGACAGCATTTTATGCAATCACCCTGATGAAAAAATGGACGAAGGTTATCTGAACAACTGCATCGCTGTCAAACATGAAGATTCTAGAGCCTCAAAGTATTGGAGAGCAAGACTGCTAATGACTTCAGTGTTAGATGCAGCACATTAGAGAACAACAACAATTCTTATTAGTTTTATAGAATCAAGTTCTTTACTTATTGCGAGATTCAATTTTAAAAACATGGAAAAATGGTATTATAGCCTAAAGGAAACTACCTTACAACCTCGTTTTTATGAAGAATGGGCTATGGTATTTTTAACAGTGATCCTCAAGTCGTATTAGGAACTTTGGGAAAAGTGACCGATACAAATTAGTTAATAGTAATTACGAAATTTGGTGTCTTAAATTTTCCTAAGCTTAGAAACTGTATCGGTGTTAATTGTACTAGATTAATTTTAAATTACTACTGATATTTTACTTTCATATTAGAAATACTGTATGAGACGTTATTATCACGAACTTGGGAATTATTATCTGTGAGTAATGATCAATATTTCTACAGTACATATTACAAAATAAAATAAAATTGTATAATTTCCAGTGATCAAGTAAGACTATACAAAACAATATCGAATGAAACAAGATATTTGTGCAATTTTTGCTCCTGTTAATTTCTTAATGGTTTGTTCATTTAAGCCTTACATTGGAAAAACTTAATTTATCACGCTATTTTATTTTATTGTCATCATTCAGGTTTGTTACAGCTGACGCGATTTCCTGATTCCTTTGTTTCCATGCTTCACGGTCCTACCAATCATTAACTTGTAGGTTTTTGTCCTGCTTGGCTGAATGAATACCATCACTTTCAATGCTTCATGGGCCTTCATATCTTACATATGCCTGGGGGAGTATTCCTTGGCCATCGATGTTCCTCCATTCTTTCCTGATAACCACACCAAAGTAACCTCTTTATCTGAATTGTGTCTACGACGGTTCCTCCAGTTTGCATCACTTGTTGGATTATTTGATTATGTGTAGTAGCTTAGATATTCCACAGTTTATTCTCCGGAAGTCCATCTCTAGCGCCCGCGGACTGTTTTCATTTATTTTATTTAGTTCCGAAACTTCAGAGCCATATATAATAATACTGTTAAAATTGCTTTATATATGTTATTTTGTTTATTTTATATGACCATTCTACAAAATAGAATGTAAAAATTTTATTGTACGCTCGCCTTGTTGTAATTTAAAATTTATATAATTTATGTTATCTCCCAAATATTTAAATCTGTTGCATACCTTTATTATTTCTTCATCTAAGTGTAAATAATTGTCCTTGTCTCCAATTACTAAATATTCCGCCTTCCACGTGTTAATTTCAAGGCCACGCTGTCAAAATTCTTTCGTTTTCTCAACATATATATCGAATTCTCTTTACCTCCTGTCACTGCCACATGATCATCCGCAAATAGTAATATAGAAAGATAATTGTTTTCTAATAGAACTCGCATGTTTCCACACATTCGTCTCCAATACTCCAGTGCTTTATCTACATAAATTTGAAAAGAGTAGGCGCAATATAACAGCACTGGCGAATAATATCGACCTCAAGGAAGTATAAATGTGGGGCATCCGTGGAAGAGATGGTTCTAACAGAGTGAAGAAGAACAAGCAAGATTGCCTAATTCCTGCAGGGAAGATAATGATGACTATTTAACTCATGCACCAAGTGGGACCCAATGGCCAATCACGTTTCAATGATTTCTGTTTTACAACCAATCAGACTCGTGTTTCACGAAATATTTATCTGTGTTATAATTACCATATTAAAGAAAGCTCCTCCTTTTTAATATTCTGAACAGGTCTGACCATTATTTTGCAGTGACTGAGCCTGTGAGAAATACGGCTACCAGATTGTATATATAGTGCATGAATGTCAACACATGCCGCATTCGGGAGTTAATATAAAAACATTTGTAGCAATTGATTATACCACCAAAAAAAGAAACCACTGTTTGCACTTCCTTAAATGTATTTTTTTCCCAGGTAACAATCCAGAAAAATATAATTGTCATATTTACATCATACGATATCAGAAATGAATTAATATACAGTTTGATGTGTTTCATTTTTTCTCCACTAGAGAGCATTCTTACAATATTGCGTTCCTTTGGCAATAAATAGTATGATCTGGTTGCAGTGATAAACAAAAGAAGCAGATGAAGCGTACCTATCCCTTCTCATTTGTTTTCAAACATCGCCGTTTACATTAAATATATAAATATTTTAAAATAACTATAGTTAAATAATCATTTGTGAGTAAACAGCTTAAGTTTATTCGTTAAATAGTCCTAAAAAATGCCACCCTTGATTTCGAAATTCTCTACATAAATTCACTCCTCACTTCGTGAGTCGTGAATTTATCGATAATTTGGAAATCACTCGTGGCATTACTTATGATAATTCTCTTCCTCCATTCATCTCTACCAGTCACTTTCCTGTAGTCTCCTGTCCTTCATAAAATTAATATATCCATGCCTTCTTCGGTCTCCCTCTTCTTTTCCTCCGATTTGTAATCCATATATCAATCAACATTACCTCTGATCCAAAAAGGGACAAGATTTTTAAATAAATAATAGTTTAAAAAACTAAAGCAATACGATTTATTAGAAAACCGAATTAAAAGATGAAAAATAATTTTAATTTCCAACACGCTTGATATAAAATTAAAGTGGTCAACAAAAAATCATCTCCAACACATCTAGAATAAAACTAGAGTTACCCACAAAAAAATAATTTTTACCATCAAAGGCGTGGGGTGCTCTTTATGGTTTTTACGTTTTATTCTTAGAGACTTTACTTTTACCAATATATGTTTATTATCAAATATATTAATTGATATAGAGCACCACACGCTTTTGATGGTAAAATTATTTTTTTGTAGATAACTCTAGTTTTATTCTAGATGTGTTGGAGATGATTTTTTTGTTGACCACTTTAATTTTATTCCAAGCGTGTTGGATATTAAAATTATTTTTCATTTTTTAGATCGGTTTTCTAATAAAGCATGTTATTTTAATTTTTTAACTATTATTATTATTTTTTTTCACTTTTTAGTTTTGGTTTTCTAAAAATGTAAATATCTTTAAATTCGATACTATTGTAGTATGAGCTAAAAGTAATACTCTTCTAAAAAAATCCTCCGGGCCGGATTTTAATCAGCGACCTATGGATTACTGAAATTATATACCACTACAGTCCCACCACTCTACCAACTGAGCTACCACAACGACGGACTAAAAAGTCGATACGTCCGCAACCTATTATACCGGTCTTTATTTTTTGATGCCCTGATGAACCTGGCCAGGATCTTTGAAAAATATTATGAAATTATTGTATTGTCGTTGGTCCTCTACAAGTATGCAAAGTTTCAAGTGATCCAATGTTTTTAAGTGGGTGAAAATCATGTTGAAAATTCCGTTACATAGATAGATACAGATCAAGCTAATACAAAGCATGTAAATACATTACGAAACTCTGTTGAAGTCACTGTGTTAAAGTTTTAAGAAATGCAAAACAGTACCTGATATCTCAGTCGTCCTCAATAATTTGCAGTGTAGTTTTATAGGAGGCCTTTCGATAACTTAACTATCATCTTCTGCTTTCATTTTGGTACCAAAATAATACTTAAGGTATCGAAAGGCCTCCTATAAAACAACACTGCAAATTATTGAGAACGACTGAGATATTAGGTACTGTTTTACATTTCTTAAAACCTTAATTTCCAAAAAAGGGAGACTAATAGTTCTTCCAAATAATTGCCATTCCCTCACACAAAAGGAAATTTGAATTGTAATAATTATAATGAGTTTCATGTTAATGTTTTATTGTATCGGAGGAGGACCTGACACTGAGCTGGTCATTCATTCGGAAAGGCCCTCCACGCCCTGTGTAGTCAAACAAGTAATAGTAATAGGACTTTATTAGACTAAAAGTAAGATATATTCAATGCTATTTACAAATATGGGTCGCACGGACAGTAAGCCGTACGTGCTGAAAGAAAAGAATCTTATATACTCAACCTAGGATTTAAAGAGAGATCAGGGCTTGCTTGGTTTAAGCTAGGGGCACGGAAATTTCTAAAAATTAGCGACGATCACGATATGCGGATATGTTACATGTACGGGAGCTTTGAAGACGAGATACATAAATTAGGTGGGGGGGTTTTTGAAGTGGCGGTTAATTATTTGGTCGCTGAAGTTCACTGTTTTAATTGTTGTAAAGTTTGTTTGCCCTACCTCGGTAGCTAGTCAGTTCCTATTTGTTTCAAGGTGAGCACTGAGATTCCCATCTATTTTTTTTTCCTGTTTCAAGGTGAGCACTGAGATTCCCATCTATTTTTTTTCCTGTTTCAAGGTGAGCACTGAGATTCCCATCTATATAGGGACCGAAAGGAGAGTTGCGTGGGAAAAGACAATCATGAATAAATAAAATAACTTTATTTAATTTAATGAATTAAACTAGCACTTAAAATACACTCGATACTTTATGCACCATTGAATAGGCGTTGCTTTCGATGCCTAACTGCATGAGTACTATCACTTGTAATTCAAGAATTATTATTTTTGCAGGAATTTCTAAGTCCCATGATCTGAGATCCTAGAAGTGGTCCCTATGAAATCTTTGAAGTAAGTTTTCTCTACACGAACTGTTAAGTGTAAGTAAATTAGTTTGTCCTCGTGAGTTTCGCATCGAAGTCAGGACCCTTTATTTCCATATATTGTCGTACACCCTAACTCTTATTTTGATTGGTTAGAATATTCAATCACGTGTCTCCTAGGAGCGTAAATATTTTTATTAAACTCCCACCTATTTCTTAATTTCTTCTCACGTCTAGGGAGCGTGTTTCTACAGTTTGGGCTTTCCATGGCTGTAAATTTTGGAAGTTGAAGTTTTCTCCCAAATGCGATTTTTCAAGCTAGACCCAGCTTAAGAATTTCAGGTCTAATTTGGGGGCTACATATCTATGACCTCTTGCGATTTAGGTTTCCCCACCGCTACTTGTGGAAACTTTTACCAATAAGATATTTACTTAAGTTACTTTGTATTTTATCTTTAGATCATTGTTTGTTTATTGATTAATCGTATTTATTAATCACTATACTATAGATTAGGGCCCTATCTTATTCGCTACATAGGAAAATGTAACGAATTAGAATATTGGAGGCGTCAGTTATTACCGGAAAGATATCTAAATTCAAATCGTGAAAGATTGGCATTCTACGAGTTAATGGTTAATCCAGTAAATTGGATAAACTTGGGTAAATTTCTGAATAAAGCGCAGAAAATAAGAACAACACTCATTCTTGAATAAATCCATGTTATCAAAAAAGTATGTGTGTGTTCCACAGCTTAAAATCCCTCTCCCGACGGGTCGTATCACTATAAGGCCCGGGTGGCGTGTGACAAGTAACAAGTACTTGTAAGGTGAGAGGTTAAACTGAGTTAATGAAATAAAATAGTTATAAAAATCAGCATCATTAATAATTACTGAATTATGAAATATTTAAAGAATTAACTATTTTGTTATTCTAGGAAAATAATTTTGTCATCATTGATGGTATTACTGGTTGCACGTCTGGTTACAAGTTTATCAAATTTTCAAATTGAAAACTCTTCGCCGTATAAACAATTTCCGGGACTGGGTTTCTACACGTTTTACAACATGTCTGTCACTTGGGGAGAAGCCTGGGAGCAATGTAGATCTGACGGTGGACATCTGCTCATAATTAATTCAAAACAAGAACTCAAAGTTGCTACAGACCTCATAAAGAAAAATACAGAAGCATATTACACGTACATAGGAGTGCACGACCTTCTCAAACAAAATCATTTTATCACAGTGAAAGGTAAATATTTATTTACACAATATTGTATATAACAGTGTTCCAGGTATAATTTTATTACTCTTTCATATTTTACAATTTCTTTATCAAGTCAATTACTTAATAAAATTATAGGTTATTATTATTATTATTATACTCTTTTAATTCGACTATAATTCACTAATACAGTAATAGCTAGCTCTCTTTTAATATATGTTATCATTAATTCACTGATTCTATCAAACTCCGAGGTACACCCTTAGACAAAAAAAAAGAGTCATCTCTTGATTCTATCAACCGATCTGGGAATTTCGTGAGCACTCGCAGAAGCCTTCTTCACATTAACACGTTTTCAGTAATTGTACTGTGTTGTTTGCTAGTTAACGCAGTGCACACTCAAGTAACATAAAAAAGACAGCTTGCCTTTGTGTGTTCCCGTGGTCGATAGGTTAACATGCAACATCTGCGTTCGTAACCTCACGGATTCGATTCCCTTTCTACTTTTTTCTTTTTTTACTGAATGTTAGGATAGCATTTCGCCTGTTATATAGTTTCATATTTAATTTTATATTTGAGTTTTATGGCTTTAATGCACACATAAAACACACAAATGAAAACCTTCTAATAATTAAATGAAGAAAGAAAATAATATCTTCTAACAAAATTAATACCGGTGTACGAACCCTCAGCATCTATTACCGCCCTCACTCCTCGGGGCATTGATGCAATCAAATTTCTACAGACACGTGGACAATCGTCCAGAGCGTCCCAGGCGTCTTGAATTTGTGCCATAAGCGATCTTTCGTCTTTCTTGCATCTGCAGGCCAATTAGAGTTCATCTCTATTTTCATCTTAGCTCACACATTGTTCGATTGGATTCAAATCAGGCGAACAGCGAAATTTTATTTGCCTTCTCCTTTAACAATCAAATAAAATTTAGCTAAACACATTTCAGAAAGCGGCCACACTTGCAACAATATCGATAATACAATGTCAATTATACACAGAGAAAACAACAGATACAAAATTAACATTTTAGAAGAAATCTAAATTATCAAGAAGGCCAAAAATACAACATTCTCAACGAAAATATGCCTAATGAGCAAACCCCTCTATTAGACATAGAGTTAGCTAATTCAATACTACTACAACAATTCCAGAAGATGAAGCATGCATCGAAAGGCCTAAAGTGAAATCAACGAACATTTTAAATAGTTGAGGAAGACAGTAGTATACAAGGTAAAAATAAATAATAGTTTAAAAACTAAAACAACATGATTTATTAGAAAATCGAACTAAAATGGAAACTAGTTTTAATTTCCAACAAGCTTGGGATAAAATTAAAGTTGTCAACAAAAAATCATCTCCAACATATCTAGAATAAAACTAGAGTTATCTGCAAAAAAATAATCATTTTACCACCAAATGCGTGGGGAGCCCTACATCAATTAATATATTTGATAATAAACAGATGTTGGTAAAATTAAAGTCTCTAGGAAGAAAACGTAAAAACCATAAAAAAAACACCCCACGCTTTTGATGGTAAAATTATTTTTTTTGTAGATAACTCTAGTTTTATTCTACATGTGTTGGAGATGGTTTTTTTGTTGGCCACTTTAATTTTATCAAGCGTGTTGGAAATTAAAACTATTTTCCATTTTTAGTTCGGTTTTCTAATAAAGCGTATTGTTTCAGTTTTTTAACTATTATTTATTTTTTTAAAATTAATTAGTTTAATTGATTGTCATAGACTGGAATCCCATGAAAATTTAATTGCTTAATATTCTTCTAAAAAATTCCTCCGGCCTGGATTTGAACCAGCGGCTATGGATTACTGAAATTATATACCACTACAGTCCACCGCTCTACCAACTGAGCTCTTACAATGATTGACTAAAACGTCGGTATGTCCGCAACCTATTACATCGGTTTTATTTATTTTTTGATTTTCTGATGATTCTGCCAGGATTTAAAAAAAATAATGAAATTATTGTATTGTCATGAGTCCTTTACAAGTAAACAAGGTTTTAAGTCGATCTAATGATTTTAAGTGGGCGATAATCGTGTTCAAAGATTCCATTACATAGATACAGGTCCGTTACATAGACAGATACAGGTCAAGTTAATATAAATCGTAATATATATATATATATATATAAATAATTTAACATTGTTATAACCTCACCGGTATAAAAAACAATTATGAACTTAAAAAGTATAGATTAATTTAAATGTCGAAATAAAATGTATTTAATTCATAAAACGTTTTAATAAAAATATCACGAAAAAAGAAATTGCGTAATTGAAGACGCGAACCTGCGATCTTCACTAATAGAAACAGTGACCGCATGCTTTACGGCTGACCTAGCAGGACATGTAGGAGACTCTTCAGTTTATGCCACATAACACACTAGCTGAGGGACTGCACAATTATGAACTAGTTTCCTAGTTTGAACCCAGCGCTGTGCCGAGTATGACTAAGAAGAAATTGTGCGTTCAAGAGATGACTCATTTTTTTGTCGAAGGGTGTACATTGCGGCACGGACAAAAGCCCTACACCCATCCCTATCCTGAGTTAATATGTTCCAATCATTTCTTGTATACTATGCAAAATTCTTACATGTGACAAAAGATATTTGAAAAAAGTATAATACGGTACTGTCTTAAACTTAATTGCGAATAACAATATTTCTACAGATTAAATTCAATCTGGATGATTTTGAAAGATATGTTTTTTTTCCTTGCCATAGGCTTCTTTCGGGATACGTTTATGATTAGGTATATAATTAAAATTCTGTAAATGTTTACATTTTTCTCGAACTAACAGTTCATTTATCATTTTCTAAAAAAACACTAAATACCATGATATTTCCAGAATCTTAAGAATATACAGTCTGTCCAAAGTCCTGCTACCAAAACAATATAACTTCGCTCGTAAACTGTTTGAGATAGCGATATGCGGTTTTTCTGCAACGTATTCTACATCTCTCAAAGTTTTCTTTACATTTTTGCAGAATGTAATTTAAACGACAATAATGACACCACAGGAAAATACCCAATGTGTACGGTGGTATGCTGAGTCTGGTAAATCACCTGTGCCCCCATATCCGAATGTTATGGCGGTTAACATGTTTAGACACAAAAAAATTCGCTTCTTCAGGGAACATCGCCCTCTGCAGTTACTCATTGTCTTCATCAATAGCGTTCAGTATGAGATCAGCAAATTCTGCACGTCGAGGGAAGTCAGTTGGTAGCGACCCTTGCGTAATTTGCACTTTATAGACCTGAAGATGTAGCCACTTGTGGAGGACCTTATGAATGGTTGATTTTGATAAATGCAGTTCCAGTGAAGTACGACCAACCGATTTTTGAGGTCTGAGTTGAAATGGAAATTGCCCATTGTCGATAGTTTCTTGGTTCACACCTGGCCGTCCACTCTATGGCAAGTCCATTACACTGCCAGTCGATAGAAATTTCTCGGTCCATCTAATTATGGATGATTTCGATGGAGGATCTCTTTCATATTGCCGGTGGAAATTTCGCTGGACAGTTATTGGTGATTTACCAGACTTAGCACAGCAGCATACACATTGGGTCTTTTCCTGTGGTGTCGTCATTGTCGTTTAAATCACAATCTGCAACAAATGTAAACATGAGAGATGTAGAATATGTTGCAAAAAACTGCATGTCTCTATTTCAAATAGTTTACGAGCTACGTTACATCGTTTAGGTAGAAGGACTTTGTGGACACTCTATATATATATATACACAAATAACACTATTTTACGGTATCATTAATATGTTTATGTATAAACAGTATAGAAAAACTTTGGACACGAAATATTCATATTAAAGTACTATAAGGTTATATTGAAAAATTATACGATTAAACAGGTGAACTGTATTAATTTTAACAATTTTTCATATAGGCATATATATATACAGGGTGTTTCTAAATTAGACCGACAAACTTTTTTGGACCAGATAGATAACTTCGTTGAGGGATAGTTTGTTAAGGAACCCATGGTCTACGACGCTTTGTTTCAGTGCTAGAGGGATCTTACAGGAAGGGATTGAAGGAAACGGATAAACACTCCTTTAAGTACAAGAGAGGCTTCATTGCTACTATCGCTTGGTTTGATTGCTTCCGAAGCTCAGTAGGATACGGTATTAATTACATCCATTGGTACGATTTGTTGGCCATCTGACAGCTACATTTGACGCTCGTTGGATAGGGAGAGGTGGGCCCACTGCCTGCCGGCACGCTAGTCTGACCTGACCTGCTAGATTTATTTTTTGTGGAGCTACATGAAGACAATGGTGTATGAAACCGATATTGAGTCTGAGGAAGAAGAATTGTAGCATGCATTGTCAGGCGCAGCAGCTGAAATAAGGGATACTCCTAGCATATTTGGAAGGGTACGACAAAGTATGGCACATCGGTGCACTGTTTGTATCGATATCAATGGACGTGTGTTGTGAGGGCATAATAAACTGGATCCATCCTGACAATGCAATACTGTAGTGTTTTTTATAAAATTAAGTACGTTATGTTTCTGCTTGTCTGTAAAGTATTTGGATTAACACACAAATTATGTGACACAAATTACTTGTTATTTGCGCTTACCTACGTCCCTTACATCCCTTCCTCAAAGACCCCTCTTGCACTGAAACGAAACGCCGCAGCCTACAGGTTCCTTAAGAAAATATGTCGGTCTAATTAAGAAACACCCTGCATACATATATATAAAGGGCTTAGGGCAGTAGGATGATAAGTTACATTCAGTTAAGAAATGTCATTTGTTACAATGATAGCAAATGTATTGGAATATCCATAAAATGATTAGTAAGTGCGCCAGTGATGAGTTAAAACATATAAACACACAATGTATTAACAAAAATACTGGCACGCCGTAGCGTAGTGGTTAAGGCACTGCGCTACAAGTCGGAAGGTCGAGGGTTCAAGTCCCGGTGGTGTCAGGATTTTAAACTGACCAAAACCTTCTGGCGGCACTATGGCTCTGAGGTCGACTCAGCCTCTAACGGAAATGAGTACCAGACGCTTGTTCTGGGGTAAGGCGGCCGTCACGCAGGGCTGACAACCCGGCTGACATCAAGTGCAGATTGTCTAGAAAAAGTGGGAGCCCTAACCTCCTACTACCCCAAGAGCCTCCCGAGGCCTGTTGTGGGATTACTTTACCCTACTTTACTTTACTTACTAATTAGTAGCCTATTTATAATTTTTTTGAACATTAAAATCCGTATATCTCAAAAAGAACAATTTGTGGTTTATCATGTTATTGCCCTGAGCCCTTCATATATATACAGTGTTAAAAAATTACGTTAACAACGTTTCAGGAATGATAGAGGAGTTAAAAACAAACACTTTTTTTATCTGACGAAACTTTGGCATATGCACCGTTCAGCCGCTAGATGGTCTTACGGGTAGATGGCTTGACTTCCGTCACAACACACACCGATTAGTTCTGTTAGTGCTGCTGTGTCTGCAACAAGTTGAAAGGATCATCACGGTACCAACAAAGACTTGCTACGATAAGTACACTAAGTAGGTTTGCGTTTGCTATCCATTCTCGTGCCTCAGCATACCTGCAATGTTGAAGCGTGTTTACGTTTGTACTACATGGCGATTTCCATTTGTTGTAGTGCACTGTACACAGCTGATACATCACAGATGGCTGAGTACAATCTAAACGAGCTTACGGACATGCATCTTCTGTATGGGGGGAGACGCGGGAATATTTGTGCAGCACGGTGTCTTTACGCAGAAAGGTTTCCGATGAAGAGGTTACCATCTCCCAGCTCCTCGTCTGGTTGGTCCTACGTGTCCAGTTTCATACATACGGGCATCAATTCGTTCAAAAAACATGGGAAGATAACTTCCTCATCGGAAACATTTTTGGTTAAGGCGCCTTGCTGCACAAATCGTATTCCCGCGTGCCCCCCATACAGAAGACGCATGTCCGTAAGCTCCTTTAGATTGTACACAGCCATCTGTGATGTATCAGTTGTGTACAGTGCACTACAACAAATGGAAACCGCCATGTAGTACAAACGTAAACACGTTTCAACATTGCAGGTATGCTGAGGCACGAGAATGAATAGAAAACGCAAACGTACTTACTATATTTATCGTAGCAAGTCTTCGTTGACACCGTGATGATCCTTTCAACTTGTTGCAGACACATCAGCATAAACAGAACTAATCGGTGCGTGTTGTGACGGAAGCCCGTAAGACTATTTAGCGGCAAAACGGTGCATATGTCAAAGTTTTGTCAGATAAAAAAAGTGTTTGTTTTTACCTCCTCTATCATTCCTGAAACGCTGTAAACGTAATTTTTAACACCTGTATATATATATTCATCCCCAAGAATTGAGGTGAAAGAGTCAGTTACAACTTTTTTTCTTTCTTTCAGATGAAGATTTTCAAAGCTCACAGTATAACAGACTGAGTAGTAATCAGAGAATTACGTTGGAGAATGTGGAAAATTGCATGGCGCTTACATCCTCTGGTTTCTTACATCACCTCAACTGCAAGCAACGCTACCCTTTCATCTGCGAGTTAGAGCAGACTGCCGGTATACAATAAAACATTGCTTTTCAGACGAAAATAAATTAAATATTCTGTGAATTAATGTAAACGTCGTTCCAATTGTCGAATCAAGATCATGTAACCTTTATTAAACTACTATTCTTAAATAAGCATTATATTCAACTGTTAATCTGTGAGGATTCTTAGACCACCATTTTTCCTCAAATATTCACTACATATTCTGCTTTTGTGGAGGTGACCAGGATACTGTTGTAGAAAGGATTAACTAATTTTACTTTAAATTTCCAATAGGAATTGGAAAGCCTGATGCTCTGAACTCTCCCCCTTTTAAATAAATGTATTTAAACGGAGAAGTTCAGAACACCAGGCTTCTATATCATGGACCAGTAAAAATAATATCAGATAAATTGCAATATAACAGAAAATAAATATAAATGCATTTATAGAAATTAAATTTATATTAAAATAAATTGATATTATGAAAGAATAAAAGGTCAGAAATCAATCAATTTGCTAAGAGATGAATTATAAAAGGAATAGTTGAAATCCTTTGAGAAATATTGTACTTTTATAGGAAAAAATCACTACGAACTTATGAATTCGAAATTCCCGCGGATTCTGACTATGCGGAGGTTTATCTGTCCACCAACCGAGTGAAAAGTAGTAGTTCTTCTGATCGACATAACATCAGTCAACAAGAAAGTACTGAAGATGAGCCACCAAGGCTTTGAAACCGCGGTCTACTTAGAAGATTGGATATGAGATGAGGTATGAAGAATTTTAATTTAATCTTAATCTTTAATTCAATCCTAATTCAATCCTATTCAAATGCCATTTTTTTAATAGACAGTTGCAGAATTCAATAGTAGATACAGTACGGGAGTTAGAATTGTAGAAATTTGTGTGATATGAGATGTCAAGTAGCTTATTGTAGTGTAACTGTGTAATAAAATTGTAATTCGAGTATAGAAGGTGGAAACAAAAGTAACTGGTGCAGAGGTATGTATAATTTTAAAGAGAAGAGTGAGATAATGTATGTTTGCTATCATCGATATAGAATTGGACACAGTTTGTAGAAGGATGAAAAAAAATCATCTTATTTAAAGGATATTCAATCTCTATATAATAAGAAACAATACATTCATATATATATATATATATATATATATCCTGTGTTGTGGTTTCGAGGTAGCGTGCTGCTCGTTACGCAGCGGGCTCGGGTTCGATTCTCGGTAGGGACAGGCTCCTGGGTGAGGTTTTCTTCGGGGTTTTTTCTCACCTGTAAGACAAATGTCAGGAAGATTAAGGGCCCAACGGTCCTCGAAACCACTCTCGCCATCAATCATCATCCTCATCATTATAATCATTATAATCATCACCATCTTCCACAGATGTGGAAAGCAACGGGAAGCTAACCACACCTATAATTCCTTAGTAAAGCTGCAAAGCATATCATGAAAATGCTATGATTGCAGTGAAAGACCTTCCCTCGGGCAGAATTACTATGGATGGATGCATGGATGGATGTAATATATATATATATATATATATATATTAAGGATAGTGTAATGAATGAGGTAGATTAGGTAGGTGAGAGATGGGTTCGGGCTTTAAAACTCAAACACGACAACCTTATATTTGGTTCATTGTATCACCCACCTTTACTTCATGGAATGAATGAGATTAAATCCGTTCAAGTGATATTAGTCTTGGTTCGACACGCATCAAGCATTCACGCACATGACTCATCCCACTGCTTATTTGGGCTGGGCCCAAGGCCTCGAGGAAGGGTTACAGCCATCCCTATGGCTCTAATTTTCCTTAAGATGACACACAGGCTCGGAGTGTTGTGGAAATACATGGGTGTAACCTATTAAATCACCACAACCGCTTGTTTTTAAACACCGGTAGTTTGCCAAATCAGAATAGTTTTTACCTACATGTGATGAGGAGAAAGGTGATATGAAATGAATTAATGCAGGGGGTGGGAAGACAAGTGGAGAGCATTGTTGGGATGAAATTCGGGAAACGGGAGAACCCTAAGAAAAAACCGAAAATTCCGGTGTGGCCCATCACCAATACCCTTCCAGTATTGCCAAGATGAGAACCTGAGATCCCAGTTGAGGCAACCGCGTGTCCACCGAGACTACCTGCTTGAGGTAAGTCCAGTCTTAAAATTTTAGAGAAGAACACTTTTTTTTCTCCACCGCTGTGGTCTTAAGGTAGCGTGCTGCCTTGTAACGCAGCGGTCCCGGGTTCGATCCCCGCTCGGGAAAAAGTTTCCTGGGTGAGGTTTTCTTTCGGGGTTTTTCCTCACCTGTAAGACAAATGTCAGGATACTTTAAGGCCCAAACGGTCCCCGAACATCATCTGGCCATCATTATCATATTCACCTCATTAGATTAAGTTTAGGTTTAAGGCCTCTCCTGGCGCATCGTTACCCCACCCATCATATCATTGGGGCAGCGTAACCCCGCCTTCCAGGTGCCCCAACCTCAGAAGTGGGTTACAATACGCTAATGCCAGGAGAGAATGCCTGAAATGTCGAATAACAAACAGGTGACATTGAACAATATAAAAACTTTTTTCTTTCACTTCAAATTTTCCATTTCACATATAGTTCTGTAACATTATCCTTGTTTTCAAAACAAGTTTTCCCTCCATTTTATAAACTTGTATTTGTGCAGATTTGAGAAACATACTCTGAAAGTGCTAATTTTTTCTTTCTTCTCTCATCAAATATGAAACACATAACTTGAACATGTTCCCGTTTACATAGAGGTCGGTCATAAAAACTCGCAATAACATGCATCATCACTGGAATTATATGTACCATATGTGTACACACACACACACACACACACACACACACACATATATATATAATAAATAAATATATATATATATAAATATATATATATATATATATATTATAATAAAACGGTCACTTGTTCGACCTATGAAAAAAATGGCACGAAAACCGCTTTCTTCAGGCCGTAACAGTTCTTCTAGGACTAATACCTGGCAGGATGATGATGATAATTATATTATAATATATATATATATATATATATATATATATATATATATATTATAATGAACGTCATGTGGTGTCATTTTCAAAATAAAATTCTTATAAAAACTGAAACAATTGCTACACTTCAATTAATACTAAATGTTAAACAAAATAAAATATACTAATTATTTTGTTTCATAAGAGATGAATACAATTCGTTAATCACACTACAGTTTTCAATCTGTGTTAATAATTAAAATTATTTTCTATAAAAATGATTTATACAGTTATGAAACAATATTTGGTTTTATTGAACTATTATAGGAAATATCACTACGCGGTGTAATTTATTTTAAATGTTATATGATATTATATTGAATATTTAAAAACTTATTTATACACATGCATATATATAGAGAAGTTTGGATAATATGGACCCCTCTCTTTGAGTGGACCCTGTTAATTTATTTTTAATTGGTGCTGCCCTCAAACAGAAAATATTTTAACTTCTTCCCCTCAACAAATTTGATGGGTTCAAGGCCAGTTTCTGTTATTCTTTTCTTTGTGCGAAGAAGGGTTTATTTGTGATATTTATGAAAATGACCACTTTAAAAGTTTTTCAAGCTAAGAATCAATTCTTAATTTCTGCTGTTGAACATTACAAATGATGAAAAAACTCCTAAATATATATTATGTAGATGCTGTTTTAATATACTGATGGGTTTGGATTGATATTATGTGACTGGTGGCTGTACAAAATAATTAAACATAACAAAGGCATTTGGTTAATGTGGACCCTCCACGAGCACCTGCCTCCACTTTACACGAATACGTATATTTCATCAATGAGGATGCTATCTGTAAAAGCATTCACTTAATTAATTTTATTTAATATCCTTGTAATTTTACTAAACCCAAATGCCGTCGCTTTTCTGCTGTTGAATGACATGTGAATGTTATAATCAACAAGACACTTTCAAAATATTAAATAATAAATAATAGTTTTAAAAACCTAAAACAACACGCTTTATTAGAAAACCGAACTAAACAATGAAAAATAATATTAATTTCCAACACGCTTGGGATAAAATTAAAGTGGTCAACAAAAAAATCATCTCCAACACATATAGAATAAAACTAGAGTTATCAACAGAAAGAAAATAAATTTACCAACAAAAGCATGGGTTGCTCTATAGCAATTAATATATTTGATAGTGAACAGATATTGGTAAAAGTAAAGTCTCTAAGAAGAAAATGTAAAAATCATAAAAGCACCCCACGCTTTTAATGGTAAAATCATTTTCTTTTTGTTGATAACTCTAGTTTTATTCTATATGTGTTGGAGATGATTTTTTGTTGTTGACCACATTAATTTTATCCCAAGCGTGTTGGAAATTAATATTATTTTTCATGTTTTTTAGTTCGGTTTTCTAATAAAGCGTGTTGTTTTAGTTTTTTAAAATATTATTTATTTTTTATTTTTAGTTTTAACATTTTACAGATTAAGATAAAAAATGTAAATATCTTTAAATTCGATACTATTGTAGTATGAACTAAAAGTAATACTCTTCTAAAAAATCTTACCAGCCGGATTTGAACAGCGACCTATACTGAAATTATATACCACTAGAGTTCACCGCTCTACCAACTGAGCTCTTACAACGATGGACTAAAAAGTCGACAAGTCCGCAACCTATTATACCAGTTTACATTTTTTTGATTTTCTAACGATTCTGGCCAGGATTTTAGAAACAAATATGCAAATATTGCATTGTCACGGGGCCTTTACAACTATACAAAGTTTCAAGTCGATCCAATGTTTCTAAGTGGATGAAAATCGTGTTCAAAGATTCTGTTAACCAGATACAAAGACACTTTTTTTATTTTCTGATGATTATGGCCACGATTTTAGAAAAAAAAATGAAATTATTTTATTGTCACGGGTCCTTTACAAGTATACAAAATTTCATGTCGATCCAATGTTTGTAAGTTGGTGAAAATCGTGTTGAAAAATTCCGTTACATAGATAGATACAGGTCAAGCTAATATAAAGCGTGTAAAAATCAACGCTTTTTAATTATGATCAGTCATAAATATTTTCAGATTAATCTGTGCCTGTCTGTATAAATTAATAGATAAAATAAACTTATAAATAGACTAAAAGCTAAGGTGGACTCTGGGGTCCACTTTATCCGAATATGGAACTTAAAGTTGATCTATCTTGTAATGTAGAAAAGTTTATAAATTATGAAGATATTTCCATATTTGAATACAATAACGATGCTATTTCATAGTTACAACACTAATGATAATCACTGTAATTAAACAAAATTCAAATCCCTTAATTAAAAGAAGAAAAACAACGAATTCAAAACATGGGTCCAAATTACCCGAAGTTATATATATATATATATATATATATATATACATACATATATATTCAATTTAACGCTCTCACATTGTGATTGAAGCCAAGAGTATCCATTTAAAGTTCAACAGTTCACAGATGAGTAACGAGTTCAATTTAAAAATCCCTGTGAAATTATTTTTTTGATATGTAGGGCCCATATTATTATTTTGATATTAATACAATAAATAAGTATACATGAGCAATAGAAATTAAGCACTGAATTTGAAATATAGTAATTAAATGTCCAATGCAAATTTTAAATATTTCTAATAAAAATATATCTATAAAAATCACGAAAACTTAAGAATATGGACATAGCTTTTTTGTAGGTTCCATATAATTTTCCATATTTCATACTTGATAAATTCATTCTATGTTTTAGTGTTTGTTCAATCCTACAACTAAAACTTTCCACTAAGACATGGTCTCAATTTTCAATAATTTTACTGAGAAAACATAACTGTTCAATCAACCCCCCCACCCATCATTTTACGTACTGTATTTATCCTTCAATTATTATTGATTTTCAAGATTAATATATCCAACACATAGAAAGAATGATACCTAACCGCATTTCAAAATTAATTCTAAAATATAAATCCATAGTCAAAAGAGAACTTGGGTCAAAGACATGAGCTGTAATGAATTAGGTTCTGCAAGACCTAAACCAATACCTAGTTCATAATAATGATCGTGAAGATATGAGAATAATAATAAAAAAAATAATTGATATTCAAAAACATATAAAGATGGTAATGATGCAGCAGACCATGAAATTTGAGGTAAAAGTAATTACTTGACTTCCACATCTTTCCATCAACACAAACTTTAGGAACCAGTCACAGCAAAGAAGAAATACTGTAAAGTTTTTAATCAACAGCTCCAATATCAGTTATACAACATTTTGAAAGAAAATATTATGAAGGTTATTCTTGGTCACTTATTCCAATACAAACTCAAACTAATTTTCCAATCACAGTATTTTACCAGAATCAGTGTGTATATTTTTATCATGTTACACTATTAAGATAAAATTATATTCTTCCTAATTATGTAGGAAAAACACTATGAGATTTCTTTTAATTATTAATGAGTCGGTTATTTTGACTCACCTCTATTTTATAGAAAGAGGCGAGTCAAAATAACCAACTCATTAATAATATTATATTTATCCTTTTTTTAAATATAATAGAAAGTAACATTAAGAGGTTTATTTAATAATTAAAATATTTGGGTCCGTTTATTCTTACACCTTATTGTTGTTTTTGTTGAAAATATGTTAATAATCAGTCTGTAACCGCTGAAGATGGAGCTCAGAAGCCTTGAAACATATCTTCAACAAAAAAAACTATAAGAGGTAAGAATAAACAGAACAAATATCTTAATTATATATATTGAAATACCAACAGAGCATGACCTTGTTTGGAGGTTCTTTGGCCAACCACAGGATGGAGGTGACATCGATATTCAGGGTGTGCAACATAAATCTAACACGTCTGGGCAAGATTCTGATGATGATTATGATATAATCGAAACATGTTCAAGAACAAATCAACATTAATATTGAGATAAGATGAACAGATTAAAAATAATTTAATTATAATTATCATAAGTATGCCACGAGTGATTTCCAAATTATCGATAAATTCACGACTCACGAAGTGAGTGGCATTTGTTAGGACTATTTAACGAATAAAATTAAGCTGTTTACTCACAAATCTTATTTAACTATAGTTATTTTAAAATATTTATATATTTAATGTAAACGGCGATGGTTGAAAACAAATGAGAAAAGATAGGTATGCTTCATCTCGCTTCTTTTGTTTATCACTGCAACCAGATCATACTATTTATTGCCAAAGGAATGCAATATTGTAAGAATGCTCTCTAGTGGAGAATGAAACACATCAAACTGTATATTAATTCATTTCTGATGTCGTATCATGTAAATATGAGAATTATATTTTTCTGGATTGTTACCTGGGAAAAAAATACATTTAAGAAAGTGCAAACAGTGGTTTCTTTTTTGGTGGTATAATCAATTGCTACAAATGTTTTTATATTAACTCCCGCATGCGGCATGTGTTGACATTCATGCACTATATATACAGTATGGTAGCTGTATTTCTCATGGGCTCAGTCACTGCAAAATAATGGTCAGACCTGTTCAGAATATTAAAAAGGAGGAGCTATCTTTAATATGGTAATTATAACACTGATAAATATTTCGTGAAACACGACTCTGATTGGATGTAAAACAGAAATTATTGAAACGTGATTGGTCATTGACTCCCATTTGGGGCATGAGTTAAATAGTCCTATTAAACAATGCTAGAAATTTCGACAAAAAAAAAAGTTTCAGAGATCAAATAAGAAGCACTATATGTATTGCCGATCATATTGAAAATAAACGCAAGGGTAATAAATCTAAATGTGTATATTTTAGACTTATCATAAAGTTTAAATTATGTTTGCATTTAAAAAAAAAAAGCAAAAGAAAAAAATTCTGAAAAATGTATCACTAGGATGCACGAATTGGTAACTACTCATAGCAGGAATATTTTCTGTTATATCTGAAAATTCAATAGAGGAATTTTGTTTTTAGATAGGTCTAATCACAAAGCTATGAGTTAGATACAAATGGTTTCATATCATCATATCCTAGAACAACTGTTACAACATGAAAAAGAAATTTTCATTCCACCTTTTCGTGTGATGTCCCAATAAAATCTTTCCATTTTATTGATATTTCATATTGCACTGGAGTATCTGCACAAGTCCATTTGTGTGATGTTGTTTTCAGACCTTTTCATATGTGGAGATATAGTCAAAGATTGGTAATGTATAGATCACATCATATAAAAGATTTAATATTAAAATGAAACCCCAAGAAAGAGAGAATCCTTTTTTTTCTAATATAAATTTCAACAAGACAAAACAGCTAACCAATGAAAACAAATTTAGACATCACCCTGAACTAAAATAGATTTCAAGTTCAAATTCTAAACAGCAATTTAATCAAAAAGTATGTATCAGTATATGATTAAATTAAAATGCTTCATACCTCTCCTCATATCCAGTCTTCTAAGTAGGTTGTGATTTCAAAGCATTGGCATCGTCATCTTCAGTACTTTCTTGTCGGCTGATGTTATGTCAATCAGAAGAACTACTACTTCTTCCCTCTGTTGATGGAACAGATTTTGATCAGAAGAACTACTTATTCTTCCCTCTGTTAGTGGACCAGTTGGTGTATTGGTCCACCAACAGAGAGAAGAAATAGTTCTACAGATCGACATAACATCAGCCGACAAGGAAGTACTGAAGATGAAGCCACCAATGCTTTGAAATCACAATCTACTTAGAAGACTTGATATGAGGTGAGGTATGAAACATTTTAATTTAATCATAAATTAAATGTCATAGTGAATTAAAAGTTCAATGTATCAGTATACAATCACAAAATAAAATACAATACCCAGATGAAAACAGGATCTGATGAAAAAGTATACAATCAAAAGAGTCATATATAAATATATATAAAAACTCCACCATATTATAAAACATAAAAATTTGCCTCCCAATAGTACACTCCTATCAAATAAATTAATAGAGAAACTTAAAAACCCCTAAATAAGAGTAGATATAAATGGATCTAAAAAATACCATTAAAAATAGAACAATTGAATACTAGTAGCATAAAATAAAAACTTTCAGAGATTTATATTAAAAGATTATATTTTCTTCTTCTTCTTTACTTCAAGGTAAGGCCATTTGCCTCTTCCGAAATCACAATGATTATTTCCATCTCTTCCTAGGTTTTCCTACATCCCTTAATTCCTTTGGTTTATAATGATATACTATCTTGGGCAATCTTGTCTCTTCCATTCTCTGAACATGCTGTTCCCAGCTGATGCGGTATTGTTGAATTCTATTATTTACTGAATATATTTCTAATTCACTTCTTATTTCTTCATTTCTTATGAGGTCCAATTTTGTGCATCCTTTGGTCCTTCTTAGAAAGTTAATTTCTTCACTTTGTATTCTACTCGAACTCCTCTTATTTGTTACCCAGGACTCACTACCTTATGAAAGTAATGGTACCGTCATTGTTTTGTAGAACTTTAATCTTGTATCCTTCCTTGTTTTATGTTTTAGTGTTCTATGAGTGGTGCCACATATCGTTTGAAAATTTGATAATTTATTGTTTATATCATTTCTTGTTTTATATCCAGAAGACAATTCACAACCTAGATAATTAAAATTTAACACTTGTGATGGAGGTTTATTTTCTATTATTATTTTTGACCTAATGGACGACTTTCCTAAAAAGGCCATTTTTTTTTTGTCTTCTCTACAGATATTTTATAATCGTACTCTTTACTTATTTCATGTAAACAGTGTAGAGAGAATTGTAAATCGCTTTCTGTATTCTGCATTATAACAACATCATCAGCATATAGTAAAATATTAAAATTTGTTACATTATTTATTCTCATTCCATCCTTAACAATTTTTTTCCAGCTTTGTATTAGGTCATCAATATATATATATATTAAAAAGGGCGGGTGATATACTACACCCTTGTTGAACACCTGCATTTGTTAAAATTTCTTCTGTTTTCATCTGTCCTGTGTTGATTATAATTTTAGTTTTGTGGTATATGCTTTTTATTATTTGTATTAGGTGTTGTGGGTAACATTTATAAGATTCATGATGAAGTTCCGTTAGTTGAGGAGATGGACCTTTTAGGTAAATATTCATTATTTATGTTTTAAATTTGTTGTGGGTATCCTTGCCTTTCCATTATGAGCCATAATTTACTTCTATTTAATTTATCAAATTTTTTTTCAAAATCGACGAAGGCAATATGTGTTTGTAAATTAAATTCTTTCCTTTTCTCAAAGAATTGTAAAATGAATACATTTTCTGTTGTGGATCATCCTATTATGAATCCATTTTGCTCTTCTCCTAGGAGTGCTTCAGCTATTACTTTTAGTCTTTTGTTTATAATTCTGGCATATATTTTATATAACACATTGAGAAGGCTTATTCCTTTATAATTGTACATAAATATATATAAGATTATAATATTATGTAAATGTTGAAATATTATTTGAAACATGATTAACCACAGAAAAAGAATAAAATTTCCTCCTATAACTACATAGAAATGGTAGAATGCTGTAGACGGTGAAGGAGGAATAGCTATTTTAGTAAAAAAGATGACATGACCTCTATTCCTTAACACTAGAAGGACTGATGGGTCATTTTGATCCACATCATTTCTATTTGTCTTGCTGTTGGATGTAATAATATTTAGTTATGAAAGCTAATTAATAACTTTTTATATCTTCAAGTCATCTGATTGGATACATATTTTTAACAATGTACCAATAACAAATACAAGATTTTTATCTTTCTATCTTTAAAGACAGCTGGGTCAATTTGACCCAAATCATTATAACAATATTATTTTCTATTTTATTTCGGTTATAATTATTTATTACTTCCCTAATTTATTTTTTGATAGTATATAAATATTATAACAATATTTAGCAATACATGACACATTGAAACATGAACTGAATAATTAAATTTTACCTCAATAATGTAAAATACATAAATTTTCTGATTTTTGTGTGTTGCAAGTGTAAAAAAAATATTTTTATATTTCAGTTGAGTTGACAATCTCACTGTCGAGTTGAACTTATACAGCTTACGTTATTACAAAGTCCACAGAATAATTAATTGTTTTATTATGACTGAAAGACAGTATTTGAGAACTCAAGATGAGTTACTACAAGCATTGCATGATATTGTTAGTGATTAATCCGATTATAGTGGTAACGACGATTCAGAGACGATGGCAAAGATTACATATTGAATGAGTATTCTGGAGTAAGACTTTGGGTCCACTCTCCTTTGCAGAAACTAAGATGAGGGACGGGACAGATTTTCAGAAATCATGAAGTACCTCAGATTTGACATCAGAGCGACATGCAGGCAGCGATTGATTATAGATCAATTTGCCCTTGCTTCTGAAATATGGAATCCTTTCAAACAAAATAGCATTTTCTGTTTCCAACCAGGCCCAAATCTTCCTGATGATGAACAGCTGTTCCCATTCAAATGTAGGTGCCCATTTTTACAGTACATTTCCAGTAAACCTGATAAATTTGGAATACAAATTTGGCTTGCTGTCGATGTGGATAACAAATATGTCTGTAATGGTTTTCCCTACATTGCTCCTTCAATGAGACTGAAGATATATGTAAGCTAGTCAATTCAAATTATGCATTATTCACAATCACCTAAACCACAATTATTAACAAAATATCCTTAAAACATAAATAGAAATCAACAATTACCATCAATTACTTTTACCAACTAAATACACTTATATTTAACTTTTATAGTAATTAATCACTATGAGGTTTAATTTATGGTGAAATTAAATGTTTCTTACCTCTCCTCATATAAATTTTCTAAGTTGATCACGATTTCGAGACTATAACTGTCTCATCCTCAGAACTTTGTTGGCAACTGGTGTTATGTTGATCGGAAGAAACTCTTCTTCTTGAAGTCGCCACAAAGTTCTGAGGATGAGACAGTTATAGTCTCGAAATCACGATCAACTTAGAAAATTTATATGAGGAAAGGTAAGGAACATTTAATTTCACCAACTAAATACACGTTCAATTATAATATCAAATACCAATAATTTGTATTACACTATCAAAATATGTGATAAAAGTAAGTTTCTCCATATTATCGTGATCTGTAAAAATAACAATTGTTCACAAACTGCATATTCACACACAGTATACTGATCTTATCAAAAAATAATAATTATGTATGAAACAGAAACTCTCACTAGATATTCTATGCAGAAATCATTGTCATACGACATGTATTTCTAGATATTAATAGGAGAATACAAATCATATGATACAATTAAATGTTCTGATTCTCTCAGTGCTATACAAGGATTAACAAATCTTGAAATCCACATTCATGAAATCTGGTTTCCATTCAATTTGAGACATTTATTCATTAAGCTCAAAAAGCTAACATTTCCATTCCTTGGGTCCCAGTACACAGTAAAATACAAACTAATGAATAGCTACAGTTATGGGAAAAGAAGTTGCTCGATATAAAAATATTTCATTCTGAAGCATTGAATTACCAATAACGTACACTGCTGTTGTCTCGGGATAGCATCGCTATGTCATACATATGCAGCAGGCCCATGTTCAATCCCAATTCGTAAAGTTTTCTGGATGATTTGTTTTTGGAGGAGTTTTCTCACCTGTAGTACAAATCTCAGGAAACTTAAGGCCTAAATGGTTCTCGAACATCATCTGGCCATCATAATAATCATTATCATATTTGCCATGTTTAATATAAATGTGTGTGTGTGTGTGAACGGTGTGTTTCGCTTTAATGTTGTGTTGTTTAAGAGGAGGCCCTGACATTGAGCAGATCACTTATTCAGGGAGGTCCATCACGTCTTTGTGTGGTCAAAAAGTATGTGTGTGGTTTACAGTTTAAAATCGCTCTCCTGACAGGTCAAACCACTGTAAGGCCTGGGTGGCATGTGGCATGTAAAAAATACATATAAGGTAATAGATTTAACAAGTTAATGAAATGGAAAATGGAATTACAAATTACAGAGAAGTTCCCAACCACTGGTAGTTTGTCTGGGATTAACCAGGAACTGTTTACTTACTACTATTTATCTTTTCGGAGCATCTGGGACACCAAAAATCCCAGAATTACAGTAATTGGTAAACAAAGTTTTTAAAAATATTTTCTTTTTACAGTAGTTGGTAGCAGTAATTGGTCCTCACGATTGTAAACAGAGAACTGTTTCCAATGGTTTATTTTAGAAAGTAACATTTTGAGGAAATTCACATATTTTCCTTAGGCACAAAATAAATTCCAGAAGATTTTTTTGACAAATTTAATATAAAATTAGCAACAAAAAATTATCACAGTTTAAATAGATTAATCAAAACTAACAAAAATGAAAAAACAGATTAAAGTAAAAAAATCAGAAATGTATCAAAACGAATGTAGGTTCTGATGATATATACATAGGATAAACTAAAAGAAACCTGGAAATTAGAACCAAAGAACACATAAGAAATATTAAAAATGGGGAAATTGAAAAACCTGCAGTTGCCGCTCATGTCTGGTGCGAAAAACACAATATAAGATTCGAACAGTAAATTATTAAAACAATTAGAAAATAGGAAAGAATTCATCATTTGGGAAAAACTTACATTCAGAACAAAAATAGAGTCATGAATTTTGAAATTCCTGCTGAATGTGACCTAGTTTGGAGGTTCTTCGGCCAACCGGAGGATGGAGCTGACTATTCAATACCCAGGGTCCACAACATAAAACTAAACAGTCTGGGCAACTTGACGATGATATAGAAGATTATATCGAAACATGTTCGAACAGAACTCAACATTAATTTGTGGTAAGGTGTGACCATTCTCACAAAAACTGAAGAGAATTGTTTGTCTATTTCTCTTATGATTGTATGCAAAGTGTTCTTTTCATGGATCAAAGTCGGTATCAGATCCAAGTACATTCTGTCCATTACCCATAAAAGAGTAACGACATTTAAAAGGTTTTGTGTTTTAAATGACAACTGCCTAAAAGAGAATGTGGAATGGAGTAAATGGATTTGGAAATTGAATGATTGGATACTGAGTGTGGGTGTAAAGTATAAAGGAAAATGTGCTATACAGATACATTGGGCTTAAAAAAAATACATAGTTAATTTAGCTAGTACTAAATACAGTAATATTTTATGCCATGCAAATGATACAACATGTAATTGAAGCATTGCTGAACCCTGTATTTTCTATAGGTATTAAAATAGCTTAAAAGGTGTCAGACTACTTTTAAAAACAATATATTTGCTCCTATGGTTTTTTGAGAGAGGAGGTGTCCACCTCAGAGTTGGGAATCATAACAATAGAATTTTTAAAAATGTTAAAACAATATATTATGAATATATTTAAGAACACATGAATACAAAAATATAAACTAATTCACAGATTTTTTATTTTGAGATTCATTCTACAAATCCAATAAAACCATGTTTCAACAGCAAAAAAAAACTAGAAACACAATGACAAAGTCAAAAGAGTGTACTGATGATGAATCCGCCAAGGATTTGAAACCACGGTCTACTCAGAAAACTGGATATGAGGGGAGGTATGAAAAATTTAATTTAATCTTACAATAACACTACATATACAAATTATAAAACAACTTTTATAACAACTGCTTTATTACACAAATTCCATCAGAGATAATTCACAAGAACAAAATTCAGAATTTTATCTATGATTTATTTTTTAACTATTCCTTTAGCTTTTGTATGATTTACTTCTTGTTTAGCTGGAATTAACCAAACCCATTTTGATTTTGTTGAAGGCAAATCAGAATTGGTATCTGGGTTTAATGTGGAATGTAGGAGAGGAGGAATTGCATATTTTTTTTAGCTGAATATACAAGAATTCTTTTTATAAGTATGTTACTTTGCAAAATTACCAGGAAAGGTTTTGATTTGGTAGTTCATTGGTCAACCAAAAGAGATCTGAAGAATGTGCCTTATAGGATGCCAACAACTGTCAAAACAACAGTCAGATGCCGGTTGACAAAGAAGGGATTTCTTTGCTTCTGAATTTACACAAAATACAAGACGAGGTGTAAAATCTGATTCATTTAAGTATTGTAATTCATTCTGTTCATGTTAATCATGTGATGATGATGTTGATTTCATTATACTAGGATGGCCACTGAATAAGGAAAAAATATTGATGTGATTTCAAAATCTCCATTAGAGACAATATGATTACTTTTATGATGACAAATATAGAATCAATAAAGAGAAGTTATGTTTTTATTATTAATTTAACATTTCTCAATGAAAGATAAATTAAATTTGAAGAGAAAAATTTTCGCCTAGACCGGGACTCGAACCCGGGACCCTTGGCTTTCCGGGCCAAGTGCTCTACCAACTGAGCTACCGAGGCGAGTTACGATCTAGACGCAAATTTTTCTCTTATATACGTTGTAATTCCCTATCGCCAAATGCTTTTGAAACCATTGTTTCTATCTTTGCAAATGGCGGCTTCTTAGTTAAGAAGACATTTATTGGAAATTTAACATTACTTTAAAAGCCAGTAAGGCCTCTAATGATGTTTTTATTATTAATTTAACATTTCTCAATGAAAGATAAATTAAATTTGAAGGGAAAAAAAAAATTCTCTTCAAATTTAATTTATCTTTCATTGAGAAATGTTAAATTAATAATAAAAACATCATTAGAGGCCTTACTGGCTTTTAAAGTAATGTTAAATTTCCAATAAATGTCTTCTTAACTAAGAAGCCGCCATTTGCAAAGATAGAAACAATGGTTTCAAAAGCATTTGGCGATAGGGAATTACAACGTATATAAGAGAAAAATTTGCGTCTGGATCGTAACTCGCCTCGGTAGCTCAGTTGGTAGAGCACTTGGCCCGGAAAGCCAAGGGTCCCGGGTTCGAGTCCCGGTCTAGGCGAAAATTTTTCTCTTCAAATTTAATTTATCTTTCATTGAGAAATGTTAAATTAATAATAAAAACATCATTAGAGGCCTTACTGGCTTTTAAAGTAATGTTAAATTTCCAATAAATGTCTTCTTAACTAAGAAGCCGCCATTTGCAAAGATAGAAACAATGGTTTCAAAAGCATTTGGCGATAGGGAATTACAACGTATATAAGAGAAAAATTTGCGTCTAGATCGTAACTCGCCTCGGTAGCTCAGTTGGTAGAGCACTTGGCCCGGTAAGCCAAGGGTCCCGGGTTCGAGTCCCGGTCTAGGCGAAAATTTTTCTCTTCAAATTTAATTTATCTTTCATTGAGAAATGTTAAATTAATAATAAAAACATCATTAGAGGCCTTACTGGCTTTTAAAGTAATGTTAAATTTCCAATAAATGTCTTCTTAACTAAGAAGCCGCCATTTGCAAAGATAGAAACAATGGTTTCAAAAGCATTTGGCGATAGGGAATTACAACGATATAAGAGAAAAATTTGCGTCTAGATCGTAACTCGCCTCGGTAGCTCAGTTGGTAGAGCACTTGGCCCGGAAAGCCAAGGGTCCCGGGTTCGAGTCCCGGTCTAGGCGAAAATTTTTCTCTTCAAATTTATTTATCTTTCATTGAGAAATGTTAAATTAATAATAAAAACATCATTAGAGGCCTTACTGGCTTTTAAAGTAATGTTAAATTTCCAATAAATGTCTTCTTAACTAAGAAGCCGCCATTTGCAAAGATAGAAACAATGGTTTCAAAAGCATTTGGCGATAGGGAATTACAACGTATATAAGAGAAAAATTTGCGTCTAGATCGTAACTCGCCTCGGTAGCTCAGTTGGTAGAGCACTTGGCCCGGAAAGCCAAGGGTCCCGGGTTCGAGTCCCGGTCTAGGCGAAAATTTTTCTCTTCAAATTTAAAGAGAAGTTAGTTCAGATATAAATCTTTCTCTTCAAATATTAATATATTCTTAATATTGTGAATGATAAATTTAAAATAAAAACTTCAAAAATATAAGATTTACTGGCTGTAATAGTAGTGTTAAATCCCACTAAAATTCTCCTTGAGCAAGAAGCAGCTAGATAGTGTGTAGGTTGAAGATTCATTGCCTCGGGCACACAGGAATTGTAAAAGACAGAGAAAAATTTCCATTAAAGATAAGATACCTAAGCAACACAGTGATTTAGTGCATTGCTACATAGAACTCAGACCTTGGATTCAAATCCTTGTTTACGTGTAAATATTTCTCTCTCCAAATATTAAAGAAAAGATAGATTAACCCATTGGCTCTGAAGCATGGAATGGTTCTGTAGTCTTGCCCAGTGGACTGACGACCGAAGCATGGAACTTTTCCATGGTCGTGTTCATCTTTTAATTTAGAGATGGCAATAACATTCACTTTTACATTATTATTATTAGGTACGTTTCTCTTTATGCATTTGGCAGCATTGGAGTCAAAACTATCGATAAATTGAGAAAAATTGTAAATATATATCATACCAAAATATGTCGTCATGCGACTGTTCATTTTTTCTAAAATAATCTCAGTTCCAAGTGATATAAAATAGCAAAAAAATCCAGACTCAATGGGTTAAAGTGAAGAATTCCGATGCTGGACAACCACTGATATTAGAAGCATAGAAAAATAATAATAACAATAGCATTAGACCACAAGATTCACTGGCTAAGTACTTTGGAGGAATGTAAATAAAAAATTAACAAAGAGTAGCAATTTTCTATATTTATATTCTGCTTGAGGTAATTAAACTTTAAAAAGCTATCAGAATTAACTCTCACTAAGCCTTGAAATTTTCAAATTAAGAGGAATATTCAACTTTTATTAGGTTGGCAACTAAGATGCAATTGGTGATAATCAAAATGGATTGTAACCTATGGCCTGTTCAAATGTGGAGATTCAAGAAAACAGTACTACAATATCCCTGAAAAATCTAAACACATAGATTGACTTTAGTATACAGCATTCATACAGATGACATATACATCTTGTGCTTTCTTATATTAAGTATTCAAATTATTTTTCTTACTTGTCTATCTCTGCATGGCTATTCTATCCATAATATATTTAATTACAGGGTTTACATTATATGTTGTATCTGCATGAGTGGTATTTTCATTCTTCGCTACACATTAGCTTCACTTGATGCACATGCGACTTCCCTGTTTTAACCTATAAAAAGTATTACATAAAATCATATCTTGTAACATATGTTGGAAATGTTGTCTTTCCTGAGTTATGCCGGCCTTGTATCTGTAAACCGCTTTCTGGCTGATGTGAGTGAGTTCTTCCACTATGATGTTTCTGATTTCATTCGTAATATCACTCTGTTTGCAAACAGTTCTGAACTTCATTTCTTTATGTGCAGAAGAAACTGAAACCGTTTGGTGAATGTTCAAAATTCACATTAATTTCATCTAGCTTTTTTCTATTAAAACTGAGCCAGTATTTTAAAATTTATTAATAATTCTATGAATTAGTGTTCTTGAAGGTGGAACTTCAGCAGGACATGTCTGAATAAATTCACCAGGTATTCAATGAGCAGACTTGCACTTAAAATAATTTCTACACACAAAAATACAATGCACCAGTGAAATCAGTCTCTTTATCTTGATAACTTAAAGCTGAATAACTGCATACATGTCCTGTGAAATGCCAAACCAGATGCGTGCACTATACATTGAAGTAAGTCGCAAAGCCTGGTTTAAAAACTGCACACAAATGATTTCAACTTATAATGTAGACCTGGTATTAATAAGTGTTAGTTATTTTACCACTGTGAAAAGTTAATTTTATAGTCATACTTTTAATCAATTGAAATAAACATTTACCACTTTCTGTTTTTAAGTTAGATCTTAAGTGAGTTGTGTTGGTTAATCCACTTTATATAAATTGAGAATTTTTACTTAACATTTTAGGCTACAACTATATAACATGGTGGATTTACGCCACAGTAGTGGTCATATTGACCTGAATGTTTATGGTCTATCCTTTATATTGAAATAAGTACACTGTCGAACAAGAATACCACGTCAAATCTTAAATTACCAGCCACCAGGCAAGAGATCATTTGGCAGACTTTTCAAAAGTCATGGCTTTCCTAGTAAAAAGACCCACTTCGCAGTAAAATTATTATTAATAATAAAATATTAGAACAAACTAACACATTTAACTACCTCTGATACCAAGTTACATACGAAGAGAAAAAAGATTTTAGTCAAAAAATTATACACTTTAACAAAGTAACAGGAATTATAAATAATATTTTTTTCAAACCAAACACAATATAGCAACACCCAACTAGAATTATAAAACACTGGCCAGACCCATATTATGTTATGACAATGAGGCCTGGACAATTTACAGTGTAGATGAACAAACACTAACTGTGGCAGAAATGAAATTTATGAGATATTCTGCAGGTTACTCAACAACAGACCATAAAAGGGATTCTGCGATTCTGAAAGAATTACAAATGGAATCAATCCTGGAATATGTACAAAAATACAGAAACAACTGTAAATCTCACATAAGAAGAATGAACTAAACAAGAATACTTACTTACTTACTCACTGGCACTATCGAACCTGTAGGTTCATGGCCGCGCGGACATAAGCTCTCCACACATCCCTATCCTGAGCCAATGCTTTCCAATTATTCCCTGTACAATCTACTTCCCTCAAATCATAGTTAATGTTATTCTCCCACCTCATTCTTGGTCTACCAACTGGGCGTTTTCCTTCTGGCTTTCCTACAAGAAGTTTCCATGCACGTCTTTCATTTCCCATACGTGCAACATGTCCTGCCCATCGCAGTCTATGAGACTTAACTGTTCTTATTATATCTGGCTTCCTATAAAGACCATGTAGTTCATTGTTATGTAGTCTTCTCCATTCACCTGTTTGTTCATCTCTCTTTGGTCCAAAAATTTTCCTAAGAACTTTATTCTCAAATACTCGTAATCTCCTTTCCTCCCTTAAAGTAAGAGTCCATGTTTCGCACCCATGTAATATAACTGGTAGAATAATAGTTTTATACATTTTCAGCTTAACGTTTTTTGAAAGCAGTTGGGACATCAAAAGTCTCTGCAATGCATAATAGCATGCATTTCCAGAATTGAGCCTATGTTTAATTTCTTTGTGCATCTCATTCCTATTTGTGATTATTGTTCCTAGGTATTTGAATTCAGCCACTTCCTCAAAATTTCCCTCATTTGTCCTTAGCTGTCCATTTCCATTATATACTGAATTTCTACATGTGACCATATATTTAGTTTTACTGATATTTACTTCCAGTCCTAATCTCTTAGTGTTACTCAATAGTGTGTGCGTGTTGGTCTTTAACAAGAATACCATGTCAAATCTTAAATTACCAGCCACCAGGCAAGAGATCTTTGGGCAGACTCTTCAAATATTGGATTGAGATCATAGCAGACCCCTAGGTCTATCGCATGAAAGGAAGAAGTACAATGTCATAAGAAATGTATCAGTAAGTCAATGTCACAAGAAACTACAAGAAAGTTACATATCCTTTGACACACAATAAATTTCAAAATGTTAACAACAAATTCAACACCAAATAACTTTAGTTTTAATCAGAAATGAAGATATTAATGAAGACAAAAATTAGGAATTGAAATGTGGAGATTGTGGAAAAAATCAATGTGCAAAAAAGAAAAGAAAATGTATTATCAGATTGTAGGAACATCATAAAAATGTAAAAAAGGATAAGTAGAAAAATTGATTATCAGATTGTAGGAACATCATAAAAATGTAAAAAATGGATAAGTAGAAAAATCTGCTATAGCTGCTCATGCATAATCCAAAAGGCACAGAATTGAAATAAAGACAAAATTATTGGAACAGTTAGATAAATCCATAGAACTCACAGTCTGAAAGAAAATGTACATGCAGAAACACAAGGACAAAATTATGAATTTTGAAATTTCTCAGGGAGATTTGATTTGGAATTATTAATTACCAATAATTAATTAATAATTAAATAATTAATAATAATAATAATAATAAGTTAATAATTAAAAGAAAACCTCATAGTATTATTTCCTACAAGTATTAAATAAATTTGATTTATAATTTTGTCAGTCAACCAACAGAGGGCAGAATTATGGTCCTACAAGACTGTCAACCATTAACCCTAGCAATACCAACCCATATTTCAGAACTTATACTACCAATGGGGGGGGGGGTACTTTATGACCACCACTTTAAACAACATATATGAGTATCTTTTTTAACACATTTTAACATATTTGTTTTAAAATTAAATTTTATAGAATGTGATGCTTATTTATGTAATATTTAACTTAGTTTTGCATTTTGTTTTCACTAATCACATTAGATATATAGGCTGATATAGTCTGTGTCTTAATGGAAGCAGAATATTTGTGCAAATTCATTATTGATACTTGTAGAAGCAATAATTTCAGGACAATATCCAAATCTAATCATTGATGGTAGTATGTATGTGTCACTCATCACTCTCCTCAGAACTCTGTTCGCATTTGGAACAAATCACTTTTTTCTTGCTATGCCTCCCATAAGTATACCTGTTGCATTTGCCACAAATTATTGTTATTTTACTACTTTTGTTGTATTTTTCTTTTTACACCTGAACTTTGAATGGACACTTTCCATGGAATAATGATAGCATTTCATCAACTACAGGATGAATGCCAGCAGAAAAAACATGTTGACAAAGTTTGGTACCTGTCTTATTGCTGCAAACTTATCTTGTTTCCTGCGTTCATTTCTGGGTTATCTATCATCAAATCTAATTATTTTAGTTAGTTGCAGAAACCTAGTCCTACTAATAGTTGCAGTATATATGAATCTGCCAGAAATACTAGACCAGAGATCTGAAATACAAGTGCGACTGTCAGCATCTAGTTCCATATAGATAAGCTATAAACATATATTTGTTGCAGGTATATATTTTCTTGCTGCTTCTTCATTTGTGTGTTTTATGATGATGCTTACAACTTCCAGTATAAAGAATTTGTCAAATGATTCTCTAATGGTTTTCACTTTATTTTCATTTCTTATTCCTTCCCTTTCTTTTACAACATTTTGTGGTATACGTCTTGTATGCCGATGAGGCTTCGATGTGAAAATTCTTACACTAGCTGTAACATATCTGACATTGATGTCATTTTTAATTTTACACTATTATTATGATCTTCATCATTATCGTCAGAAGGCAATAAAATTGCTTCGTCAACTTGCTCATGCACAATATTTTCATCTTCTGTTTCTCTCACTCCCTCATCACTATCATCAAATTCAAAACCTGAAACTATTTCATTATGAAATATGTCCATAATTTTGTTGTCAGCCGAAGGACGTCGAGGCATTTTGAAATAATTTTATTACTCACATGTGTGGATTATTATAACTTCACAAAAGACAGACTGAATACTGAAAGAGTAAAAAAAATTGTTACAAGAGAACAAACTTTCAGATCAATTAATAATGAAAGAATAAATTATATAAACCAACAACATTGTTGGTAAATATAAAATTAGAGGTATAAAACCATTATTGAAGAAGCCAAGAAAAGAAATTCAAGACATGTTATGCATCAGAAGAACTACCAACGGGGGGGGGGGTATTTTATGACCGCTATAATAGATAATTGTTTCATAAAATAACCAATAATGAAAACTTACAAACAATTACGTATTTCAATACTAGAGACAATGATTGACAATAACTATTAACTTCATGCTTTTAGAGAAAAAATTAAAAGGCATAATGATTAATATGACAGAAGGTGGGCATAAAAAAAAACCCCCGTTGGTATTGCTAGGGTTAAATCAATAGTCAGATGCCAGTTGACAATGTGAGGAATTTGGTTTTAAAACCAGTCCTGAGTTTTACTAAAATGTGAGATGAGGTATAAAATCTGATTAATTTAATTATCATACAGTGTCACAATTTTTATAATTTTATTATAATACACTAACCACAATGAAAAAAATACTACCATATTAAAAATTTAGCTTTATCTTTAAAATAAGTACTATGTATTTTAATGTTCCTATTTTAGATGGTGAAAAATTACTAAATATTTCACTTAATCTCTTAAAAAAAAACTTTAATCAAATGACAAATTTTACCTATGGTACTTATATGCAGTATTTTGTTACACAGCTTCCATAAATTGGTCTCTTGGATGTTGTGCCATGTATCATTTGTTTTTATGTCCTTTTTTCCCTGGTCATAGATTGTTCAGAAGGTAGAGCATGATCATGTCTTTTTGATTATCTTCACAATCCAAAATATCATTCTGTATATGTATAATTTTCATCAAGGTGTTCATCCAGATCAGAAAGAAGTTCACCTTTAGTCAATGATCTATTACTTCTATATCTTGCCAAACTTACAATAAACAGTCACTGGCACTGTTAGACTAAATTCACTAAATTCAAAATGAATTATGAGAAATAACATTCCAACATGTAAATAAAGTTATAACTTGACAAAATGTGCAACATTAATAATATGATTAAGGTCAAACTTCCCAGACACTTGATATATAACCAATCACTATGTGAATAGTACACATGACAAGTGGTAAGAGGAACAAGCTATTGAGAAGAACAACCAAACAATAAAAATGAGAAGATAATGTGTATGCCTAGAAGTGATCTGACCCTCACCTTACCAGTTGAGAGCTAACTTGTATATTATAATTTATTTGTTTAGCCTTTTGAGTGCGTACCTCACTTTTTTTTACACTGACAGGATATTATCCTGATTCATAACCTCCATTCTGTAATAAAATTAAAATTATGGCATTTTTAGGTAACGAACAAGGGAAATAAGGATATATTAATATAAACATAAAGATAATAACAAAAATTATTGATTGAACAAATCAATAATTTATTATAAAACATAAGGGGATCAAAAAATTAAAGGAAAAATTACTATTAACAATGAGGTTATAGAACAGGTATCAAATATTAAATAGACCTGCGTAGGCTACAACTTTTTGCAACAGAAATTAACATAAAATTAGAAGAAAATATAAGAACATTTAATAAACTGAATGACTGTGTCAAAAGGGATTTTACCACAAGCGTGGGAAAGAATATCAAATTAAGATTCTACAATACAGTATCAAATTGGCACAAACTTGCCAGTGAATTGTGGACATTGTGAGTAAGTGACAAATATTGATTTGAAACAGCACTAAATGATATTCAGTATGGCGCAAAAAGTTGACATCCAAATTTCGAGATAATTTAGTTTTAAAGTGAAGTTTTAAAAGGAACTTGCTCTCATCTAAATCTAACTAAATAAATCAAACAGTCCTACAAAACAATCTCATATACACTAACTTACCCTCGTCTAATCCTAATTAAATAAATCACTTTTCATATTTAAAAAAAAAAGTTTTAAAATGAAGTTTATGAACTACACTAACATGCCCTCATCTAAATCTGATTAAATAAATCAAATAGTCCTATAAAATAATACATCCAAAAAAACAAGAAAGATAAACTCATGAATTTCGAAACTCCTGCAAATTTTGACCTGATCCAGAGGTTCATCAGTCCACCAATAGAAGGAAGCAGAAAACCACCAAGAAACGGCATAACAACGGTCGACTAGAGGTTACTGATGATGGAGATAAGCTCCGAAACTGCAGTCTAGAAGAAAAAAGGATATGAGGTGAGGTAATAAAAACGTTAATTTAATTCTTAAATTAAACCTCAAAGTATTTTTTTTCCCTGTGAAAGTTAAATACATTTTTTAAGTGTTAAAATTTCTTCACTATTGTTTTCAATATTAATTCAATGGTTACCCATATTGAAAAATCAGGCAAATCCATAGTCTTCATGATATATAAATTTATGGTCAATACATCATATTTTCCTTATAAGGACAAAATAAAAATAATTAAGAGATATTTTCATTTAAAATTTCAGTTTAATCAGTTTTTACACGCTTTACATTAGCTTGACCTGTATCTATCTATCTATCTATCTATGTAACTGAATCTTTCAACGCGATTTTCACCTACTTAAAATAATTGCATCGACTTGAAATTTTGTATACTTGTAAAGGACTCATGAAATACAATAATTTCATATTTAATTCATAAAATCCTGGCCAGAATCATCAGAAAATAAAAAAGTGTCTTTGTATTTATGTAACGGAATCTTTGAACACGATTTTCACCCACTTAGAAACATTGGATCGACTTGAAACTTTGTATACTTGTAAAGGACCCGTAACACTACAATAATTTCATATTTTGTTTCTAAAATCCTGGCCAGAATCATCAGAAAATAAAAAAAATTAAAACTGGTGTAATCGGTTGCGGACTTGTCGACTTTTTAGTCAATCGTTGTAAGAGCTCAGTTGGTAGAGCAGTAAACTAGTGGTATATAATTTCAGTAATCCATAGGTCATTGGTTCAAATCCGGCTGGGGAGGATTTCTTTTAGAAGAGTAATACTTTTAGCTCATACTACAATAGTATCGGATTTAAAGATGTTTACATTTTAATCTTATTTGAGAGGGATGATATGCATTATTTAAATACATATATGCATATAAATGAGCAATTAATAAGGAAACATATGACATAGTACTTATTACATATTTTCTTGTTTTTTTTTACTTTTAACATCAAATTAAAATGTGCTGAACCTTAAAACAATGTAGAATAAACATTTATTAATGTTTTTAAAGATTAAATAAGCAAATTATAAATGGTAAAAATATAATTAAAATTTCTTGGTAGGTATGTTAGTCTGTAGTTTCGATAAACTATTAAACTAGATTTATTTAGGTAGAATTTTTTATCATTCACCTCATATAGTTCATTCATCTCATATTTAACAATATGAGGCGAGTGATAAAAAATTCTACCTAAATGAATATACCTCGTAGTGTGAATTCCTAAAATAAGTTATTAAACTAGACTTCATCAATGTCATTTTTCAATTTCTCCATTAATGATATAAAAACAATAAATTCATCTTTATGTGGAAGGAAAATAAACAGTATGGAATTTATTCCTTACTGTTCATTTTGATGAATGACTGATAACCAGCATAGTTGTTCGCAGCTTTTACATTTTGTTAATTTTTATTTTTTGGCTTTAAGGTTGAAAAAGCCATATTGAATACCTATTCATCTGAGCCCCATAACCATAAATCAATGGTTATCAATTGTTCACTAAATAAATAATGAAATAAATAAGTTACATTAAATTCACTTTTGAAGAGGAAAATATACGCTCGGACTGGGGATTGAACCCAGGACCTTTTGCATTCTAGGCAAATGTTCTACCAACTGAGGTACCTGAGAAACTCCAATCTAAATGCAAATCTTTATTTCTCTTATCCATCCATGCTGTTAATTCTCCTGCACCAAATGATATGAAGCCATTGCTTCTATCTCGCAAATGGCAGCATCTTATTGAGAAGACCTTCAATTGAGAATTTTACGTTACATTATAAAGCATTTGTCTGGAAAAGTTTAGTAATTGACTCTCATGAATTCTTCTAAGTTATACAGAATTGCATTGTTCATGCGCAAATGCTTCAAGTAACCTCTACCAAATGGTAGTATATATATGTGAAATTGGTATTACCAACTTTTGCAATAAATTCCCAAATGTTTATAAGAAATGGATATACATTAACTTCTCTATTCCTAGCCTAACAAAATAAATTACATACATACTATTTAATAAACTGAAAACGGCTCAACTGCACTTCTACTAGTGCTTGATTTTTTAGTTATATTGTTGTAAACTATAGCTCTTCTATTGTATTTACTAACATTATGTAATATTTTAAACTTTTTCAAACAATTTTTATAATATTATTAAACAATTTTTAAGTATTTATTTAAATATGCAAATTACAAATATTATGACACTCTTAGATAATATTATGCGTTCTATGAAACTGCTATTTTCTCCATGAGTATTATACTTAGTCTATTGATTGTGCTATCACCATTTTGGGTTACCGCTGGTTGGATCAGCGTTAGGGAGTGATAAGTAAGTGTACACACATTTTTAATAAACGTTTGGTAATTTTAATATTATTAATTTTTTTAACATATATTTGGGGATTTATTGCAAATATTGGTCATTTAAATTTCATAGCGACGGATAATAATCAATGATGATAATCAATATGTGGTTTGATTGAGGGTTATTGCTGGCTCTATAAACTCTGATGCATGCGCACTGTTGTTCTATAGGACTTTAAAAATATTTCACGCTAGTTTAAGTGCAGTTTTTCCAATGAAAACTAATCTTGTGTTCACTAATTTCTCTCATCGGAACCATCAAAATGAAGTTTTTTTTTTTACATATGGTTTGGAATGAATTGCAAATGTTGGTACCGGTA
Organism: Diploptera punctata; assembly: GCA_030220185.1. NCBI lineage: Eukaryota > Metazoa > Arthropoda > Insecta > Blattodea > Blaberidae > Diploptera > Diploptera punctata. Next base: position 2,997,625 of record JASPKZ010005297.1, read on the forward strand.
ACACAGATTTCACTGAAATCTAGTGGAAGTTACAATAAACATTTGCACAACTTGCACATGCGCATTGCAATTCTGTAGAACTAGATAGATACAAAGCACAATTTGTGTAAAGATTTAAATATTTAAAAATTGGAAGAACAACAGTTTACCTTTCCCAATATATTTTCTAAGCACCACAGAATAACAGTGTGCATTCACATGAGTTTATAGAGCTGTAACTAGATGGCAGCACGTTTGGTATGACCAACCTTTGAAATAAATTCCCATACTTTTATTAGAAAATAATGTACACTAACTTGTCTCTTCTTAACCTAACAAAATTAATTACATGCATATTATTTACTGAAGTGTACACTAATCTGATGTACACTAACACAAGCTAACAAAAATATACCATGTTTCTCGTAAATAAATAAATAAATATGTAAAAAATTGTGAAAGATTGTTATAAGTATTGTTGAACAGCATTAAAATATTACATAATGTTAGTAAAGACAGAAGAAGTACATGAAGCAAAAGCATCACAAGAACATACTGTGGAAAATGAAGGGAAAGGTAATATACTGTTGAGCCATATAGTTGTACAGAAAATCAGACAGTGACTCCTTCAACTTGAGCCTATTTGTCCAATTCATGTGGAAATGAATCAACTCTAACTCACTGGCACTATGGAACCTGTAGGTTCATGGCAGCTCGGACATAAGCTCTCCATACATCCCTATTCTTGGCAAAAAAAATTTTCAGTCACCTGTATAATCTACTTCCCTCAAATCATGGTTAATGTTGATCTCCCACCTCATTCTTGGCCTATCAACTGGGCGTTTCCTCTGATTTTCTACAAGAAGTTTTCAAGCTCTTCTTTCATTCTCCATTCAAGCCACATTTCCAGCTCATCACAGTCTACGAAACCTAATAGCTCTTCCTATATATATATCTTACATCTGTTTTCCTATAAAGATCGCTTGTTAGTTCATCTCACTTCGGTTCAAAAATATTCCGAAAGCTATGCCGGCGGTGGCATTGTTACCGAAAAGATAGCGGTACATAAACCGGACGATCTTTTACCACAGAAATACAACCATCAAGAAACGCGCGCGAGTTCAACTGGAGTAAAATTATCCAGAGGTAAAACAGTCCCCATTCGGTTCTCCGGATGGGGGACTACTTCAGGGAATCATGGCAAAGGCTCAAACACAGGCACATATTTCTAGGAACATTGAATTTTAGCACATTATATAATAGTGGGGCACTGTAAGTATTAACGAGGTAATGAGATAAATCGCCTTTGAAAATAGTCGTGGAAATGAATTATTTGAACAAATAAAATACCTTTATACTAACTAATTCACTGGCTCTATCGAACCCATAGGTTCATGGCAGCGTGGACATAAGCTCTCCATACATCCCTATCCTGAGCTAATATTTTCCAACCATTCCCTGTATAATCTACTTCCCTCAAATCATGGATAATATCCTCCCACCTCAATCTTGGTCTTCCAAGTGGGCGTTTTCCCTCTGATTTTACTACAAGAAGCTTCCATGCGCCTTTCATCGTTCTCCATGTATTTCATTCACCATTCATGCCATAGGCCTATACAGGGTGGACCGCTCGAATGGACCTAATTTCAATTGCTTGTTACTGGCAAACGGTTGAAGATAGAAACTTAAAACAACGTTCATAGTACAGAAAAACTCACCAAGTTTCGAATCCTGTCGGTAGATGGCATAAAGATACGTTTCTCGTTCTTAGATTTAATTGTTTGTGAAAATGGCGACTCCGCAGATGAAAGCGCAAGCTGTTTGTGGTATGCGGAGTTTAAATCAATCATTAGAGTTCAAAGGGAGTTCCGGCGTGTGTTTAACCGTGATGCTCCAACTGCTAGAAGCATAAAGAAGTGGCGTGATACATTATTAGCTACAGGATCTGTGTTGAAGAAGCATGGTGGTGGTCGCAGAGCATCCGATGAAATGGTAGCAAATGTTCAAGCCGCATTTGAGCGAAGCCCCCGGAAGTCATTAAGAAGAGCTTCGCGGGAACTTCAAATACCAAAATCGACATTACAACGGATTGTCCACAAACGCCTCAAACTGCACGCATATAAAGTGCAGTTAGTGCAACGTCTGGAGCCGAATGACATGCCGAAACGAGTGGAATTCGCCAATACGATGCTGGACCGTCTCGGCGCTGATCCTGACTCATGACCAAGATTTTCTTCTCGGACGAAGCCACTTTCCATTTGTCAGGCAAGGTAAACCGGCATAATGTGCGGATCTGGGGATCGGAGAATCCTCACGCTATTCAAGAGCATGTTCGTGATAGTCCGAAGATGAATGTTTGGGTGCAGTTTGTCACATAATAAGGTCATTGGACCGTTTTTCTTCGCCGAGAAAACTGTTCGTGGTACCACATATCTTGACATGCTGGAGCAGTTCTTCTTTCCACAAATTGAACAACTGCAGCCTAACATCGTTTTCCAGCAAGATGGTGCTCCTCCCCACTGGTCCAATGAAGTTCGTACGACTTTGGACAACATTTTCCCTGGCCGTTGGATTGGTAGGGGAGGACCAATCGCGTGGCCCCCGAGATCTCCCGATTTAACACCACTGGATTTCTTTCTCTGGGGCTATGTCAAAGATAAAGTTTACACCACCCCAGTCAAAGACCTTCGTGATCTTCGTGAGCGCATCATAGAGGCTATTGAGAACATTCCAGAAGACATACTCCAACGTACTTGGCAAGAAATTGTTCATCGCTTTGATATCGTCACAGTGACTGCTGGGCTCATATAGAGATGTGGTGATCTGGATATCAAAACTTGGTGAGTTTTCTGTAATATGAACGTTGTTTTAAGTTTCTATCTTCAACCGTTTGCCAGTAACAAGCAATTGAAATTAGGTCCATTCGAGCGGTCCACCCTGTATATCTTGCCGATAGCAATCTACGAGACAACAGTTCTTATTATATCTAGTTTCATATAAAGACCATGTAGCTCACTGTTATATAGTCTTCTTCATTCACTTGTCTGTTCATCTCTCTTTTGAACAAAAATTTTCCTAAGAACTTTATTCTCAAATACTCGTATTTTTGTCCCTCCTTAAAGTAATAATCCATGTTTCGCATCCATATAATGTAACTGGGAGAAAAATAGTTTCATATATTTTCAGTTTAACTTTTTTGAATGGAGTTGGGACGATCTTTATAATAAATTATTATTTACTACTCGCCAATTTCGATATCAAGAAATAACTTCATATAATATACAAGAAAAAAAAAAGAAGAGGATCCTTACCTGCTTCATAGATGATTCAACTTTGATTACACAACCAGTCTCCAAAAAAACACTAAACACTATCACTACACTATTAAATCATACACTATTTCTTAACAACCACACTGAACACAATTACACAGCCACCAAATTAAGTTTTTTTATCAATATGAAAACTCTTTAAACAGTTTTTACAAGGAACGAACTCCTTTGTTCACCGCGTCCACAGGCCAACTAGTATTGTGGGGTGAGTTATGGCACAATGATGACGTAACTCTAATAGATACTACGAGTAGGCTATACTATACAGTCAATGTCTGTTTTATCCATCGAGAAACAGATAAGAGCTAGCTACATTGAAAAACCTCCTTTCCCATCAAACACTTCTTCGCTTCTTCTCACGAAATTAATATTCTCCTAGTGTCTGTAGTGATATAAATGATTTAACGGTCGAGTGGCTATCTACCCGGGTCAGAGTTCGATTTCCGATTATATTAGTCGTTCTCGGTGAACTAAAACTTTAATGGTAATCTTACTCACAGCTTGAAACCTGATTTATAATCTTCTCCTTCACGGTTTAGGCTTATTTTCTAGCCTGTTCCGGCTCCAAATTGCTGCTCTTTCCATCTTTTCCTTGGTCTTCCCAAACTTCTTCCTCGTGGTGAATAGTTGCATGCTGCTTTTGGTATTCTATTCTCAGTCATCCTTGCCAAGTGTTCTTTCCAATTTGTTCTGTATTTCTCTACTGTTGTGTTTAATTCCTCTACTTTTAGTTGTTAACTTATTTCTGTGTTATGTTTTTTGTCTGTTCTTTGATATCCCGCTATTGGTCTGAGGAATCTCATTTCAGCAGCTTGTATTCCGGCAGATAGTAGTGTTGTCACTGTCCATGTTTCGGATCCATAAGTAATAATAGGCACTGCCATTGTCTGGTTAATAATAATAACAATAATAATACTAATAATAATACTAATACTAATAATAATAATAATAGTAACAGTAATAGTAGTAGTAGATTATCTTGTTATTAAGCATTTTCTATACATTAAAATAGTTATCCTTTAGCCCAAATGTATTTTACTGCGCCACAGATTTTTATCCTCAGCCATCTTCTACTTTGAGGTCTATGCTGATCATGTTTCTTCTCACTTCATCCATCCAATGATCCCTGGGTTTCCCCTCCTCCTCCTACCTTCAGCATTCCAATCCAGCATCATTCTTGGGTTTCCATTATTCTCCGTCCTCTTCAGATGACCTTACCCCTTCAATCTTCGTTCTTCTATTACTTCTATATATGTTTAACATTCATTATTTCTCTTAAGTTTCTGGTTCCGAATAATAATAATAATAATAATAATAATAATAATAATAATTACAACAATAATAATAATAATAATAATAATAATTACAATAATAATAATAATAATAATAATAATAATAATAATAATATAATAATAACAACAACAATAATAATAACAATAATAATAATAACAATAATAACAATAATAATAATAATAATAATAATAACAATAATAATAATAATAATAATAATAATAATAATAATAATAATAATAATAATAATAATAATAATAATAATAATAATACAAAATTTCGTAGTAACAAGACAAATTCGCTGCCAAATTTTGTAATTAATTTAATTTTTCAATTTGAAATATTTTTTACGTACTTACTAAATGTGAAAAGCTTGCCGATGTACATTAATTTCAATATTTCGTTACTAAATTACTTACTTACTTACTGGCACTATAGAACCCGTAGGATCATGGCCGCGCGGACATAAGCTCTCCATACATCCCTATCCTGAGCTAATGCTTTCCAATAATTCCCTGTATAATCTACTTCCCTCAAATCATGGTTAATGTTGTTCTCCCATCTCATTCTTGGTCTACCAACTGGACGTTTTCCCTCTGGTTTTCCTACAAGAAGCTTTTATGCTCGTCTTTCATTCCTCATACGCGCAACATATTCTGCCCATCGCAGTCTACGAGACTTAACTCTTCTTAATATATCTGGCTTCCTATAAAGACCATGTCGTTCATTGTAATGTAGTCTTCTCCATTCACCTGTCTGTTCATCTCTCTTTGGTCCAAAAATTTTCCTAAGAACTTTATTCTCAAAAACTCGTAATCTCATTTCCTCCCTTAAAGTAAGAGTCCATGTTTCGCACCCATATAATATAACCGGTAGAATAATAGTTTTATATATTTTCAGTTTAACGTTTTTTGAAAGGAATTGGGACATCAAAAGTCTCTGCAATGCATAATAGCACGCATTTCCAGAATTGAGCCTATGTTTAATTTCTTTGTGCATCTCATTCCTATTTGTGATTATTGTTCCTAGGTATTTGAATTCAGCTTACATATCAAATTGTATATATTTTTATCCCATGCCACCAGTTCTTAATTTTGGAATTTCTGGTATTCTCTCCTGATTTGGCTTATTGTAACCAACTTCTAAGTTTGGGGCTCCTGGAAGGCGGGATTACACTGCCCTAAAGATATGATGGATGATGAAGATGGTAATGATGTTCGAATACCGTTTGAAGCTTAAAGTTTCCTGACATTTGTCTTACAGGTTATGAAAACCCTGATAAAACCTCAACCAGGAAACTTGTCCTGACCGTAAATCGAACTCGGGATATCTCAAAATATAGTTATTGCTACCTAATCCTTTGGATTATTGATCCTGTAATTTTCAATGCCACATTCACCGAAGCACTCTATTATTTCGAGTGTTCACCAACTAAATTCAGTTAATGTCTCCGATTTTCAGTTCCCTAAGATCCATCCAAATATCATCTACCCATTCATGCTTAGACTTTGCTAATGGCTTTGTCCGCAGTGATTTCCATTTCAAATTTGAAGGGATCTTTACTCTCACATATTTTGAGCTATATATGCTGTCCGTTTCTATACCCCAGTTGTAATAACTTTCAAACTATTAGAACGACTATATAAATTATGGACTTTCTCATTGTTTAACTTCCTCTATTTTTCATTCTAATTCCTTATAGGACCGAATATTCATACCAGGATTCTATTTTTTATTAATTTTAGCTTTATCATCCCTTATACTAGTTGTTATTTATTTTGTGTACTCTTACTGATGTAACGTGGTTTGAGAAAGTGTTACATACATTGAAAATACACCACATTAACAAAACCGCCTAGTCTGAAATTCGGACAAAAAGTGCAGTTGGTGGCATTTTAACATACGCTATTTCATTAAAATAAATTTACACTTAAATGCAAAAATATAAAAAATAAGGATTTTAGGGTTAATAAATTCTATCTTCAAGCCACAGTTAGTTCAAAAACATTCAAGACTAAAAGTGTATAAAACACTGGCTCTTCCAACACTTGATAGCGAAGTACAGACATTGAAACAGAAGGATATATCTTCGAAGGTCTGCATACACACTACTAGACAAAATAAATAAATAAATAAAACATGTTAGAAGAATTATATATGGAATCTTTAGAAAACAAGTTTCATGATTATAAATTAAAATGGATGCAACTTGATCATCGAATGGAGGATCACAGGATATCCAAACACCACAAATAAGCTATCAACATACAGGAAGAAGAAGACCAGGACGTCCACTCAAAAGACTTTTAGATAGTGTTTCTATTGAGACCGAAATATATCAACAAACGACCTAAATTCGTGAATGGACTACAATGATGTGACTATTTAACTCATGCCCCAAATGGGAGTCAATGACCAATCACGTTTCAATGATTTCTGTTTTACAACCAATCAGAGTCGTATTTCACGAAATATTTATCAGTGTTATAATTACCATATTAAAGAAAGCTCCTCCTTTTTAATATTCTGCACAGGTCTGACCATTATTTTGCAGTGACTGAGCCTGTGAGAAATACGGCTACCAGATTGTATATATAGTGCATGAATGTCAACATGCGGGAGTTAATATAAAAACATTTGTAGTAATTGATTATACCACCAAAAAAAAAAAGAAACCACTGTTCGCACTTTCTTAATTGTATTTTTTCCCAGGTAAGAATCCAGAAAAATATAATTGTCTTATTTACATCATACGACATCAGAAATGAATTAATATACAGTTTGATGTGTTTCATTTCTTCTCCACTAGAGAGCATTCTTACAATATTGCGTTCATTTGGCAATAAATAGTATGATCTGGTTGCAGTGATAAACAAAAGAAGCAGATGAAGCGTACCTATCGTTTCTCATTTGTTTTCAAAAACATCGCCGTTTACATTAAATATATACATATTTTAAAATAACTATAGTTAAATAATGATTTATGAGTAAACAGTTTAATTTTATTCGTTAAATAGTCCTAACAAATGCCACTCTTGATTTCCAATTTATCGATAATTTGGAAATCACTCTTGGCATTACTTATGATAATTATGTTTTATATTGTAAAAAAAATGAGATAAGATTCGGAACAGCGTCGCTGCCTATTTCGGAGCGGGCTCGGGTTTGATCCCCAGTCGGGACAAATTTCCTGTTTGATTTTTTTCCGAGTTTTTCCACACTTGTAAGACAAGTGTCAGGAAAATTTGGCCATCATAATCATCATTATCACATTCCCTATGTTTAATATAAATGTTTGTATGAGTGGCGTGTTTCGTCTATGTGATGTGTTGTCTCGGAAGAGGTCTTGATATTGAGCTGATCACTCATTCGCGGGGGGGGGGCTCCATGTCCTCGTGCGGTCAAAGAAAGTATGTGTATGATCCATAGTTTAAAATCCCTCTCCCGACATGTGTCATTGTAATTCCCGTATGGCGTATGGCACATAAAAGTACTTATAAGGTGAGAGGTTAATGGGATGGGGGAAAAAAAAGAGATAGAAAAATGTGTTGCGATGTGTGAGTTTTTTTCTGTTTGTTGTAGCTTAATGACCGCACCGCTCATACTGCAACTGTGGATGTTCCCATGATGTATAGGAATAACTGAACATCATTTGAGGGAACAGATAATAGAACCTACTCTGCTCGATCAGCTGACATTCTCCTACCTCTAGAAATGTGTAAATGAGATTTGTCAGTTCATTTAAAACATAGATACCGGTATATTTTGTAAATTCAAGTTATAACATAATTTGATACTGAGAGTGTAAAGTTTAAAATATGTGGTCACACACAGAAATGTAATAAATAATGGATATGGACAAATGAGGGAGAATTTTGAAGACGTGGCTGAATTCAGACATCTAGGAATAATATTTACAAATAGGAATGGGATGCACAAATAAATTAAACATAAACTGAATTCTGGTATTGTGTATTATAGGGACTCTTGTCGCCCAAATCCTTAAAAGAAAAGAAAAACAGTTAAGCTGAAAATATACAAAACTGTTATTCTCCCAGTTATATTACATGGATACAAAAAATGGACTCTTAATTTACGGGATGAAAGATTACGAGTATTTGAGAATAAAGTTCTAAGGAAAATTTTTGTGCCAAAAATAGATGAACAGGTGAATAGAAAAACAAAACTATATAATAGTGAGCTATATTGTATGTATAAGAAGCCAGATATAATAAGACTTAAGTCTTATAGACTGCTATGGGCAGGACATGTGTCACGAATGGAAATGAAAGGCCTGCATGGAAGCTTCTTGTAGGAAAACCAGAAGGAAAACGCCCAGATGGTAGATCAAGAACGAGGTGGGATAATAACATTATCCATGATTTGAGGGAAATAAATTATACATGGAATTATTCAAAAACATAGCTAAGAATAAGGATGCATGTAGAGCTCATATCCTCGCGGCCATGAACCTAAGGGTTCGATAGAGCCAGTGAGTTAGTCAGTTAGAGTGTATAATTTAACTTAAACATACATCACTTGGTTCTTAAATAAGAGCTCTCAAATTGAAAAGAGTATTTTAAAATCTAGAAAATATGTTTCATATTTCAATACTTCCACTTTAGATCAAATTAAATTCTGGAAAAAAAAATTGTAGTGTAAAGATTGCAGAAACATAGTACAATAAATGGAAAAATGGAGTACACATGTCTGAAGTTAATGAATGACTGCTACCAGTCGGACAGGCGAGATGCTTATTATTATCATCATCATCCTCATCCGGTATTATGGCAGCTGCCGCCATTCCTCTCTGTCCATCCATTGATCTTCCTCCAATTCTCTGATATTCATAGCCACTTGTACCCCTTCTATCCAAGTTTTCGTCGGTCTTCCTCTCTTCCTCCTTTCTATTGGGATCTATTCCATAACAATTTTAGGCAATCTTTGCTCTGGCATTCTTTTGACATGGCCATACCACTATAATCTTATCTTTTCTTTTCTATAATGTCTGTGATGTCCTGCTCCTCTTAAGTAAAGCAATCCCACTACAGGCCTCGGGAGGCCCTTGGGGTAGTGGGAGGTTAAGGCTCCCACTTTTTCTGGACAATCGGCACTTGATGTCAGCCGGGTTGTCAACCCTGCGTGACGGCCGCCTTTACCCCCAGAACAAGTGTCTGGTACTCATTTCCGTTAGAGGCTGAGTCGACCCCAGGGCCATAGAGCCGCCAGAAGGTTTGGGTCAGTTTAAAAATCCTGACCCCACCGGGACTTGAACCCTCGACCTTCCGGCTTGTAGCGCAGTACCTTAACCACTACGCTACGGCGTGCGGGCCTCCGGGCCTGTTGTGGGATAACTTTACCTGCTCCTCTTGTTCACCCATAATTTCCCTAATTTCTTTATTTCGTATTTTATCCATTCTAGATTTTCTAGCTGATCTTAAAACATCCATTTCTGTACTTGAAATTCTTTTCATTTCCCTGGTAGGAATTTGCCACACTTCAGCACCGTATATTAAAATGCTCTGAATTATGGTTTGATATATTAGTAATTTTCTATTTTTTGTAATATTTTTGCTCCACTAAACAGAGTTTAAAGCATTTATTGCTTGTTTTGTTTGTGCGGTTCTATTTTCAATTTCCACTGTGTTATCGCCTGAATGGTCTAATTTTGTTCCTAAATAAGTGCATTCAATACTAGGTTTTAGTTCTTCTCCAGTATTGAAATGTATATTTTCTGTTTCATCTCCTATACACAAATATTTGGGTTTCTCAATATTTATATAAAGACCCCATTTTTTCATATTCTTCTTTCAGTTTTTTTGCCATAGATTCTATGCTTATTAATATGACAAAATCACGAAACAAACTACTGCGTATGTTACTACAGGTTTTTCTTCAACTGTGATAGCTACTATGCTGTATGATACGGATTCATGGAACGGGGAACGAATGGGGATCCTAAATAAAATTCAAGTCACGTATCTTCTGAGAGCTCTACAGTTATACTATATCCGAGCTAAGTTGCAGTTGTAAACACACTTGCATAAGATATTATTCCGTCGAATCCTTCTATTGGGTGAACCATGGTACTACTTTTACTCGCCAAATGAGTGAATTGTCTGCCGAAGTGTCAATGATAGAAACATTTATCTTGGGCTACATCGTATTTTACAGGAAGTACACTGGTCTACACTCAAAATCTATCCGAGTTGAAAATAGTTAATTCCTATTGATTTCGATGTGAAATAAACGAATATGATGTTTAAAATGTTTACTTAGATCTCATTATCTTGAAAAATAGGACTTAATTTTATGATAGAGGACAATTTTGTAATGTTGGTAATTTTTTTCTTGTTACAAATATAGGTTCCCAGCTCTAACCTGACCTTATTTTCATTCTAGAGGAGTCATTTGTTTACATAATTACTGTGCTCAGATACCTAGTTGTTCTTCTTTTTCAGTAATTTCCCGTGCTTGAAGTTAAATTTCCACAGGTAAAGTATTTGAAGACAAAATTCCCACATCTCAGTTAGGCTATGGTAAGATCGAAGAGGGAATCTTTGATGGCCCTCAAATTCGAGAAATGCTTAAGGATGGAACATTTCGTAGGGTCATTGAAGGTGAAGAGAGAAGAGCTTGGAAACCCTTCAAAAATGTTGTTCACAATTTCTTGGGAAATCAAAGAGCTGAAAATTACAATATAGCTGTTAATGAACTTCTGAAGCCATACCAAGAGCTTGGTTGTAATATATTGTTCAGGATCCACTTTTTGGACTTACATCTCGACTTCTTTCTAAGGAATTCTGGCGCTGTGAGCATGAACACGAAGAGCGCTTCCACCAAGACATTCCATCAATGGAAAGAAGATATCGAGGCAAATGGAACTCATCTTTGCTTGTAGACTATTGTTGAAACGTCATGAATAGGGAGCGGATTTTTATGTAATAAAAGATAAGATTGCAATGCAGATAGTATATATTATTCAACTGTTTGTGTGTGAAACAAGATAAAATGCAGTCAAAAGTCTTACTTCTAATTATACTGTTTGTGTGTGGAACCAAAACAAAAGACAGTCATAAGCCTAACTTCTCATTATATTATGTTGTAATCTTAACTTTTAGTACATAAAAATCCGCTCCCTAGTCATGAGAGATGCCTCAGAAGTAGATTACAAACGAAGAAAAAATAAAACTCTCTAGGGAATAGTTAAGTAGATAACATTTCAAAGGGAACATTTTCACACGTAGGCCTACATATACTTATATAAATATCTTCGAACCAAGAGCTAACAAAAAAATCTGGTGTGGTATTATTGTTCTTCGACCTCAATTTGGTTGGAATTGTGTATTTTTGTAGATCAGTGTAATTAGTAACTTCCATTTATTATTTATTTATGAAAAAATATGTGCTTACCTAATCAGACATTTACATTTATTCCGTGATATCGATAGATATCCTTTATTTGCAATTTTTAGCTACGTGTAGAATATATACGCCATGCTGTCTCACCTATAAATTCTGTTGTTATTTTCATCACAACTTCAATAGCTAATGTAGTATTTTTTTACTGGACTGATTGAACATAGGCTATTCAAAATTTATTTCTCTTCGCTTCTCAAAGGTTTTTCCTTTTGATGTTTCAAAAATTGTATAGAAAAGCAGCCATTTGAAACAATTGAAATTCTCCATTGAGCATGTGCAAGAATAAAACAACGAAATGTTTATTTATTTAATCGAGGCCCTGTTAAAATTGTAATTATATATTTTTAAATTATTCCATATAACTTATATAGAAATGTGCTAGATAATATTAGGCTCAAGTTTACATACACTTACCCTTGATTTTTCTGTTTATTGTTGTGAATTATAACTCTTCATCTGTATTTAGTAACATTTTTAAATATTTTTAAATATTTAAAACTATTTTCATAACTTTATTTTAGAATTTTTAAGTATTGTGATGGTGATTTTCTATTTTCTCCAGAGAGTAGGCCCTATATTACATACTTTGAACCGATGGATTATCCATGGTTGTGATTATTAAGGAGTGAAAGAAAGGGCGTTTCATGGGATCCACCCTAGGTTAGAGTAACTGAATTAAGTGTTAGTTAGTTAGCTTTTAGGTTCATTACATTTTAAATGAGCCTAAATACATAAAACAAAAAAAAAAAGAGATAAAAATCGAAACAACGATAATAATCGATATTTCTTTTTATGGTGGGTTATCGCTGCTTCTGTAAACTCTGGCGCATGCGCACCGTTGTTCTATAGGACTTTGAAAATATATCACGTAAGATACAGTAAACTTTTTCCAATATACATTTTTATTATATTTATTTTATTTCGAGTGTTAGAAAGTGAACTATATTTTTTACACGCTTAAATTTATTCGATGAATGAATCGCAATCCATACATCTGGTTTGTTTATATTGCAACTGGAACTTATCTCGGAATTAGGTACATTTTCGGACATAAAACGAGGCAAAATTATGGCTATCAAGTGTAGGTTGGACATAATAAACGGGAACCAGGATACGCTCAGAGCAGAGTGTTATAAGGAACACAGAAATCAGTGTGTTTCGGGGGATTAGATAATAATAGGTATAGAAATGGGATTGAAGGGCACAGGAATGGTTATAAGAGATATAACGGAGAAAATAAAAAAAAATGTTTGGAAGAAAGTGTATGAGCGTGAAATGAAAACGTACACTTTTTGGACACATTAAGGAAATTGAGGGATAGCAAAATTGGGGCTCAATGAAGATATATGCCTATATGTCATTAATAATGGGAACTTAAATATTTTATCATACTTATTTCCGATCTTGAACTGTATTATATATTAAGTTATCTGGCTCCATAGTCTGAAGATTTTCAGGCTCCTAAAAGAACCAAAGACCTGAATAAGAAAGCTTCTGTGCAAAATTTAACCGACCTTCATCCATTTAAGTAAAATTAAGTTTAGAAAGTTCTGTATTTTAAAAGTAATAAGAAAAATAAGCAATCTAAATTTAGAATTTAGAATAGAATATATTTATTTAGCCTGGTGGAGTTAAGGCGATGTGGCCTTCTCTTCCACTCACCAGGACAAACATATGTTACATATAAATAAATAATAGTACATACTAAACAATTAATTATCTATCAAATTGAATAATAACGAAAATAATGTCTAATAACACAATAATATCAAACACAATTAAAATTAAATTAATGATAGAATGTATACAGAAAGGAATAACAGCTCGAATCTATTATACATAAAAATAAAAGAAAGAAAAAAAATACAAAGAAAATAATAAACTATAATGAATTAATATATTGCATATTATACAATGCATTAGGTAAATATTTTAACAATCTTAAAAATATTTGTATTAAATAATGAAAAACAAATTATTAATTTTTACAAAGTAATATTAGTGAGTCGTTTCTGTTAATAATCTTATTTTAATTTGTTTCTGAAAGATGGTAAAGTTTGGCAGTCCCTGACATAGGGTGGAAGGGAATTAGGCCTACACTCAAGAAAAATAATGCAAAACATCTTAACTCCGTTACGTATTAGAAGTCTCATTGAGGCGATGTGATAACAACGTGTCACTCGTTGACATCCGTATGTAAATTAAGCGTAACTAAATCTCCTGGTTAAGAAAGCCCTGCTAGGGAGCATCCATATGATGAATATATAAACAACACTCTCCGCTCCTCTTTCCTCCACTACCACGTAATATCATTATTTCTATTGATTAATTTCATATTACCTTTCACCTCATCTCACGTTAGGAATAGAATGACCTGATTTAGCAAGCCACAGGTGTTCAATATATGTGCCTAGTTAACGTGATCTAATGAGACCAAACTAATGCATTTCCTCATGACTCCGAGCCTGTGTATCAACTTGAAGCAGAATAGAACCAAAAGGGACGGTTGTAGCCTTTCCTCGAGGCCTTGTCCGGAGCTCAAGTAAAAGGCGGTAAGAGCCATGTGCAGGCAGCGCGATTTTCGTTCTGAAACAATTATGAAAGTTATCGATTAGTACGATATGGAGATTTCAGGGTTCAATCTGTGTCCCTGAGTGTTTACATCAAGTCGTTTTGAAAGGAATAATAATAATAATAATAATAATAATAATAATAATAATAATAATAATATGTAGATAGATAGATCATCGGTTGAATAATGTCTTTGACATCGTCCGATTCCCAATAGCCAATTTTGTCGGTCCATCAAATCTCCTGGTTGTAGATGTTTCTCCTTCATATATAAAAATTTCCGTGACTCCAGGAGGTTTTAGGTCTTCCTCTGCCTCGTTTTCTCTCAGGTTTCCATTTCAAAACAGATATAATAAAAACCATAATAATAAAAATAATAATAATAATAATAATAATAATAATATTAATAATGAAAATGAAAATGATGATGAAAATAATAATAATAATAATAATAATAATAATAATAATAATAATAATAATAATAATGAAAACATTAATAATAATAACAATAATGAAAATAATAATAATAATAATAATGAAAATAATAATAATAATAATAATAATAATGAAAATAATAATAATAATAATAATAATAATGAAAATAATAGTAATAATGAAAATAATAATAATAATAATAATAATAATAATAATAATAGAGCATGATAAATTTCTATGTATTAAATGGCAGTATTTACATTTTACACATGACCAGCCTCATGGGCTAGAGGTCAGCGTTTGTGACTACAATTCGTGAGGTCCCGGGTTCGATTTCTGTTCAGACCATAGGAATTTTTCCTTAAAGGGAATTATTCCTGTGGTCGCCCAGGTCTAAAATTTAGGTTAAATTTAGGTTAAGGACTCTTCTGGTATTTCATTATTATTTATCACCCATCATATCATCGGTGTAACGAAACTCTGCCGTCCAGGTGCCACAATCTAAGAAATGGATTACAATTCCGCAATGCTAGGGAGAAAGCCAAAAATGTCACAAAAGACAACATGGTGGCGTTAGACAAATAAATAAGTAAATAAATATAATTAAAATAACTGAAAATGCTTAAATTAGAGACAAGTTAATTTACCAAATACTTTCCTATTGCAGAGAACATCTGGATTTACAAGATTATTATTCGTTCATGCGTGCGTACTTGTATTTGTAAACTGCTTGTATATTCACTTGACGTCAATAGACAAACAAAAAGAATCGACTCGATCCCCACTACGTTCCGGATCAAATATGTGATCCCTGAACATGTATATGAATACTCGATGAGTGTCTCGAACTAAAACACCATAACAGACTAGATAATATCACCGTAGAGTAGATTCATTTCATTCATTCATTCTTTCATTAAAATGGATAATACAATGAACCAAAAATAAGGGTGACGTACTATGGTCTTAAAAACCCGAATCTATCTCTAGTAATCTAGCCTAATCTAATCTAATGAAAACTAACTCATGTAATTAAATATGCTTTCATGTCCCGCGCAGTAGCCGAGCGGTTAAGGTAGGAAGCCTTGGCGCAGAGCTACGGGACTTGCGCTGGTTCGAGTCTCCATGGGGGAAGAAATTTTCTCATGGTATTTCGGCCAGTATGGGACCGGTGCCCACCCAGCATCGTGAGGCAATTGGGTAGCTACAATAAGTAGCGGCTCCAGGTTGAGAAACCAGCTATAACGGCTGGGGAACTCGACATGCTAACCACATGTCACCCCTACACTGGCTGTTGATCATCTACCTCTGTGATTGACACATGCGGATGTGAAGGGCCAGCAGCCGGCTGGTAAAAGGGCAACCGCTGAAAAGTAGAAAGACCCTCAATCGGAAATATGCTTTCAATTAGTATAATTATATTACCTAGTAGTGTGCCCTTGTATCCCTCAGTGAGACTTACGCGTTCTCCACCTACAGGGAGAAATTCAAGCATACTAATTTTGTTACACTTGTTTTCGTATAGATGTCATTGAGTGGCCCGGGGTCAGCGTTCCACCTGATAGTGACATCTAGGATACCAAGGTATTACTATAATAGGCGTTCGGTAAATTTTGCACATAGGCCTTTTTATTCAGACTTCTGATTCTTTTACGAGCCTGAAAATCTTCAGACTCGGGGCACTCGGCTTAAAGTCCCTCCCGGAGGACTTTTCCATCCTTAAGAAATTCATCGACTAAGACCGGGTTTGAACCCGCGACCCTCGGGACTAGAAGCAAGGATCATAATCACTAGTCCACCGCCCCGACTAATTATTATTATTATTATTAACCTAAAACATAAAATAATCATAAGTAATGCCACTAACGATTTCCAAATTATCGATAAATTCACGACTCACGAAGTTAGGAGTGAATTTATCTAGTCTATTTAACCCTTAAATTCATAATGTATCCTTTTGGATACACCAGTTGGTTTAATTAATTTAATATTTTTAATAAATCAGAAGAAAACGAACGAAAAGAAACCACTTAAATATGTGTCTAATTATACAAAATACCTAATAATAACAGTTATAAAAGATTCCGTTTTCAGAGCGGTCCGGCACATTCAAATAACTGACACAAGACATTTGTCTGTTGCCAATTTAAGGGTTAACTCATGCCCCAAATGGGACTCAATGGCCAATCATGTTTCAATGATTTCTGTTTTACAACCAATCAGAGTCGTGTTTCACGAAATATTTATCAGTGTTATAATTACCATATTAAAGAAAGCTCCTCCTTTTTAATATTCTGAACAGGTCTGACCATTATTTTACAGTGACTGAGCCTGTGAGAAATACGGCCACCAGATTGTATATATAGTGCATGAATGTCAACACATGCCGCATGCGGGAGTTAATATAAAAACATTTGTAGCAATTGATTATACCACCAAAAAAAGAAACCACTGTTTGCACTTTCTTAAATGTATTTTTTCCCAGGTAACAATCCAGAAAAATATAATTGTCATATTTACATGATACGACATCAGAAATGAATTAATATACAGTTTGATGTGTTTCATTTTTTCTCCACTAGAGAGCATTCTTACAATATAGCGTTCCTTTGGCAATAGATAGTATGATCTGGTTCCAGTGATAAACAAAAGAAGCAGATGAAGCGTACCTATCGTTTCTCATTTGTTTTCAAACATCGTCGTTTACATTAAATATATAAATATTTTAAAATAACTATAGTTAAATAATGATTTGTGAGTAAACAGCTTAATTTTATTCGTTAAATAGTCCTAACAAATGCCACTCTTGATTTCCAAATTCTCTAGATAAATTCACTCCTCACTTCGTGAGTCGTGAATTTATCGATAATTTGGAAATCACTCGTGGCATTACTTATGACTATTTAACTCATGCACAAATGCTAGTCAATGACCATTCACGTTTCAATCAATTTTGTTTTACAACCAATGACAGTCGTGTTTCACCTCGCTCTTTATCGATTTATTTTTATCATCTCCTGCTTTTGTGATAAAGAAAGCTCCTCCATTTTAATGTTCTGAACAGGACAGAACATTATTTTTTTCCAACAAATACATTTAATATAGCAAATAATGAAAAGATTCCTTGATTTTACTGAGTTGTTTACTAAAAAATAAATGAATAACCCGTAATGTCGATTATGATATATAGTTTGATGTGTTTCATTATTTATCCACTTGGGTATATTCTTACTATATTGCGATCTTATTTGGTAATAAATAATATTATCTAGTTGCAGTGAATGAACATAACCTCACATTTCTGATTTGTTTTCAAACATCGCCGTTTACATTAAATATATACATATTTTAAAATAACTATATTTAAATAATGATTTGTGAGTAAACCGCTTAATTTTATTCGTTAAATAGTCCTAACACAAATGCCACTCTTGATTTCCAAATTCTCATAGAGTAATGCCACGATTTGGATTTCACTCGTGGCATTATCTATGAGTATTCGGAAATCAAGAGAGTGACATTTGGTAGGGCTATTTAACGAATAAAATTAAGCTGTTTACTCACAAATCGTTATTTAAATATAGTTATTTTAAGATAGGCCTATTTATATATTAATTGTAAACGGCGATGTTTGAAAACAAATGAGATACGATAGGTACGCTTCATCTGCTTCTTTTGTTTATCACTGCAACCAGATCATATTATTTAATGCCAAAGGAACGCATTATTGTAAGAATGTACTCTAGTGGATAACAAATGAAACACATCAAACTGTATATTAATTCATTTCTGATGTCCCATAACAATTATATTTTTCTGGAATGTTATTACCTGGGAAAAAATACATTTAAGAAAGTGCAAAGAGTGGTTTCTTCATTTGGTGGTATAATCAATTGCTACAAATGTTTTTATATTAACTCCAGCATGCGGCATGTGTTGACATTCATGCACTATATATACAATCTGGCAGCCGTATTTTTTAAAGAGTCAGTCACTGCAAAATAATGCTATGACCTATTCAGAATGTTAAAAAAAGGAGGTGCTTTCTTTATTATGATAAACTTTAGTTGTTAAATTCTAGGCGAAACACGACTGTGATTGGTTGTAAATAAAAAATCATTGAAATCTGATTGGTCATTGACTCCCATTTGGGGCATGAGTTAAATAGTCACCTTAATTAATCATTGAATTTTCGCGACTTATTATGGCGAAAACAGAGTTACTGCAGTTAATTAAACTATGTGAATTATAGTTTTAGCATATTTTCCGAGTGAAAGGAAAGGAGGAATTTTATTCAATACAAACCGCAATAACATACGTATAAACGAACATGTTAATTACCGTTCTCGAAATTATGCTTATGATTAATCATTACAATTAGATTAAAGAGAGATAGTAGAACGGCGTATTTACATGATCCTTGAAAAAGAAGAAGGAAAAAGAGAAAAATAAAGAAGAAAACTCTAAATTTCAAGACAGTTGCAAATTATTCAATTTCTAGTTTTGTTAAAATAAAATAAATGCTCCACTTAATCACTTCTATCATCCTCCGAAATGTATCCCCAATCATAATGAGAAGTAAAAAAAAAAGAATGGTGAAGTGGGTACATTTATTAATTTGATTTAGTTTTTTCTTTTTTTTTTTTTGGGACTGATTAAAATACTTTCCTTTTAAGCAGGGGCTATACTAAGGATTTGATTTTATGGATGGTTTCATTAAGTCATTTATGTGTTTTTATTTTTTATTTTACTTTTCTACAGTTAAATGTGTGTTGTTCAGTTCGTTTATTTTATTATTCAATATGTGGGAATTTTAATTTAACAACATTTGAGTGATCCCACTACAGGTCTTAGGTGGCCGTTGTAATGGGATGATAAGGTTCCCCTCATTCTAGATAATTGGCCCGAGACGTCATCAGGTTGGCAGCCCTGCTTAATGACCTTCTTTACCCTCCAAAAAACAGTTTAGCATTCATTTTGGATAGAAGCTGAATCGACCTCAGGTCTATGCTGCCATCATAAGTTTACCCCACTTTAAAAATTCTGACACCACCGGGACTCGAACCCACAACCTTTCGGTTTGTATCATGTTGTCTTAACCAACTATACTATAGCTTTTTCCTATGAGCCTTAAATTTTTTATTGTAATAATTGTAGTATCGAAATGTGAATTTATGGAATTGGGTTCTTGAAATTATATTGTAGGCCTATTTTGAATCACCCTCTATATACGGCATTGGCATTTGTACGTTTTTGGATTACAGGATACATACTGTTATCGTGGTTTTACATTTGGAAATAACAAAGGAGAACCCATTTTGTTGACTACACAAATAAGTTGGAGGAAGTGATGCATGACTCAATCCGATAATGTTAAACCACTTCCTTCTACTTCTAGAATGGATTACTACATTAGTAACGCTCTATTCTTCTGAAAATTAGGAACATTTCATTTGAAACGGTGATAAATTTAAGTTAATTCAAGTAAGTAGTTTTACGTTGTTTATTAAATCAAATTTAGGAGAAAATGTATAATCAAGTAATGTTCAGAAATTGTAAACTCAGAGACATAGGCATACTAAGTTATTGATTCTGCCATCACTATAAGCTTATAAATACGAAAGGAATTACGGAGTGTTTTTACAGGTAGGACTCTGTGTCTACATTATCCAGTTTTTTTCTCAAGCTTTGAATGAAGTAATACAAAAACCGCATATGTTCATATCGAATGCAGTATCGATACAACGAATAGTGAATTTATTTATTCATTTACGCTTGTACAACATTGGTCTACACTTGTCTCATTTTTCACCAACAGTTCAATATAAATACAGCCTAGTAAGTAGATCAGACAGTTGTACTCCTAAGTTTACAGAAAGCAAAAGTGTAAACAGTAGCCTAATATTGATGATATGCAAATCACCACTATCCGTTTTACTTTTAAGAAAGTTTAATGTATCTGAATATTCTACTCTCTCAAATAACTCCGTCTATTTTGTAAGTCAATTCATTTCAGATTGAAAGTAATCTATATATTACATAATGTAAAGAATGTTAGGAATTTCCCATTAGAATCTTCTAGGACTTATAGAAGATATTAATTAGACTATTTAACTCATGCCCCAAATGGGAGTCAATGACCAATCACGTTTCAATGATTCCTGTTTTACAACCAATCAGAGTCGTGTTTCACCAAATATTTATCAGTGTTATAATTACCATATTAAAGAAAGCTCCTCCTTACAATATTGCGTTCATTTGGCAATAAATAGTATGATCTGGTTGCAGTGATAAACAAATGAAGCAGTAGAAGCGTACCTATCGTTTCTCACTTGTTTTCAAACATCGCCGTTTACATTAAATATATACATATTTTAAAATAACTATAGTTAAATAATGATTTGTGAGTAAACAGCTTAATTTTATTCGTTAAATAGTCCTAACAAATGCCACTCTTGATTTCCAAATTATCGATAAATTCACGACTCACGAAGTGAGTCGTGAATTTATCGATAATTTGGAAATCACTCGTGGCATTACTTATGATAATCTTTGTCCGGAAACGTTATATGTTCGTGCTGCAGGTGAACATTCTTTTAAGCATTTGAAGTTCCCGCTTCTCTGAGTGATAAATCGAAATTAATTTAATGATTTATAACTCGGGTTGTAAGGGGTAGTGACGTGTGTATAACCTCTCCTACCCAATTCTCATCCTCACCTTCTCGTGGTACAACCC
The DNA here is from genome assembly GCA_030220185.1 of Diploptera punctata. NCBI lineage: Eukaryota > Metazoa > Arthropoda > Insecta > Blattodea > Blaberidae > Diploptera > Diploptera punctata. Next base: position 3,019,390 of record JASPKZ010005297.1, read on the forward strand.
GTTTTCACAAACCAGGCTTTGAGGACCGAGTCACGGCGGTATAACCGTTCCATCGGGTACTGAGTAAATGCGGTATCCTAATGTCCGTCCAGAGACTAAAAGGTAGCAGCCCTACCACTGGACTACTTAGCGTCGGACCTGTCCTAAGGAACTTCAAAACTACTTTCAAGTCTCAACATGAAAAAAATCAACCTGCAGGAAGAAGAAGACCAGGACGTCCACTCAAAAGACTTTTGGATGGTGTTTCTCTTGAGGCCGAAACAGGTCAACAAATAGCCTAAATTCGTGAATGTACTATGATGATGATGATGATTTATAACTCAATTAATTATACAATACATCATTCACTAATTTCTTGCAAATATCCAATGTTAAGGGGAAAAATAAAATAAATCCACTTTGTTACTGTAAAATAATAGTTTATACGCAAACTAACCAAACGTCTCCGTTGTACTTATAATTGTAGCTTTTTTATACTGGTTTTCCTTCTTGTTTTACCTCTTTCTTTTCTTTTTGTTTACCCGTTTGTTTACTTTATTTAATTCTCACATAGATACAAAGACAGGACACACACACACACACCCAGACACAAGGAGGAAATTCAGAATCCCCTACCCCGCCAGGAATTGAACCCGGGTCGCCGGAGTGGATGGTAGGGACTCTACCGACTATGCCACGGCGACGGACTGGAGCGGTTTTTCTTTCTTTCTTTCTCGTTTTCTTTCGTTTACACTGTTCTTCCTTTGTTTTACCTTTGTTAACATTTTTTATCTTATTCACACATACAAACACAAAACAGGACACACACCCAGACCCAAGGTGGAGATTTAAAGTCCCCTACCCTGCCGGGAATCCAACCCGGGTCGCCGGAGTGGAAGGTAGGGAATCAAGCGACTACGCCAAGGCGACGGACTTGTTACAACTTATCCACTACAACAACAGTTCGATGTAGCAATCACACAGTCCGTTGTATACATTATACATAAGAATATTTTCGGGGAGTTGCTCCATCTTATTCTTAAAGTGACAAAATGAAGTATCTTTGTTTTCCCTTCGCTTTGAACATTGTCACAAAATCAGTAAATGTCTGATTGAATGAATGTAATTAATTGAAACATAAATCATTAAATTAGTATAGATTTATCGTCGGCAGACGAGGGAGCTTAAACATTTGTTGTAGCTACAGCGTGTAAACGGTACTTTTCGGGACAAAAGTTCCTGTCCAAAACCTTCTACTCATTCTCCACTAAAACCCCTAGAAGTTTACTATGGGAATTTTGTATAACTAATTATCACTGGGACTTATGGAAAGGTTCAATATCACATTCTCTAAGGTTCTGTACCATCAGCCAATTGAAACCAATTTTTATCGTGATATTCAATTCCCTAAGATCAATCTGAATAGTATCCACCCATTTACGCTTAGGCGTTCTTAATGATCTTTAACCAATGAGTTCTTAAAGCTTCTCTACTGTCACTTAATCGATCTAATCATCTTAAACGTCGTCGTCATCATCCATACAGTATATCTCCTGAAAGTGTACAAATTATTCTTCAGGAAGACAATACAAAATAATGAAAAATTAAAATATTAAATAATTAAATAAGGACAACACGCACACACTATTGAGTAACACTAAGAACTTAGGACTGGAAGTAAATATCAATAAAACTAAATATATGGTCATACGTAGAAACACATTATATAATGGAAATGGACAGCTAATGACATATGAGGGAAATTTTGAGGAAGTGTCTCAATTCAAATACCTCGGAACAATAATCACAAATAGGAATGAGATGCACAGGGGAAATTGAATACAGGCTCAGTTCTGGAAGAGCGTGCTATTATGCATTGCAGAGACTTTTGATGTTCCAACTCCTTTCAAAAAACTTAAACTACCAGTTTCTACCAGTTATATTATATGGATGCGAAACATGGACTCTTACTTTAAGGGAGGAAAGGAGATTACGAGTTTTTGAGAATAAAGTACTTAAGAAATTTTTTGGAACAAAGAGAGATGAACAAACAGGCGAATGGAGAAGACTATTTAACATTGAACTACATGGTCTTTATAGGAAGCCAGATATAATAAGAACAGTTAAGTCTCGTAGACTGCGATGGGCAGGACATGTTGGACGTATGGGAAATGAAAGACGTGCATGGAAGCTTCTTGTAGGAAAACCAGAGGAAAACGCCCAGTTGGTAGACCAAGAATGAGGTGGGAGAATAACATTAACTAAGATTTGAGGAAAGTATATTATACAGGAAATGATTGGAAAGCATTAGCTCAGTATAGGAATATATGGAGAGCTTATGTCCGCGCGGCCATGAACTATGGGTTCGATAGTGCTAGTGAGTAAGTAAGTAAGTAAATAATTAAATAAAAATTATTTATTATTAAAAGGACTGCGAAATACCAATATTTATATCATAATTCCTCACGAAGAAAATTGGTATTTTAGCCACGAGAAATGCACTCATACAAATTTTACCTAATCTCTATAGGCATAACTTATACTGATTATATTTTTCATTATTTCAATGTCCATATTTTTAAATTAGAAACTCTATGGCGAGGCAAGGTAGAGGACCTTGGCTGCTGGCTACACATTCACACGTCTATTTACAAGAAGAACGTTAGCCCAGCCGTTTTAGAGGTGACGTATGTAACCATGTTGAGTCCCCCGGCATTTATAGCTCTTTTCGTAGCCTGGTTGCGCTACTTAGTGTAGATATCCTAATTCCTCAACGATCCTGAGTGGAAACGACTTCCATACTGGTCGAAAATCCCTCACAGAGATTCGAACCAGCTCAAATCCCGCGGCTATGCAGCAAGACATGATCCCTTAGATCTTCGGCTACAATGCGGGACTCATAATCGCGTTAAATACAGTAAATATTCTACACGAGCGAAGGCCTGATACTGAAAATTTGTTTCGCGTGCGATCCACTGTTTGCCGCCCATAACCAATCTCAAGTTAACTTTTGGAATGTTAAAAACCAATATGTTCAACTATTATCTGAAGTACCTAATTGTAAATAAGGTACTACTACTAATAATGTCTTATAATGCGGCTAAAATACTCTGTAGGGCCTACCCATAAAATAAATTATAGACTTCATCGTTTGACAATTAAATGTGGTTGTAGATTATAAATTACATTTATATGTAATGATTTTAATTTTTAAACTTATGAATTGTTAATTTATATTTCATATGGAATGTACAATACATTTTATGGTTTTTGGCATTTTCACACATTTCAATTAAAATTTGTATCGGTTATAGGCTATATTATATCAATTTCAATTTTAAGAAACCATTTTTACAAACGTTCTACTTTATAGTATGTATACTTCAATTAGACCTACATTTTGAATTTTTTTAATGTATTTACAAAATGTATTTCATCAATTCCAAAAATTAATTGTCTGTATCACTTTGTCCTTGAGGCAATCCTCTAATGAGGAAAGTTGTATATAATAAACATATGCATTTTTCTCGCTTTCATACTTGCAAAATCAGAAATTATGTTTCCATAGTCAAATTTTGACTGATTTCATATATTTGTAGAAATAAATTTCTCAGAGTTTATATATGCATAAGTTTTGAGAAATTGGTCTCAAATGTAGGAGGCAGGAGTGACTGTTATAGGTTCGATAGCATTATACAATGGATTGTCGGAATTAGAAACAATGCATAATAAATCATTACCTAACATGTTATAAAAACTTCAGTGTTAATAATAATAATAATTATTATAATAATAATTATTGTAATTATTATAATAATTACAGTAATTAATTATTACAGTAATTAATTATTACAGTAATTAATTATTATAGTAATTAATTATTATAGTAATTAATTATTATTGTTAGTATTATTGTTATTATTGTTATTATTATTGTTATTATTATTGTTATTATTATTGTTATTATTATATATTCACATTTAACTTGTCCGCCTCCACCCCAAAAATGCCGCCTTTGCAAATGTACCTCTTGTACCGTCTATATACGAAGCCTTCCATGAGTCAATTAACCTGATATTTAGACTTATTTGGTGATATCTACCGTTATTGATAACGATGGACTATAGAATAAAATCATACATATTATATTACAATAAATTAAGTACCGACTTAAAGAAGAAATTCAATGTTTCATGTGTTTTCGATCTTTGTTTAAGAATCCAAAGAATAAAATTTATAAAATTGTAATATTATCTCTGGTAGGGTCTAATCTATGAGCGTGAAAGATTGATTCTTATATTAAGGAATAATACAAGCTAAAAGTACTGGAAAATAGGATTCTAAGACGAAAATTTGGTCCCATAAGTGACGAGAATGGGGAGTGGAGAATGGAAGAGTTTCACAATGAAGAACTCTGTATTTATATCGCTGTGTCAGTATAATAATAATAATAATAATAGCTTTATTTTAATAATAATAATAATAATAATAATAATAATAATAATAATAATAATAATAATAATAGCTTTATTTTACCTGGCAGAGTTAAGATCTTAAGGCCTTGTCTGCCACACAACCAGGTTTTAAAAAATACAAAAAAATAGTATTACATCTAAATTGCAATATACATAAACGATTAGGCCTACATGTCATAAATACAATGCAATTAATATTTATAATGTATTTTGATTTACTCTAGATTTAACGAATTAAATATATAATATGTACAAGATATATAAAAAACGAGAAAAATTATTAATGACATAATATAAATTTAAATAAATAGAGAAAAATGAATTATTAGACAACAGGTAACTGTAAAAGCGTGACTTATATGAGGGCATTCAATATCTAAGGAACTAAGACGGGCAAGTTATGCTGCTGTAGAAATTCTTTCTAAATTTTAGTAAGAAAAGCTATGTAAGAAGAGCATTAAATTACTTATTTGTACATGGAAAAAACATTCGTATGGATCATAGGTAAGTGAATATCGGAGATAAAAAATACATTTAGTTGAGTGGAATAAACGTGAAATAAATTCAGTTGATTTAAGATAGGAATCAGAGGAGGACCTTAGTGAATGTGATATTGAACCTACGGGTTATATAATCCATAAAGCCGGTTAGTTATATATATATTATTAGAAAATGTTCAATTTACTTCACAGATATGTGGAAGAAACCATTTCTGCTTTTCGCTGCACTTGTGTATGTATGTGAAAGTGCAGTTAAGCCTTGGCCTGAACCAGCACCAAAACGCTTCATTGGGAGCTACAAATACTTCCCAGATGCGGGTTACTACAAGTTCTACAGGTTCAAACTACCTTGGGGTGAAGCGTGGACAGTTTGTAATGATGATAATGCTCATCTTGTAGTCATCAATGATGAGAAAGAGCTCGAGGCCATGAAGGCACTGCTGATAGAATCCCAGGTCAAAGATTGGTCACATTTTGGAGTACATGATCTGTTTGTGAACACACACTACATAACTGTTGACAGTAGGTATTTGTAAACACTTTGTTTTATATAAGACTGAATACATGTTAAAAATATAGTACAAGATGTCTCATAATCAGGGAGCGGATTTTTATGTCCTAAAAGTTAAGATTGCAACGTAGTATAATGAGAAGTTAGGCATATGACTGTCTTTTGTTTTGGTTCCACACACAAATAGTTGAATACTTTAATGAAAAGTAAGACTTTTGACTCTTTTATCTTATTTCACACACAAACAGTTGAATAATATATACTATCTTATCTTTTATTACATAAAAATCCGCTCCCTACTGATAATACAGATAACAATGGAGGAGACACTATGTAGAATGTCATTTGAGAGATTCCCTAGATGTCCACAGACATATATACCAGATGGAATGAGGGAAGTTTAAAGACGGTTGAGAAGATGGTCTGACCAATTGTTTTGAGTATCGGAACGGGCCTTTTAAGGACTCAATCCTTGTGAGTTTTCATTATGATGACTGTATATATTTATGAGGAAAAAATGGGGTGACAATGGAGAAAATAATTACTGGGTCCACGTATGTTTCTGGGAAATCAAGGTAAAATACTTAATGTTTAAAGCTAGGTTTATTGATTACAAATTACTTTAAGAAAGGTAAAATTTTTGGACAAATTATTGATATACGATTACTTTTAGATTTTATGAAACATAAATTGTGAACATAATTGTGAATTTAACAAATATAATAGGCCTGCAGATATACAATAACGTCTCGGTACTTAGTCTAGATTCTTCTACTGCAACATCCTCCTTTCAGTTTACGTAACAAACACAACTCTTAGTATTGTATTGTATTGTAAGCCCATGTTTTCCCTTTACAGAGATTTAGGCGCTCTCCCCCTACAGGGAAGAATTTGAACCATACTTATTTAGTTACACTTGTTTTCGTATAGATGTCATTTTGAGTGGTAGGCCTACGTGGTCAGCGTTCCGCCTCATACTGACATCTAGAAAACCAAGGTAGTACTAGGACGGGAAAATTCTGTAAATTTTGCTTAGAGGCCTTTCCATTCAGGCTTAAGGATTTTTTACGAGCCTGAAAATCTTCAGACTCGGGACCCACGGCTTAAAGTCCCTCCCGGAGGACTTGCTCCTTGGATTTTTCCGTCCTAAAAACCCATCGACCCCGGCCGGGTTTCAACCCGCGATCCTCGGGACCAGAGGCAAGGAGCATAACCACTAGTTTACCGCGGCCGATTACAACTCTTAGTCAAGAATACAAAGTTTATGGTAGTTGAATATAACACATATATCGCTTTCTATGTTAGCAGTACGTAATCTACATCAATTTCTCAGATAAAACAAAAAGATTTACTGTTTTACATAATTGTGTTTTAATCATAGATTTACTTTTCTCCGTCCTCGTCCCCGTCCCCACCTCTGTCTGTCTGTATGTCTGTCTGTCTCTCCCTCTCTCTCTCTCTCTCTCTCTCTCTATCTATCTATCTATCTACTCTATATATATATATATATATATATATATATATATATATATCCATTCATAGTAGTTCTGCCCGAGGGCAGGTCTTTCACTGCAATCATAGCATTTTCATGCTATGCTTTGCAGCTTTACTAGGGAATTGTAGGTGTGGTAGCTTCCCCGTTGCTTTCCACACCGGTGAAGGATGATGATGATGATGGCCATATGATTTCGGGGACCGTTTGGGCCTTAAAGGTTTCCTCATATTTGTCTTACAGGTGAGAAAAAAACCCCGACAAAAACCTCACCCAGAAAAACTGTCCCGACCGGGGATCGAACACGGGCCCTCTGCGTGACAAGGCAGCACGCTACCTCGAGACCACAGCGGTGGACTCTCTCTCTTTCTTTCTTTCTCTCTCTCTCTCTCTCTCTCTCTCTCTCTCTCTCTCTCTCAATACATACATATATATCATCATCATAATCATCATCACTCCAGGGATTAGGCAATTGCCCGTTCCGACTTCATAATGCATCAGCCCAACGTCCTTCTAGGTCTTCCAACTCCATGAAGCTTCTCAGTAAGATGAATGTCTCCTGGAAGCGTTACGAGCGCTTCGCAGGACAAGGATGGTAGAAGGGCTGCTTCCTCTGAGCCTCCAAACATGCTCCTCTGGGTATTCCATCCCCAAGAGAGGGCTGCTTCTTCCGCTCTTCAAGCCCTACAAGTTTAGCTGTGCTATTCCTTGTCGCCCTGTTGACCGTTGAAGACTTGACGAAGATTGTGGCCGCCCAATATGGATACAGACGCCATTCCCCTCGTTGTGAGCTATACTTAGTTCCCCTCTCGCCTCTTACCCCCCAGCAAGATTAACCTAAATCAATATTCCCCAGTAGGATCGTCTGGTTCATCGGGTACTAAGCCCCCCCCCTACACGTCAAGGCGATAGTTCTTGGGGTATATATATATATATATATATATATATATATATATAATAATAAATATTTTCTTTAATTTGCTTACTTGTTATAGTCAGCTACTAGATGGCAGTGAAGACCGAGTTCTCGCGACATCTAGTAATAATGGAGAGTATAATACATATATAAGAAAAATAAGTGTTTGAATTGGATTCGCCTGGTAGTGTAATGGATATCACGCTGAGGTACAGACTCAGAGATCCGGGTTCGAATCACGTCCAGGCATTTATTTTTCTTATCATACCATATATATATACGTCCACTGCTGTGGTCTCGAGGTAGCGTGCTGCCTTGTCACGCAGAGGGCCCGGGTTCGATCCCCGGTCGGGGCAGTTTTTCTGGGTGAGGTTTTCATCGGGGTTTTTCCTCACCTGTAAGACAAATGTCAGGAAAACTTTAAGGCCCAAACGGTCCCCGAAATCATATGGCCATCATCCTTATCATTATCATCTTTACCATTATCATTATCATCATCATCCTTCACCGGTGTCGAAAGCAACGGGAAGCTACCACACCTACACAATTCCCTAGTAAAGCTGCAAGCATAGCATGAAAGTGCTATGATTGCAGTGAAGGACCTGCCTTCGGGCAGAATTACTATGGATGGATATATATATATATATATATATATATATATATATACAATGGTTGTAATGAATTTAGTAATTTAAATTTTAAAAACTGTTTGATCCTTATTTTTATCATTATTATTATTATTATTATTATTATTATTATTATTATTTTATTTATTTTATTTTTTTGATTGCGGATGAGCCCATGTAGGACTACGCAAAGTACTTAGAGGCGTTTCCTTTGAGCCCAAATTTCTTTCATTCCTTTGCTATGAGCTTGTTTTCTATCTGTCCAAGTTGTTCCAGTTTTTTTCTTCGGTTTGTCCTCTTGGTCAACTTGCCACTTATTCACCTTAATTCTAAGGTGAATAAGTGGCAAGTTGACCAAGAGGACAAACTGAAGAAAAAGAACTGGAACAATTATTATTATTATTATTATTATTATTATTATTATTATTATTATTATTATTATTTATTATTATTATTATTAAACTTGAATACGGAAATAAGAGCTAAATAAACATGTATCATAAAATATCTAACTTATTTATAAGCCATAGTTTTAGTGTTTATGCTTGAACACCGTTGAGGTCAAAATTATTTCAATTATGTATTGACGTAGACTTTCACGGCCGGAGTTGCTATGATGATCTTGCAGAAGATTTTCGGGCTGTAGGCCGAGGTCGTGAGGCTTGTAGTTCCCCGACGTCGCCAGAGACTGCGTCTAGCATCCTCAAGGATAACATACGAACACATCGCGGTGAACGAATAAATAGGACAGACAGTGGACAGAATTGCCAGTCTCAAGACAACCCTTGAGGATGCCAGACGCAGTCTCTGGCGAAATGTCGGGGAACTACAAGCCTTACGACCATGGCCTACATCCCGGAAAACTTCCTCGAGATCATCATATTTCAATTATAATTTTTTTTGCTCCTTATAAAAAAGTCGTCCTCAACTATAATAACTTCTGTTATAAACGTTGTCACACTATTTTAGTTTATAACAGAAATTATTTTAGCTGAGGACGACTGTTATATAAGGTACAAGTACAGTTTTATAATTGAAATATTTAAAATCCGTGAAAAAATATTTTTCCCACCTCTGTTAATGTGTGAGACATAGTAATTATAATTATCGTAGAGAACGATAAGTTGAGTACATTGAGTTGTATGCCTTATTTACCCTCTCAAGGTTTGATGGCATGGGTTTGTACAAAATTTAATAGTAGAGATGATGCAGCATCTCCTTGCTTTAGCCCATTGTGAAGTTTGAGAGTATCTAAAAATTGTTTGCTAGCCGTACCTTATTATTTGTGCTATTTAGACACATTTGAATAAGTCTAATTAACTGTTTAGAAATTCATAATCCCTGAGAGACTACAATCAACTCATCATCACCTGAAGAAGGTACTGTAAAATTCACATACAATACAATCAATGTACAATTTATATTCATCAGCACGATTCAAATTTCAATCAGCTGTTTAAACTACGGAACAATACATACATTGTATGTCATACAATATAGAAGAGTTACTGAATAGCACAGTGATTAACAAATACATATGAGCTTTGTCGTAGCTTTGTCTAATTACTCATGTAGATCTTGTATTGTTTATGATTTTTATAGAATATATTTCAAGAAAGGTGTATTCATTTTCAATTAGATTTGTAATCTATCAGATCCAACTTTTCACGTTACAAAGTGTATATCACGTCTAAACATATACTACGTTTAATTAGTCATCGGAAATTATGAGGTTCTCCTATTAAAATACTTAGGAAACATTCCTGAACAACTTGTGATGATTCATCGGTTCTGTTCTGTTTCATCATCTATAAAAATGTATTCGTGTTTGGAAAAATCAGTACAGTATGTAAGATTAATGTCTTTAACCCATTCGCTCCAATTTTAAATGTTTAATGCATTTCCCCAGAAACCGGATTTAAGTTACTGTACATTTTTGTCTATTTTCAGACATTCAAAACAAACAAAATATAACGGTATTTGAGATCACACTAAGGGTGAAGGCAAAACATATTTCTCTAGTATTAATAAATGCTATCAAAATATTACCCTGCCAAGGGATGTACAAAATATTGCAAAATGTATAACAGTAGAGTTAAACGAATGTACCCCGTCTTCTGAGTTGAAGGCCGTTTAACAGCCGACGAGTCTACCTCATCTTTTGAGGCGAATGGGTTAATTTATCTTATTTCACATTACTTGTGATATAATTGAATAAAAAGTAGCTAACGAATCAGTAGATACAGATTTATTGATAACATGATATTTTGTGCTTATGAAATCGAAATAAACTTAATTTAAATAACATTTTGTTTATTACAGAGAAATTCATGAATATATTTCAAAATCGACTAGAATTAAATTAAGAAGACATACCCTATAAGAAACAATTAATTGTAATTAATTTTTATGTTTGTTCCTTTTATAATTTCAGACAAACAATTTCATCCATCTTCATATAATAAATGGGGACCAAAAGAACCGAGCAACAAAGGTTCGGAAAACTGTGTTTCAATACATCCAAATGGATTACTTCGTGACAATCCCTGCAGTGTTGCACAACCATTCATCTGTGAATATGAAGTTCAACTCCAGTAATGTAAAGAATTCAATATTTTATAGTGTAAATAGCATATTAATAAAGAAGATAAAAGTTAAAATGTACCTGTTGGCAGGTGCTGTCGTCCTCAAATTTGTTAAAATGGTGTATATAAAATTAACTGAAGGCCTTTCGGAAGTTAACTTCCATCATCAGCAGGTTGAGCTTCTGCTACTAGTTGTTGTTGTTTACGATGATGTATACTCCAAGTGTTTTGTAGCAGCAGGCCTCATAATAAATTACTTGTAAAAATGGTGGCGTTATGACATGTTTTCAAACGGTTGTGGCACGGAAACGGTAAGTTTCCGGACATTATTTCCAATTCTAAATATTATCAACTCAGTCCCCTCTACAAGCCTAAGAAGTTAGTAAGAGGAATTTTAGAGCACCCTGTATATGTTGTTTTTCAACAGTGGAATGGAAATAGGCACCAACGGCTAAACAGACCCCTGAGCTATGATAGTCTAAAATTACTATCTTTTCTTTTGAAACATGTCAATAAATTCCACTACTACCAATCCAAGCCATAATTTTACTTTATCTGCATGCAATAAATTTATAAATACTGTTTTATAATTACTACTACATATATTAGTAATGTTCACCGCTGTGGTCTCGAGGTGTAGTGTGCTGCCTTGCCACGCAGCCGGCCCGGGTTCGATTCCCGGTCGGGACAGGCTCCTGGGTGAGATTTTTTTCCGGGGTTTCCTCACCTGTTAGACAAATGTCAGGAAGCATAGAGTCCAACGGTCCCCGAAAAATCATCCGGCCATCATTATCATCCTTATCATTATCATCATCTTTCCCCAGTGTGGAAAGCAACGGGAAGCTGCCACACCTATAATTCCCTAGTAAAGCTGCAAAGCATAGCATGAAAATGCTATGATTGCAGTGAAAGACCTGCCCTCGAGCAGAATTACTATGGATGGATAGTAGTAATAGTTTACCTCATTCGTCCTCATGCAAGGACATGGGTTTTCTCCAGCGGGAGATTCTTGACCTAGCTAATTCACTTACGCTTATTTTCCTACGGATGTCATTTAGTGACATATGCTCATCACATAGTCTCAATGAGATCTATAGTAGGAAACTAAAGTATTACTTGAATGGGGAAGGCCAGGTAAATTTAGACATGAGGTTATTTAACGAGTCCGAAAGTCTTCAGAATAGGCATCCACGGGTTGAAGTTCCTTCTGGAGAACTTGTCCTTTGGATTTTTCCATTCTAAAAGCCATGGACCCCGGCCAGGTTTGAATCCGCGACAATTCTGTTACTACTCCTACTATTATTACTACTACTACTACTAATAATAATATATATATATATATATATATAGAGAGAGAGAGAGAGAGAGAGAGAGAGAGGAGGGAGGGAGGGAGAGAGAGAATTTAATGTTTACACATCTTTCTGTGCCTAAAGTTTTATTTTCCTTCTCCACTCGTCTCTATCCATCCACTCCATGTCCGCCAGTCCTCTTGTTCTCATTCCAGTTCTTATTTCTTGCATCCACGAGTTTCGAGGTCTTCCTTTCCTTCTTCATCCAGGTGGACACAATTACAATGTTTTCTTGGGTAACCATTCTTCTTGCATTCGTCGTACGTGTCCGCACCAATTTCATTGCGTATATCTTATATCATCTACTATTGAATATCTCATATTCATTTTTTTCTTATTACAGTATTTGTTATTTTCTCTCATTTTGAACATCTTGCTGCTCTCCTCAAGAAATAGATTTCCATAGACATAAGTTTTTCTTCTAAGTTTTCGTTGAATTTTCTAACTTCAGCTCCATATGTGACAGTACTTCTCACTATTGAAGTATATTTTGTAACCTATTTTTTCTGGTTATATGTCTGTTCCATAAGACTCATTCATCATTGCTGTTATTGTTCTACCTTTATTTATTCTGTTTTTAATATCACTTTCTTATTTATCCTCTTTGTCTATTTTTACTCCCAGATACTCAAATTCTTCACATCCTTTAATATACCCCTTTTTGATCTTCTAATATTAAATCTTCGGTTTCGGCTCCACATCCCATATATTTTTTTTCTAACACTTTATATTAGCTTGACCTGTATCTATCGATGTAACGGAATCTTTCAACACGATTTTCACCCACTTAAAACATTGGATCGACTAGAAACTTTGTATACTTGTAAAGAACCAATGACAATACAATAATTTCATAAATGTTTTCTAAGATCCTGGCAAGGATCATCAGGAGATCAAACTAATAAAGGCCGGTATAATAGGTTGCGGACGTATCGACTTTTTAGTCTATTGTTGTGGTAGCTCAGTTGGTAGAGTGGTGGACTGTAGTGGTATATAAGTTTAGTAATCCATAGGTTGCTGGTTCAAATGTGGCCCGGAGGATTTTTTAAAGAGTATTACTTATACTACAATAGTATCGAATTTAAAGATATTTACATTTTTAGAAAACCAAACTAAAAAATAAATAATAGTTTTAAAAAACTAAAACAACACGCTTTATTAGAAAACCGAACTGAAAAATGAAAAATAATGTTAATTTCCAACACGCTTGGGATAAAATTAAAATGGTCAACAAAAAAATCATCTCCAACACATCTAGAATAAAACTAGAGTTATCTACAAGAAAGTAATTTTGCCATCAAAAGCGCGTGGTGCTTTATATCAATTAATATATTTGATGATAAACAGATATTGGTAAAAGTAAAGTATCTAAGAAAATAACGTAAAAACCATAAAATAACACCCCGCGCTTTTGATGATAAAATTATTTTTTTCTAGATAACTCTAGATGTGTTGGAGATGATTTTTTTGTTGACCACTTTAATTTTATCCAAATCGTGTTCGAAATTGAAATTATTTTTCAATTTTTAGTTCGGTTTTCTAATAAAGCGTGTTGTTTAGTTTTTTTAAAACTATTATTTATTTTCTAAATTTATTTTGAAAACCCAGTTATGGTATTCGTCCACTAATTTTCTGAAAATAAACTCAATGTCTTCATATTGTTGAGCAATTATCTGCTCATCCGCAAATAACAGTGTGTATATTGTATCTGTTGATCCATCTCCAATTGGTACTCACATACCTGAACATCTTTTTGCTCCAGTTTGACAGTGCTTTATGTATAAATATCTTAAATAATGTGGGTGATACGCTACAACCTTGACGAAGGCCTTTTGTTACTTTAATTTCTTCTGATACACATTCCCAATTTTAATAATAATAATAATAATAATACTAATAATAATAATAATAATAATAATAATAATAATCATCATAATTTAACTAATACAATGTTTATTTTTATTATAGGCATAGGAACTCACCTCGGAACATTAGCAATGATTTATGTGAATTGGGAAATTATACAGTTGCAAGATTTAATTGAACGAAATAATGTGTTTAACAAGGTAAATAAGCATAAGCTTACGGTCTTAATCTTATTATTAATATTCTATTTTATGCTGTGAAAAATCTTAATGATTTTTAAAAATATTTTTTTCTTTTTTTTTCAGATTTTCTCATCATTGTATTGAATTTTGAGGTTTTGCATAGAAGAAATCACAGATGGCAGAGAATGCATTATTGGTGTTAGTATGTCTACCACAAAAATGGAATATTGAGTACTTTTGTAAATAATTAAAACTCCTGGATTTAATAAAAGTGTTTTCACTGCTAATCCAAATAATCGTATTACTAATTATCTACTCCGAAGTTTAAAAATGATTAAATAAAATAAAAGTTATCTATCTATCTGTAATGGCGTAGCCCAAAGTTCAGCCATACCCTCTCCCCTGTCAGGAGCCACTAGACCATATACATTTAGTTACCTTAATTGCCTAAAGATGTCATGAATGACATGCGGTCAACACACCGATTCAATGAGACATCTAGCAGACAACTAAGGTATTACTAGGACGTTGAGGTCGGTAAATTTTGCTTGGAGGCCATTTTATTCAGGCTTAAGGTTTTTTACAAGCCTGAAAATCATCAAACTTGGGACCCACGGCTTAAAGTTCCTCCCAGAGGACTTGCTCCTTGGATTTTTCCATCCTAAAAACATTCTTCGACCCCGGCCGGAATTGAACCCTCGACTCTCGGAACCAGAGGCATTAAATATCAGATAAACATAAAATATTGGCATTTTTCCTAAAAGTGTCATCATAAATAATGAAAATAAGCATATTTAGTATTATTAAGTTTCAGTGAAAGTAAACTCTCTACTGTGTCCGGCAAAATGAGGGTCGAGGGATGAAATAAGATGAAGCCATTATTATTGAATGTCTGTGATATACAAGTTTGATAAGAATGGATCATCAGAGACTGGTCAAAAAACTCTACAAATGGAAACCTATAGGAGGCAGAGCTGTTGGAATACCGAAGATCAGATGGGAGGATGACACAATGAACGATCTAAAAAAATGAAAGCGACTAATTTGAATATGGCAAGAGAGAGATTGGCTTGGAGGAGGTTTGTTGAGAAGGCCAAAACTTTCACTTTTGAAGTTGTCATGCCTTAAGATGATGATGATGATATATAAGTTAAACAGTTCTTTCGCACCATCACAGGAGCAGATGAAACAGAATGAAAATGAATTACATGAGTATGGAGAAGTAGCGGAATGGAATTTTTGGCAGAGGAAAACGGGCAAAACCTCGATAAAACATGTTTTGGCTCTTCCATGAAGTTACTGAGACTATAACCTAGGACACTGAGGTGGAGGATAAGTGATTAACCACTAGCGCCATGAAAGGGCCAGTGAAAACCCAAATCACAATAACACGGTCAACGTGTTGTAATAATGATGTGTAAGTGCAGTTTTATTATCATAAGTAATGCCACGAGTGATTTTCAAATTATGGATAAATTCACGACTCACGAAGTGAGGGATGCTCCACAGGCGAAACAGCAGAAAATCGTAATTTCTTACTTTCTAGGTGAGTTCGAATTTCAAATATTGTACAAATGTAGAAAATATTAAAGTGTTTTTATAAATGCCTGTTCTCTCGGAAACCTTGCATGTCGAAGAGAAACCGATATCATATTTGAATTCAGGAGACAAAATGCTGTCAGAATCACATATTTTTCTTTCTGAGGCAAAAAAAAAAAGTTAATTTTTTTGTTGCTTAGTATAATTATTACAGCTGCTGTGTCTATATCTTTCGTATACGTCTCCGATCTCTTTTCCCTCCTCTTGGTTAAAGGTTCAGACTTTTCCTAGGCAATCTGTTAGTATCCATTCTACAAATATATTCGTACCATTTTATCTTACACACTTCTATTTTATCTATCGAACTGAATATTTGTAGTTCTTTACGGATATCTTCACTTCATTTTTTATCGATTAAAGTACATCCAGCCACACTAAATATTTCATTTCTGCAGCTTGTATTATTTTAATTCAATGTTTCATTTAAATTATTTATTAATTTATTATAAAAATTTAAAACGCATCTTCTTCTTCTTCTTCTTCTTCTTCTTCCTTTCATGTGATAGACCTAGTGGTCTGTTGCGGTCTCAATCCAACGTTTGAAGGGTCTGCCCAAAGATCTCTTGCCTGGTGGCTGGTAATTTAAGATCTGACGTGGTATTCTTGTTCTGCTCATTCTTCGTACGTGAGATTTCCAGTTGCTTCTGTATTTTTGTACATATTCCATGACTGATTCTGTTTGTAATTCTTTGAGAATGTCAGAATTCCTTTTATGGTCTGTCCTTGAATAGCCCGCAGTACGTCTCATAAATTTCATTTCTGCCGCAGTTAGTCTTTGTTCATCTACACTGCGAATTGTCCAGGCCTCACTGCCGTAACATAATATGGGTCTGGCCAGTGTTTTATAAATTCTAGTTCGTGTGTGTTGCTGTACTGTGTTTGGCTTGAAAATATTATTTATAATTCCTATTATTCTGTTAAATTTTATAATTTTTTGACTCAAATCTTTTTCTTCTTCGTATGTAACTTGGTATCCGAGATAGTTAAATGTGTTGGTTTGTTCTAATATCTTATTATTAATAACAATTTTACTGCGAACTGGGTCTTTTCCTAGGAAAGCCATGACTTTAGATTTTTCTGTTGAGATTTCCATGTTGTAGTTTATTGCCGTTTGGTGAAAAGAGTGGAGTGAACGTTGTAGGTCATCTTCTGAATTTGCCATAAACACAATGTCATCTGCAAATAATAGGGTGTCTAAATTACATAATCTATTAAGTGGTATACTGCCATGTGGTTGTAGTCTCCATTCTTTAATAATTGAGTTCATGTATATTATGAAGAGCATTGGTGAAATACCACAACCTTGTCTAACTCCTTGATTAATTGGTCTGCATTCCGAGATTTTATTTTCAATCTACGCATTTGTTAAAAAATAAAGCATTCATGTGAACTTAATATCTTTATATGATTACATGTTATGCTTACTGTAACATTAGTAGCAAACGTGTAATAAAACGAATGAAAAGGTATGCATGGATTCAAACAAAATGATATCCTATTACAAAAATATTAAAACATGAAAATACATGATTTTTCAATTAAACGATGAGATTTTTCTGTCGATTGTGTTTAGAGTGAATCATTGAAAGGGGAGGAGGTTAGTGAGCTCTAGTATGAACATGTTACGAAAATTGACAGCAGTTGTATGGCATAGCAGTGGGAAGCAATATTGAGATCACATCAAACCAAATTTATTTTCAATTATAAGCATAATCGAACTAATATTATGAACCGGTAGCACTATACGATAAATTTTCGCTAACTCTTCCCGTCAGCAGTCTTTAATACAATCAATTAAGATTGCAATTTAGATATATAGGCCTAACTAACTAAACAACTGGCACTATCGAACCCATACGTTCATGGCCGCGCGGACATAAGCTCTCTATACATCCCGATCCTGAGCTAATGTTTTCCAATCATCCCCTGTATAATCTACTTCCCTCAAATCATAGTTAATGTTATTCTCCCACCTCATTCATGGTGTACTATCTGGGCGTTTTCCTCTGGTTTTCCTATAAGAAGCTTCCATGGAAGTATTTCCTTCCCCATCCGTGTTCTTATTATATCTGGCTTCCCATAAAGATCATGCAGTTTAGAGTTATGTAGTCTTCTCCATTCTGTTCATCTCTCTTTGGTCCAAAAATTTTTCTAAGAACTTTATTATCAAATACTCATAATCTCCTTTCTTCCATTAAAGTAAGAGTCCATGTTTCGCATCTATATAATATAACTGGTAGAATAATTCTTCTATATACTTTCGGTTTAACGTTTTTTTAAAACAGCTGGGACGTAAAGAAGATATATAGGTCTACCAAATAAAATTCTAACCCGTCTTAAAAATTAAGCTCTATAAGTACAGTGTAAGTCCACTGAATCACCATACATTTTATAAACTTATTCATAGGCCAAAGGAATATTAATAAATTAAACCCTACCTATAGTGGAATTTTGCTGAGTGTTTTCACGTAGGAAACAGTCTCCAGGGACATATTTAGATAGAAATGTGTTCTCGATCTGTTAGACAAGTCCTTTGGTCTGTGATAGGATGAATTCTAATAGATTTCAAACAAAAATTTAAAAAAAATAAACCAATCTTCTTCTAAAATCAATACAGCAACAAATCATATATTACAATACAAACAATATATTTCGAACATCTGTTTTGAACCAAGGAACAATACATACAATGTTGAAGAGTGCGCAGTGTGGAGTAAATGTTTTACAAACAAAATATAAAATATAGAACTTGGTTTGTTTCATTGATCGTGTAATAACTGCTTTATTTAATAAATAAAACTATCAAAGTTTTATATGATTTTTCATAAATATTTATTTCATTTAACAATCGAAACAGCTGTTTCAATACACTGTACTTTCTTCAGATGAATGTCATAAATACAAATACATTTTCTATTAATGTGTATACTCAACTATATAAACATACGTAACTAAGCATTCCAATATAAACAAAGGTAAACAAATTATGTAGTGTAAAAATGTAACTTAAAATTCCAATCAATTCTTTTGAAATTCAAGGATCAGCATCCTTGAAGAGATAGAGATTCTAAAAGAAGCAATGAATAAAGACCTACTAAACGAGAACATAACCTCAGACATAAATCCGTTATAAACCTATATAACACCATCAGTTCCAGTTAAAACGCAGAAGGTGAAACATTGTTTTCTAAAGGCCTCCATATTAGAATAACTTGAAGTTTAATAATTTAGTTGAGGATGACTGACTTACCAGGTAAAATTATATAATTAACATCTTATTAAAATTCCAATATAAACAAAAGGCAAACAAATTATATAATAATGTATAAAGCACGTACTTTTTTTATAAATTCAATAGATATGAATCATTTGAATCTAACTGAGAATTTAATAACTTATTACTATTCTTTGATTTATTAATTTCAAAATATCTATATTTTTTACTTTGTTACAAATTTGAAAGGACATACAATAGAAATATAGATACTTCGAACTACGCTAATCACTTACTTCAATTTGATCATCGTTTTAATTCAAATTTTAAAGTTTTACATATTTGCAAAAAAGGAAAAAAGTTAGATTTTTTTAAAATATATAAAGTAAAGAAAAATAATCTTCGTATTCTTACTTCCAAGTATTAGGCCAAGGCCTATTACGATCCTATAGAAAATTTTTCCTCCAGCGTTTCACAGAACGGCCCAGAGATCTTCGTCCTCTTGGTATATAATTATAAACAGCTTTGGGGATCCGATTTGAACTCATTCTTTCAAGATGGTGTTTCCAATTTAGTTGGTACTGTTTAATATATTCCAAAATTGGCGTAGTCTTCAATTCTTTTAAGATATCGGTGTTCCTTTTCCGATCCCATCTAGTGTAACCCGCTGTTCTGTGGACGAATCTCATTTCACAAGCCGTTATTCTGCTTTGATATTGTCTTTTTAGTGTCCATGCTTCACTACCATAGTTCAACACTGATCTAGCCAAAGTGTTATATAAACGTAATCTGGTGTTTTTTGTACAAAGGATGGTTTCATAACTTGATTAATAATTCCTAAACTTTTATTATAACTAGTAATTTTTTCAGGGATATTCATTTCATCCCAGATAGAGAGATAATATCCAAGATATTTAAACTGATTAGATCTCCCTATAATTTTATTCCGGAGACAGATTTTACTTTGTATGGGCTCCTTCCCATGAAATGCCATAATTTTAGTTTTGTTAATTGATATTTCCACGTTAAATTTGGCAGTTATTTTTTGTAAATTATAAATTGTTTTTATTTCGCCCCGACGCTATTAGGGCATCCGAAGGCTAGGGAGTATATATTTTCTTCCATTTCTTCTTTCCTTTATTTTCTTTTCTTCTCCAGAAAAGCCTGACTAGAGGCTGGTCTTGCCTTTTGGCCAGCAAAACAATCGAAAAGACTATTATTATGCTTTCAAGGCTTATACGAGAATTTCCCTGAAGGATCAAACTTATGACGACCAAAGTATGAAAAAGGACAATTCTTGGAAGAAAAAAAATATTTTGCTTTTTAGCACATGGAATGTACAAGGTATTAAACTTAAGTGCTGGATAACACAGTGCATTACAGCAATCCCACTCGGTTTTCCTATTACAATAATAAGTTTATTGAAATAAAAAATGTTTAAAAATATATGTTACGTACTATTACGTCATATAATCCTCTATTATTAGTTATAAAATTCGATAAGGCATTTATTAAAAAATATATGTGATGCATCAACAGCCTTGCCTAATCTTAAAATTTATACTGTGTATTGTTTTCTGTAAGATTACATAATTCATAAGATTAAAATAATGATATAAATTATAAAATTGTTACCTAATAGGTCCGTTTCTTCAACTTCGTAAACTATTAATTCTCTGTAGGCTTTTCGGGTCTAATCCCAACATCAGCAAAAATAACGGAAGACAGGTCTGTATCAACTGACCCTGAATGCAATATAGTAGATACAGGCCTGTCTGCTGCTCGTTCTGCTGATGATGGGACTAGTCCCGAAAGGCCTGCAGAGAATTAATAGCGTACAAAGTTGAGACGGGCCTATTAGGTAACAATTTTATATTAGAATTTTAATTTTATGACTAATATCTCAACGTAATTCTATAATGAATTTAATTAATATTGACTATATATTTCACATGCGTCATTATACAACTGACAAGAAATATCTAAAGAAAACTCGAAGATTATTCCTTTGGTTGTGGCTTTACATTACGAAACATAGAACCCATAGAGGAGAACACAGAATCACATAATTATTTACACAAAACCGAAGCAGCTGCTCAAGTTCGCGTAACATTGTCAATGAGTATTTGGTTAAAAGTTGAATCCACCGGCTGTAGGAATTCACATTCCACAGGCATTTTCCAGGAATTAACCAGATGTGCAGAAAGTGATTTCTAAGTATATCTTTTACTCAACATAAAATAGGAAAAAATATTATCACTTTAAAATCAAAATACAGTATAATCTTTCATAGCATTACACCATTTGCTTGTGGTTTACATATCCTACATACATTTTATAAACATGGAAAACAAAATCTATTTTAAATTTTTTCTATTTTTAGTCACTCAAAATGAATTAAATATTAAGGTACATGAGATAAGAAAAAGGTAGAAGAAAAATCACGTTCCCCTATCTATTATATAAAATGAATGTTTGTTTGTTCGTACTTTAAGCGCGGCCATACCGTTGATCCGATTTGTGGTGGAGCTTTTTGCAAAATATTCAGGCGATTTCCGGGATGAACATAGGTTATAAAAGAGTTGTGATACTCAACTCCTACACCCATAAAAATCGCCCTTGTAGTGGAAAACGTGAAAAAATTAGCTGTTTGGACGCTTAAATGGCTTACGCTGCCTAAACCATAACAAATGCACAAAATTAATGTACACATAATTGAATATCTCGAAACGCTCTACAAAAAAGTCCAAGAAAGCATATGTTTATCTCTTACGGATAACTCATAATAACAATTTTTGTCTTTCATTAATGCCAAGAAGATCGAAAAAAATACGTATATTCCTGTGCGAGCGTAGCAGTACATGGCGAGTATTCTTTTACGGATAACTCACAAAAACGAATTTTGTCTTTTAGCTCATTTATGCCAAGAAGATCGATATAAGTAGATTCCCGGGCAACACCGGGTAATCAGCACGGAGAATCTTAAAATAATTACGATATAATTTTAAAATTATTTTTCATTTTAATTTTTCAACTAATCATAAGAAGTACATTAATTTTTGTCTTTCAGCTTATTTATACCAAGAAGATTCGGATGAGTAGATTCCCGGACAACGCCGGGTAAACAGCAAGGGGTATCTAAAAATTATTACGATATAAATGTTTCCTTCTACTTATTTAACTAAACATAAAACAAGTTAATTTTCGTTATTCACCTCATTTATGTCAGAAAGATCGGATAAGAAGATAAATTCCTGGGCAATGCCGGGCAATCAGCATGGGGTATCTAAAAATATAAATTTATGATTATTTTTCCCTGTACTTACTCAACTAAACATAAAAGCACATTATTTTTCATTTATTTAGGCGTAGCAGTGCACACCGGATATTAGCTAGTTAAATGTAAATAATAAAATGGAACACATGAAAATATCTATTAAATATTGGAAAATGATAATTAGAAACTGAGTTAAGAATTTTAATTTATCACCATTAAATAAAACGTTAATGATGCTCTTCAATAATAATAATAGTAATAATAATAATAATAATAATGATAATAATAATAATAACACCAATAATAACAGTAATAACAATGACAAATATAATAATAATGATGATAATGATAATAATAATAACAATAATAATGATAATGGTTTATTTTATCTGATGGATATATGATCATCCAATAACATTAGTTAAATATTAATGCATTACCAGCTTATCTCGTTACAGGATTTACAAATAATTGCAGAAACAATCTAAAACAATGCCATACTCCTGGCGCGACAGGCCTAGAAGGCTCTTAGCCTACCAGACGGCTTCTGGTTTCACATCCACATGTGTCAATCACAGAGGTAGATGATCATCAGCCAGCGTAGGGGTGACATGTGTTCAGCATGTCGAGTCCCCCAGCCGTTATAGCTGGTTTACTCAACCTGGAACCGCTACTTATTTTAGCTACCCAAATGCCTCACGATGCTGGGTGGATACCGGTCCCATACTGGCCGAAATACTATGAGAAAATTTCTTCCTCATGGAGACTCGAACCAGCGCAATTCCAGTAGCTCTGCGTATGCCAGCACAAGTGACGGATAATAAAAAAATGTCGGACGACCAAATTGCAGAAGAAATATATTATTTGTCCTACGTTAGTACCTAATAAAAACACAAAAAATAAATAATAGTTTTAAAAAACTAAAACAACACGCTTTGTTAGAAAACCGAACTAAAAAGTGAAAAATAATTTTAATTTCCAACACGCTTGGGATAAAATTAAAGTAGTCAACAAAAAAATCATCTCCAACACATGTAGAATAACACTAGAGTTATCAACAAAAAGAAAATAATTTTACCATCAAAAGCGTGGGGTGCTCTATATCAATTAATATATTTGATAATAAACAGATATTGGTAAAAGTAAAGTCTCTAAGAAGAACATGTAAAAATCATAAAGAGCACCCCACGCTTTTGATGGTAAAATTATTTATCCCAAGGGTGTTGAAAATTAAAATAATTTTTCATTTTTTTAGTTCGGTTTTCTAATAAAGCGTGTTGTTTTAGTTTTTTAAAACTATTATTAATTTTTTATTTTTTACTTTTAATATTTTACAGAATAAGATAAAAATGTAAATATCTTTAAATTCGATACTATTGTAGTATGAGCTGAAAGTAATACTTATCTAAAAAAATCCTCCCAACCGGATTTGAACCAGCGACCTATAGATTACTGAAATTATGTACCACTAAAAGTTCACCGCTCTACCAACTGAGCTCTTACAACGATTGACTAAAAAGTCGACAAGTCCGCAACCTATTATACCAGTTTTCATTTTTTGATTTTCTGGTGATTCTGGCCAGGATTTTAGAAACAAAATATAAAATTATTGTATTGTCACGGGTCCTTTAAAAGTATAGAAAGTTTCAAGTCGATCCAATGTTTCTAAGTGGGTGAAAATCGGGTTCAAAGATTCCGTTACATAGATACAAAGACACTTTTTTTTATTTTCTGATGATTCTGGCCAGGATTTTAGAAACAAATATGAAACTATTGTATTGTCACGGGTCCTCTACAAGTATACGAAGTTTGAATTCGATCCAATGTTTCTAAGTGGGTGAAAATCGTGTTCAAAAATTCAGGTACATAGATACAAAGACACTTTTTTTGATTTTCTGATGATTCTGGCCATGATTTTAGAAACAAAGTATGAAATTATTGTATTGTCACGGGTCTTTTACAAGTATATGAAGTTTTAAGTCGATCCAATGATTTTAAGTGGGTGAAAATCGTATTGAATGACTCCGTTATATAGATAGATAGGTAGATACAGGTCAGGCTAATATAAAGCGTGTAAAAAACACAAATCCCTACTGTTTCATTTTTTATTCTAAAGTTATTCGTAACAAAAGGTAGAACCAACATATAATTTTTTATAAATGTATATATACAAAACAGATTATTATCAGCTGTGCATTAAATGATGTTAGTAACAGACCCAAGTGTAAATTAAATTTATATATTTTAAATTAAAAATATTACATTTAAATATTACTTTCTTATATATTAACTCATATACACTTTTTAACTTACATAAAACACACAAATTAATCAATAATAAAATACATTTGTTCGTGTTTTTTTTTCCCGTTTCTTGAAGACTTTTCCTCTTATTTTATATGCAAAGGGATATGGTTCATGTTATGACAGAGATAATTAAGACACAAAAAGTAGTAGCGATTTGCGTAATGAGTTCCATGAGCAATATATACGAGTATATATATATATATATAATATAACATTGTAAAATTAGTTTATTTGTATGGTGCTAAATAAAACAGCTACTAAATTAAACAATAAACGCATTTTAATAACATACAATTCAAGGCTCAATATATGTCCTATTGAAACATTTGAGGTGGATCTTGCTGGTTATACTCGAAATATTATTAATCACTTATAGTGTTTTTTTTTAAGTTATGATAATTGAAAAGTCTGATTGCACGCGATAATGTCGAAAGATAATACGAGTAGAAGCAAGCATGTGAGAAACTTTCACATGTCAAATCTGTCCACTTATGTATATCAATCTATAACACCCAGCACAAAGTGAGGTTTAGGTCAGATTCAGTGTCTAAGTCTATACATTATGCAACCGTATGACTTGTTCTCCATACAGTAAAAGCTCCTTATTCGCTGGGGATATGTTCCGCAAATATGCCGCGAATACAAAAACCGTGAATATGGTATGGTGATTTGTATAGGTATATAGGGAATACTTTCGAAGGTTCTAAAATAAAATAAAAATTGCCAAAATAAAATCAATTAATGAGAGATTTTAACATGTTTTATCAATTATAACTGTCAGACTTAAGGGCTTAAAGAGTTAGTAATTTGTACCTCTTTTTGCCGATTTTAAAAGATCTTTAAATTAAGATTGATATTCAACTGTAAATTCCTTATTTTGTCTTTGGATTTCTTGATGAATCGTACAGTTGATTCATTAATATTGAAACACAGTGATATAAATGCAAAAGACTCGCCAACGCGTAAACTGTCAAGCACTACTTTTTTCGCTTCGGAACCTATTTACTTTCCTTTTACTCGACATTATAAATTTGCAACAAAGCAGAAGAGATACGTGTTATTCAAACAAAACTGTTTGCAACGAATGACAAGTTGAAGCAATAAAACACCGATTGTGGCGAGGGCGGCATTTATCAACGGACATCTCACACCGGTTGCTTTTAACTTTTAACAACAAACTTTAGGCTTAGTGGCAATAAGGTTTGTTTACTTTGATTTGTATTCAGTAAATAAAAATAAAAATGTCTGAAGAAGGTACAAAGTACCGAAACAGCTGTTACAAATTTATATTGTAATAAATATGAAAATCATATAACATTTTAAGTTTTATTTTTATTTATTTGAATAAATATGAATTTTCATCAAGTAAACACCAAATGAATTGATTACTTTGATATTAATTTTCCCATTTGGTTCGAATCGCTCTTTGTAAAAGCCGCGTTGACACGTGCCTGCAGTAAAAAAAAAAAAATCCGAAGCATTATAAAGGATACTAATCCTTCTAATATATCAACTGAATCCGCGAATAAAGAAATTTTTAGCCGCGAATATAGGAACTGTGTCAAAATTATTTAACCCGCGAATAATGAAAACGCGAGTAAGAAGACCGCGGATAAGGAGCTTTTACTGTACTTACCTAGAACTGGCTTTAAGTGACAAGTCAGACTAATCCCTGTCATATGTAGCTTTACCATTGATTTTTGTCCGGATTCTTTCTCGTTGTTATTATTACTATTCTAGATTTAGAGACTCCATACCGATTTCAAAAATATTTTTTTGAATATGATTTCCAGTATAGGCTACCAATAGCGTAAAAAGCGTGAGAGGTAATAAATTATTTCATAGTGCAGGATCCGAAGAGAGATCGACCTTCACCCATCTGCTTACCAGATGAAACATATTTTTTTTATTAAACCTCGAAAATAGACGAATACATCTTGCCTATTAAAATATGTTCATGGCTATCTTTAATTACAGTTATTAATTTTTATACTATTTCATGACCGATTTATTGCAGGCAATACTATAATTCCATCGTGTTTGTAATTACATTAGCTTTATTTTGATATGTATTTCGATTGGTAAACAACAGATCAGTGCAGTCACCTATATTAACTTATCTGTTTATACCTGCTTTTTGGACCAAAGAGAGATGAACAGACAGGTGAATGGAGAAGACTACCTAACAATGAACTATATGGTCTTTATAGGAAGCCAGATATAATAAGAAGAGTTAAGTATCGTAGACTGCGATGGGCAGGACATATTACGCGTATGGGGGGTGAAAGACGTGCATGGAAGCTTCTTGTAGGGAAGCCAGAGGGAAAACGCCCAGTTGGTAGACCAAGAATGAGGTGGGAGAACAACATTAACTATGATTTGAGGGAAGTAGATTATACAGGGAATGATTGGAAAGCATTAGCTCAGGATAGGGATGTATGGAGAGCTTATGTCCGCGCGGCCATGAACCTACGGGTTCGATAGTGCCAGTAAGTAAGTAAGTAATTAAGTTTACACCTGCTTGACAGGTAGTCATGACCAGAAACGAGTAGGCAATTCTACCTAGGCATATGCTTTATGTTTCAAACTCTCGGTTCAAATAATATTTGTTTGGTAACCAAATGGGTGAAGCATCCGAAAAAAAAATAATTACAATAATTTTAGTTAAAGATAGTCATGAACATATTTTAATAGGCAAGTGTTTTTGGATGTATTCGTCTATATTCGAGATTTAATTAAAAATATGTTTCACTCTGTAAGCAGACGGGTGAAGGTCGACCTCTCTTCGGATCTTAGACTATCATTAATACATTTGTTGTAGTAGATTTGCTTAATTTCCTCGGATTAACCTAGCATATTTCTGATCAAAGGGTCTTAGCACATACATCTACAAATTTTAGTAGTGACGTGATTTCGGACCCGAAGTTCAAAAGCAATTAATTTAATTTAAATGATAATTACAGATACACCTATCAATGAAAATCAAAACAATAATCAGCTTAAAAAAAGGATGCAAAAACTATTATTATATAGAAACAACTATAACAAAATATTAACCTAATTAAATAAATTGGAACAACAACTGCTACATAAAACTAATTATAAATAAACTCTTAAAAAGTAAATAATGATGCATTAAAATAATTAAACTTGAAAAATAAAGTAATTAAAACAATAAATTGATAAATTTCACATTTACAGGATATACAAAATTAACTGGAAAGTTAACAGCTTATTCGAAATACAATCATGATTTATAAAGTTAAAGAATTATTATAATAATAAAAATAACATAAAAGTAAATAGTTATCCCTACGAATTAAAAACATACAAATTAAAATTTTGTGAATATAGCAACTTCTATACAAGAAGAATCAGTTGTTATTTTAATATCAGAGGGTACATTAACGTGCTATAATCTTATAACAAGTAACTGTAGGCCTTTAAAAATCTCAACTAGTATCCGACACGGGGCCGCGATGAGGAATGAGATTCAATGGAACCCCTTACATTGGAAGTCTGTGAATAAGGATTCCAGCCGACTACGCCTGACGCACCATCGGAGTGGCAGATGAAATTAAATGAAACGAAATTAATAGGCTGAGTATGGAGAAACGGTGAAATGAAATTTTTGGCAGGGGAAAACGGGGGAAACTCAGCGAAAAACCGCCCAGAATCCGTTATATATACATTATATAATGGAAATGGACAGCTAATGACAAATGAGGGAAATATTGAGGAAGTGGTTGAATTCTAATACCTAGGAACAATAATGACATGCACAAGGAAATTAAACATAGGCTCAATTCTGGAAACGCGTGTTATTATGCATTACAGAGACTTTTGACTTCCCAACTTCTTTAAAAAACGTTAAACTGAAAATATATAAAGCTATTATTCTACCAGTTATATTATATGGGTGCGAAACATTGACTCTTACTTTAAGGGAGGAAAGGAGACTACGAGTATTTGAGAATAAAGTTCTTAGGAAAATTTTTGGTCCAAAGACTGCATAACAGTGAATTACATGGTCTTTATAGGAAGCCAGATATAATGAGAACAGTTAAGTCTCGTAGACTGCGATGGGCAGGACATGTGGCACGAATTGGGAATGAAAGACTTGCATGGAAGCTTCTTGTAGGAAAACCAGAGAGGAAAACGCCCAGTTGGTAGATCAAGAATGATGTGGGAGAATAACATTAACTATCATTTGAGGGAAGTAGGTTATACAGGGGATGATTGGAAAATATTGGGTCAGGATAGGGATGTATGGAGAGCGTATGTACGCGCGGCCATGAACCTACGGGTTCGATAGTGTCAGTGTCAGTGAGTTAGAGTTAATTAGTTGATTCTGTAAACATAACATTGTTCAGAAACCTCAAAGCAACTGCCGGACTGATAAGTTGGAAAAATGATTCAGCAAACGTCATAAAGTAAGGTGAAAAGATGGAGACAGAAAGCCAGTAATAGAGAAGAATGGGCAGTTACGAAGGAAGCCAAGGTTCTTAGAGGACCGTAGAGCAAAAAGAAGAAGAAGATATATACAGAGGGAACAGTAATTACACCGACAAATTTCAGGGACTGATTTCTGACTGGAAATGAAGGAAAAAAGTACTATAAACATGTGTCCGGTAATGAACTTTGTGCGTGCAACAACAAGTCGTCCCGGCACACAGTACATATCATAATCGCATCCACGTCACAACAGATGTTCCAAGTGGTCTCCACGGGATGCAATGCACACGTTCACACTTCGTATCATGGATTACCTCACTCTTTCGCATGTTCCGACCTCTCTCCGAATAGCGTCACAGGCGACGTGGACACGCACATCAGGAACTGGTTCAGCATACACAATACTTTTCGGATGCCCCCAGAGGTAAAATTACAGGGGGTTTAATTCCGATGATCTAGCAGGCCATGCAACTTCGAATAGAGGGCCGAGAGAATAATGCCATTCGTCAGTGCCATCTACCGCGACATCGATGCATTTATTCACAGGACATTTTTTTCCTCCATTTACAGTCAGGAATCAGTCCCCGCTGTTTGTTGGTGTAACTAAAACTCATTCTGAGTGTATATATATATATATATATATATATATATATATATATAATAATAATAATAATAATAATAGCTTTATTTTACCTGGCAGAGTTAAGGCCTTAAGGCCTTGTCTACCACTCAACCAGGTTTAAAAAAATACAAAAGAAAAGTCTTAAATCTAAATTACAATATATATATATATATATATATATATATATATATATATATATATAAACGATTACAAGTTATGAATACAATACAATTAATATTTATAATGTATTTTGATTTACTCTAAATTTAACGAATTAAATATATAATATGTACAAGATATATAAAAAAACAAGGAAAAGATTGACATAGTATAAAATTAAATAAATAGAGAAAAATTAATTATTAGACAACAGGTAACTGTATAAGCGTGACTTAAAGGTGCCAAGTGTGCGGCAACCCCTGATATCTTGAGGAAGGAGATTCCAGGAGCGGGCGGAGGCTACTGTGAAGGAAGTAGAATAGGAGGAAGTGCTATGAAGAGGAATTGTTAGCAGACTGCTATCTTGTGACCTAGTGTCAATATTGTGGTAGGAGGATAACTTCTCAAATCTGGACGCCAGGTAAGTAGGAATGTAGGAATTCAGAAGCTTGAAAAGTAGCGAAAGAGAGTGCAATTTACGTCTGTCAGTAAGACGGAGCCAAGAGAGGTTATTAAAGTGTTCGGAAATATGGTCATAACGGCGGATATTGAAAATGAATCGAATGCAAGCATTATGAACACGCTGCAGTCTCTGCGACAAGGCATAGTTTAGATCATTATAATATATATATATATATATATATATATATATATATATATGTATATATATATTGCTTATTGTTATAATTAATTATATATATTCGAATATAAGAATTTTTAAGTACAAATTAATACACACTGTTGACAAAAAATACTTTTTTATTGAAGTAAGTCTGTCATTTTGTTATGAGTTGTATTCACAAATGAAAGGGTGGGCAGCGTTACAATTATGATCCCTCAGCAGACCATTTGGAGCAATTTGCAAACAGTTCTCCGCTGCACTGTCGGTAGGTTCGTTCCTCGTCCAATTGTAGGACGATGTAATGAAAGGTTGATCTATAAAAACAGTTATAAAAAATATGTTAAGCAAGCAATATTAGTATAAGATTAATGTCGCATTTAGTGCTAATTGTAATTTGATCTACAAAAAGAAAAGTTGCAATGATCAAACTTTAGAGAATAATTTAAAAGGACCTCTGTGTACATTTAATTAACTGAACAATTTATTGTGAATGAAACTTACGGAAAGCATGACATGCATTTCCTTCCCCACCTTGGCGTACCGCAGCCAGTGCTGAATTGCAAGATGTCTCCTCGTAATGCATCATTATGGAGTTAGATGTGCGGAATCTAAATTTCATGACTTGGAAGATAATTTGAAAATTTCTACAAACCCTATTATAATATAATACAAGTTAATGAATGAATGAATGAATTAATTAATTAATTAATTTAATGTATATAAATATACATTTACCTGAATATTCTCTATTCTACTCATTATATATTTCTGGTTAAATTCAGAATTAAGCTCGTTAGATATAAATCTCTAATTTTAAATAATAATAATTATAAGAGATGAAATTGCGTACCTTAATTGGTAGAGCAATAATATATATATAGAAAGAGAGAGAGAGATATAGAGAGATAGAGAGGGATATAGAAAGATAGAGAGAGACAGACAGACAGAATTTACGGAAAATAGAGAATCTGTTATCTATTTTTGTGAATGTACTTAATTATTTTATCATAAGTAGTGCCACGAATTATTTACAATTTATCTACAGGATTTTAAAATCAAGAGTGGCATTTGTTAGGACTATTTAACGAGTATAGTTAAGCTGTTTACCCACAAATCATTATTTAAATATAGTTATTTTAAAATATTTACGTATTTAATGTAAACGGCGTTATTTAAAAACAAATGAGAAATGTTTGGTTATGTTTCATTTGTTCATCACTGTAACTTGATCATACTATTTATTGCCAAATAGGATCGCAATATTGTAAGAATGCACCCTACAGGAGGAAAATTAAACACATCAAACTGTATATTATAACTAACAGTAAAGGTTATTAATTTATTTTTTCGGAAACAACTCAGTAAAATCAGTATTTAAAACACAATTATTGAACACACAATTATCAAATGTGTAGGTTGAAGGAATCTCTTCATTATTTGCTACATTCAAAGTATATATTAGAGAGTCCGTCACTGCAAAATAATGCTCTGACCTATTCAGAGTATTAAAAAAGGAGGAGTTTTCTTTATTTTGGTAATCAAAATTCGAAATTATCGAGGTGAAACACGACTGTGATTGGTTGTAAAACAAAATTCATTGAAACCTGATAGGTTTGGAGCATGAGTAAGATATTAATCAAAACAAACTACATAACGTACATGTGCGCACTGTTACGGTCTGCATACGAGATATAACATTTCAGTACTCGTTGCTATATTTGGAGGATAGATTTGCACGAAGATAACTCTGGTCTCATGAATGGACGATTTTGATCTCACCGTAAAAGGGATGTGTTTTGTTTTGTTCTTCAATACTCTGTTTTGAAATTGGACTTTATTTTGTTCGTGCTAGATACAGAGATAAGGCTAACTGTGCATACACTAGGTATAATAATGCCGACATTTGGACAAATAGCAAACGTATTATCACAGTTCATGCCTGTTAAAACTTGTTCAATAGGTGTGAAAAGACAGCCCTCTCTAACCCGCAACAAGTGCACACCAAATGAAACAACCCAACTGACAAGTGAATAGCAGTGTCTTATCTCGTCAGCCTATCCGATGTAAGGTTGAATAGGCTTTTCACACCTACTGTGCACTTATTAACGGCCTTATCATAGAGTACTTCATCATAAATCAGTTATCAATATAGCTTTCTACAGACACTCACGCATTTATGTATGAGACAAATTTGTATGAACATGGAGAAGGGATTATTGTTGGGGTAAAGAGGTGAAGGTGTAGATTGGATTTAGTGGCACTAGGAATACGGAAGGAGTTCTCCATGTGTGAGAACTTGGGTTGCTCAGGTTGGAATACCGGTAGGCATGAGTTCTTATCTAGGGATTCCACGAGGACTTCGTCGGGCAGAATTAATGTGTAAAGTAGGTCTGGTAAAAGTAGTTTATTCTTGTCTTTTATAAACTGCAAGTAATTGTATATAAGAAGTGACTTTATTTAACTTTCAGAACGAAGTGTTTTTGAGAAGTGACTTTGTTTAATTGTATACGAGAAGTGACTTTATGTAATTTTATACGAGAAGTGACGAGGAGAAGCCTCTCTCGCCTATTAGGTAAACTAGTTACTCCCACTACCTCGATCTCGTGGACCTGAGATCAGTGCTTAGGCACATATAACGAAACATATAATTTGTTAATGCACCCTCCTATTTTAATCATGGGGGTGTTACAAGTTTATGATTGGCGATTTACGCCTTCAGAGGTTGGACCTTTTTTCTAGTGCTGGCTTCACGTACAGTCGGGTCACAAACATTAGCTAGGCTTGGGTTTTTTCCTAGGCTTCAGACGCTAGAAAATTGCCATATTCCCACACTTTTTTGCTAGCGTTATTAGTGTCAGGGTAAAACCCCCGCTTGTACATTTAGCTAATGGGTTATGGTTATCACGATAAATCAGTTAACTGGAGGCTTAGAAGATATTTCTACTCAATCTGTCGAGCAAAGGATTTTGTCATTACTTAGTTATTATCATGTGTCAGCCACTTCCGTCTTAACAAAAGAAAGGGTAACATTACCTGAGTTGTCAGTACCCTACTTAATAACTAGCAATTTCATTGCATTGATGCTGACTTCTTTGGATCATTTTATATGACCTTTGCTCCTACATAATCAGGTTCCACTCGCTCCCCTGACCAATTTGAATATAAATATGACCTAAGTCCAGTAACTGCTTCATTCAATGATATTATAATTGTATCAGATTATTATTGCCGATAGGGATTTATTTATAGATTTACTCAGGAGGCTGAGTGAATGATTTGCCACATACATTAAATTTTATAGATTCATGAGACAAACCAAGATTCCCAGAGACAATATAAATCATTACGTCCACCGCTGTGGTCTCGGGGTAGCGTGCTGCCTTGTCACGCAGCGGGCCCGGGTTCGATCACCGGTCGGGACAGTTTTTCTGGGTGAGGTTTTTATCGTGGTTTTTCCTCACCTGTAAGACAAATGTCAGGAAAACTTTAAGGCCCAAACTGTCCCCGAAATCATATGGCCTTCGCAATCATCATCATTCATATTCATCTTAGGTTAAGGTTAGGATTACGGATTCTCCTGGCGCACCACCATCATCATTATCACCATCATATCATCGGGGCAACGTAACCCCGCCTTCCAGGCGCCCCAACCTCAGAAGTGGGTTACAAATACGCCATGCCAGGAGAGAAACCAGGAATGTCGGAAGACAAACCTGGGGCATTTGGAAAAAAATATATATATAAATTATTACAACATAAATTGTTAACATTAATGATAGCATATCATTTGTTATTTTATACTTACCTAATACCGTGACATAATATGTATTAAGGAATAAGTCATGAACTCCTACATAAGCCCAATCTTTGTTTCTTGTGTCACTTTGTAATTTCTTCACTACTTCCAATTCTTTGTCAGAATCAATGACAACAAGATGGGCATTGTCTTCCTTACATTGAATCCAAGCATCGCCCCAATTTAATTTAAACTTGTACAGTTTGTAATAGCCCACTCCGGGATAGTTTTTATAGCTTCCTACAAATGTGTATTGAGCATTAGCACGCTCGTGCAAAGCCACAGCAATTACAAGGCAGAAACCCAACTTCATCAGCATTCTACACAAGTGGGACAGAGAGAAAAAACATAATTTAAATACGTGTTATAAAATAGTAAATAAAATCAGCCCTTTTAACACTAGCAATATCAACGGGGGTACTTTATGTCCACCTTCTGCCATTTTAATTATTATGTCCTTTAATGATTTCCCCTAAAAGCATAAACTTATTAGTTATTGTCAATCGTTGTCTCTAGTATTGAAATGCGTTTGTAAGTTTTCATTGTTGGCAAATATGAAACAATGATCTGTTATTGTGGTCATAAAGTACCCCCCCCCCCCCGTTGGAGGTTCATGTGTTGCATAACATACTTTGAATTTCTTTTTTGTCTCCTTCTTTATATATATATAACAATTTCTTTGTCAGTCAAAAGATGTCGAGACATTTTACTATAACTGCAAAACAGACAGACGGAATACTGAATAAGTGAAAAAAGAAGTGTTATACGAGAACAAACTGTCAGACCAATCAATAATGAAAGAATAGATTATATAAATCAACTCCATTGTTGGTAAAAAAAAAGATTATATATATATATATAAATTTCTGTTTATTTATAAAACAATATATATATATATATATATATATAATTCTGTTTTTTACCAACAATGGAGTTGATATATATAATTTATTCTTTCATTATTGATTGGTCTGACAATTTGTTCTCGTATAACACTTCTTTTTATTTTACTTATTCAGTATTCAGTCTGTCTGTTTTACAGTTATAATAAAATGTCTCGACATCTTTTGACTGACAAAGACATGGTTATATTTGATAATGAAATAGTTTCAGATTTCGAATTTGATGATAGTGATGAGGAAGTGAGAGAAACAGAAGATGAAAATATTGTGCGTGAGGAAGTTGGCGTAGCATTTTTATTGCCTTCTGACGTTGACGATGAGGATCATAATAAAAGTGTAATTGAAGATGGCATCAGTGCCAGATATGTTACAGCTAGTGGAAGGATTTTCACATCAGTCTCTCCTAGATCTAGAAGACGTAAAGCACTAAATATTGTAAAAGAACGGGAAGGACCAAGAAATGATGGTAAAGTGAAAACCATAAAAAAAATTCTTTACATCGGAAGTTATAAGCATCATAAAACACACCAGTAGAGAATCATCAAGAATAAATATACCAGCAACAAATTTATTAAATTTATAGCTTCTTATCTATATGAGACTAGAAGGTGACAATCGCATCTGTAATTCAAATCTCTGGTCTAATATTTCTGGCAGATTCATATATACTGCAACTATGAGTAGGACCAGGTTTCAGCAACTAACTAAAATAATTAGATTTGATGATATGTAAACCCTAAATGAACGCAGGGATCAAAATAAGTGTGCAGCAATAAGACAGGTGTTTGAAAAAATGAACCAAACTTTGCTTATTTTTTTTTTCTGTTGGGATTCATATAGTAGTTGATGAAATTATTCCGTGGAAGATGTCCATTCAAAGCGCAGGCGTCAGAAAGAATAATACAAGAAAATTAGTAAAACAACAATAATTTGTGTCACAGATGTACTTGTGGGAGGCATAGAAAGGAAACAGGGGGGGGGGGGGGGGAATTTTTTTTCAAAATGTGCACAGAGTTCTGAGGAGAGTGATGAGTGACACATACCACCATCAAAGATTATATTTGGGCATTGTTTTTAAATTATTGTTTCTACAAGTAGCAATAATAAATAATTTGGCACAAAATGTCCTACTTACATTAAGACACAGACTACTCTATCAGTCTATTATGTAATGTGATCAATGAAAACAAAATGTAAAACTAAGTTAAATATTACATAAATAACATGACATTCTATAGCATTTAATTTTAAAACAAGTATGTTAAAATGTGTTAAAAAAATTACTCATATATATTGTTTTAAGTGGTGATCATAAAGTACCCCCTCCGTTGGTAGTATAACTTCTCTAATATAGACTGTCATATATTAAATAGACACTAATTTAAATATAAAAGGTAATGGTAGATCCCACCTTGGGATAGTAGACGATTACGGCTCCAAATTTTCTAGACATTAGTCACGTTCTGTCAGTCAGGTTGTCAGCCCTACTTTGCGATCTTCTTCTTCTTCACTTCACGGGCTAGGCAAATTGCCTGTTCCGCCTCACAGTTGTTCTTTCCATCTTTTCACTGGCCTTCCTACATTCCTTGAACCTCTTGGCTTGTAGTTGAATGCTGCTCTTGGTAATCTTGATAAATTCTTTCTTTCCACATGTGTAAACCATTTCTCTCTATATTCTCTGATTTTCTCATCCAATGGATATATATTTAACTCTGTTCTTATATCTTCATTCCTTATCCGATCCAATCTTGTGCAGCCTTTTGTTCTTCTAAGTAAGTTAATTTCTGCGCTTTGTATTCTACTTTGCAATTTTGTGGTCATTATCCTAGTTTCTCTCCCATAAATAAAACTTTACAAGAATTTTAAAACCAACTGGAACCCTAATAAATGTTATAATATTATCACCTATATTATAGAACATTTTTATGTTACCTTCCCTACAATTCAGCCTAAAATATGCAATTATTGATAATTGCAAGTCAGATATATTCCAGGAACTGCCAATGTTTTATAAGACTTCAATCTAGTATCTCTTCTTGTTTTATTCTTTAATGTTTTATGTATAGTTCCGCATATCATTTGAAATTTCGACAGTTTCATATGTATGTCTCTTTCAGTTTTTGTGTTTATAGTAAAATTACAACCAAAATAATAAAAGTTTGTTACTTGTTTCAGAGGTTTGTTGTCTAATACGATTTTTGATCTTATATGATCGTTTCCCCAAAATGCCATTATTTTTGTTTTTTCTTTTACTATTTTGAAATTATCGCCGATCGCCGTTATAAAAAGAACACACATCTGCTATTCATTTATGTTAATGGCTCAGTCGACCCTAGGGCCACAGTGCCGCCAAAATGTTTAGTGAAATTAAAAAAAATATTGACCACTAGTATTCGATACCACGACTCGCTTACAGCTTATTGTCTTAACCAATTACAGTATAGCGTTCACCATAAAACAAATATAAGCCTTAATTAATAATAAACCAGAGGCAAAAGAAAAATGCTAATTTATAAATGTGAAATAGTGTCAAATATGTAAGAGATCTGGTGAAAAAGCTAATGTGAGTTACCATACAATTGGACATTTTAAAAATAAATTAAAATATAAAAACCTGCAAATAAAACATCACAGAGTAAACATTATGATGTTTGAACAGTGTTGGATATTGTGTTGGTTAGAAACTAAATAATTGTACGGAACTGTTTAAGATGTTACAGCTCCTTTCAGAACTACATTATTTAAGATTTTAAGTTTAAATTTTTAAAAATAAATTTCAAGAATTGAGGAATCTAGTGAGAGAGGGAGCTATGCCACTTTGAGAAGAAATGGAAATAAATTGGGTTTTATTACAGTATTTGTACAATAAAGGGGTACGTTTTTTCCTCTTAACTTACTGTTATGTAAACTATAGGCCTATAAAGGAAAACATATAAATTTTAATATAAATAGCACCAATTATTTCCATTTATTCTCAAAGTGGCATAGCTCCCTCTCATATTAGACCCCTCAATTTTAGATATTCACTTTATGTTCTCGGTGTAATTACTTTACGTTAAATAATTCAGCTGTAACTGAAAGCTTTACTCAACAACATAAGAGTTAATAAATTATACAGAAAGACAGAACAATAAATATCTGATAGTTATTGATTACACAATGCACAGTCATACCTGATAGGTCAGTATTCTTCATAATAAAATATGAACAATAGTTTTCAGAAAAAAACAGTTCAGTATAATGTAGTCAAAAGGGATATAAAACTTTACCACGATTTTTAAGGAAGTGGTTATAGATATATATAATACTGGTACTTCCTGTAAAGAAATCTTACTTTATTTTAATCAGATTTTCATCCTCTCCCCATCACATCATATGAAAATTTTGTACAGGTTATATTTTTGTTACAATACTGATTGTAAAGTTGGTTTAAACAGAAACACTACAACACTATCTCTTAAATTATCTAATATATAAAAATGAATGTTTGTTTGTTTGTTCGTTCGTACTTTATGCGCGGCCATACCGTTGATCCGATTGTGATGGGGTTTTTTGCAGAATGTTCAGGAGATTCCCGGGATCAACATAGGCTATTAAGAGAGTTGAGATACTCAATTCCTACTCCCTTAAAAAAATCACCCTTTGTACTGAAAAACGTGTAAAGTCCCTTTTTTTTACCCTTAAATGACTTACGCTGCCTAAACCATAACAAATACACAAAATTAATATACACAGAATTGATTATCTCAAAAAAGTCCGCGACAGCATATGTTTATCTTTTACGCATAACACACAATAGCAATTTTTGTCTTTCATTGATACCAAGGAAATCAGGATAGGTAGATTCCTGGACAAGCATGTACTGCCATACCATTCATTCGATTGCCAAGGGGCTATTTGCAAAATGTTCAGGATTTTCCCGTGAAGGTTATAGGTTATAAAAGAGTGCTCAAGCCCTTCACCCTTAAAATCACCTTCTGTAGTGAAAAAAAAAATATTTTTTCTAAGCTTAAATGGCTTAAATGGCAGGTGAATGTAGAAGATTGTGAAATAGTGAGCTATATATTCTTTATGGGAAACCATATATAATAAAAACAGTTAATATTCGTAAACTGCGATGAACAGGACATGTGGCACGAATGGTAAATGAAAGAGGGGCAATGAAACTTGTTCTAGGAAATCCATGAGGTAAGAAAATAATATTAACCACGGTTTGAGGAAAGTGAATTATACAGGGGATGGTTGGAAAACATTAGCTCAGGATACGAATATAATAGGGAGTCTTATGTCCAATCATATGTTATGGAGCTGAAATCTGGGTACTAAAAGAAGCAGATAAACTAAGACTATTAACGTTTGAGAGGAAAATATTTAGAAGAGTGCTAAGTCCAGTAAAGGAAAATGGAAATTGGAGGTTGAGAAGGAATGACGAATTATACCTCAAATAATAAAGAAAATATAGTTAGTTTCATCAAATCCAAAAGATTACAATGGTTTGGACATACACTAAGAATGCCAAAGGGAAGATTGCCGAATGATATTTTGAATTGGAAGCCACAAGGAACAAGACCAAGGGGAAGACCCAAGGATCGATGGGAAGATGACGTAATTGAAGATTTGAGAGAGATGGGGATTTTTGATTTGAAATCCACTGCACAAGATAGGAAGAAGTGGCGTAAACTAGTTTAGAAGGCCAAGACATTCCACTGGAAGTCGTAGAGCCTGACGAAGAAGAAGAAGGGAGTCTTATGTTCGGTCGGTCATTAACTTCCCACTTCAGTAGTGCAGAGTTATCATTTTTTTAACCAAATCCATTTTGAATATTAATAGTTATTATAAAAAACATTTTTTATTATTAGCATTGTAATGATATATATCTGCATTTAATCATATTTTTATATTTTCTACATTATTATTTATTAGGCGGCTCCGTGGGGTAAGCGGTTAGACGCTCGCTTCTCATCGCTGGGGTCCCGTGATCGGGTCTCATTCACTCCATGTGGGTTTCGTGGTGGACGAAACGGAGCTTGGACATATTTTTCTCGGGGTTTCTCCCGCTTTTCCCTGCCACAATTTCTGTACACTTATTTCATCCATTTCGTTCCATTTCGTTTCATTTCGTTTCATTTCGGTCATCTGCCCCTGTGATAGTGCATCAGGCGTGGTCGGCCGGCATCCATTTCATCTCATCTAATCCATCGACCCGACCCTGAGTTGGACATGAGTTGAAGATATTATTAATATAATTTACTAACTCTGTTGACAAGAAATGAATGTCCGATAACTTTAACCCTATGTGTAAAAAAGTAATAAATTCTAAAAAAAAAATCAATCTTAATTAGAGAGAGAGAACAGGTTTTCATCGCTCTCATGCATGATGAAATTAAATTTCATGGATATCATAAATTTTGGTCTGGGTATGGAAACTGTTTCTTCTAATGATTGAATGTGGAGTTTTTCCAACAAACTGTTAAAGAAATATGCATTTATAGTAATTAAGACAAAATAAGTGACGATCTCTTGAAGATAATTTTGTATAACAATGTGTTTCCTTACTCAGAACATCACATCACAGGTACACGCAAGGAAACTGTGCCCTGGTTCCTAGTTTTTTTTACATGCTAGAACAACATTATGGAGAATACACCTAGCAGTATGTGTTCCGTTAGTTTAGCTGATTACAATGCACCAAATGGGAGTCAATGACCAATCAAGTTTCAATTAATTTTGTTTTACACCCAATGACAGTCGTGTTTCATCTCACTCTTTAACGAATTCTCTTTACCAGCTCCTGATTTTATGATAAAGAAAGCTTGTTCTTTTTTTAATATTCTGAACAGAAAATTATTTTGCAGTGTCTGACTCTCCAAAAAATGCATTGAATATAGAAAATAGTGAACAGATTTCAACTATACATTTGATAATTTTGTGTTCTATAATTGTGTTTTTAAATAATGATTTCACCAAGTTGTTTACTGAAAAATGAATTAATAACCTATGATGTTGGTTAGAACATACAGTTTGACGTGTTTAATATTTTCTCCACCAAGGTGCATTCTTACAATATTGCGATCCTATTTGGAAATAAATAATATTATGAAGTTGCAGTGAATAAACAAATTAAACATAATCATATATTTCTGATTTATTTTCAAACATCGCCGTTTGTATGAAATATTAAACATTTTGAAATACCGGTAACTATATTTAAATAATGATTTTTCAGTAAACAGCTTAATTTTATTAGTTAAATAGTCCAAAAAAATTCCATTCTTGATTTGCAAATCTTCTAGATAAATTCACGAGTCACTTTGTATATGACATGCAATACATTTTTTGTAGAGCTTGTATTGAAGTAGGAGGACGCATTTTTGAACAGGTTTCCAAAGGATTATAAAGCGAAATACCGTTTTGAAGCATGAGTGCCATAAGTAACGTTACAAAGTACAATATTTTTGTTCTTTATAGTATAAAATATTTTCCGGTTTCCTCATTTAACAATTAGTTTTATGTTTCATCATGCAACAAAATTTCTCTCTATTCTATCATTCCTATAAAGTTTGGGTGCTGCATTTATTAAATTTGTTGAGCGAATTATCATAAAATAAATATGGATAATAGTGTTTTCCGCTATCTGTTATGAGGAAATTAGATTACTAAATATAATCGTTGGAAGAAATGATTTCTTATCATAATATTAATTTTTGCTAACTCATCAATTTAAATATCGACCGCGTGGACTAGTGGTTATGCTCCATGCTTCTGGTCCCGAGGGTCGCGTGTTCAAAACCGGCCGGGGTCGATGGATTTTTAGGACGGAAAAATGCAAGGACCAAGTCCTGCGGGAGGGACTTTAAGCCATGGGTCCCGAGTCTGAATATTTTCACGCTCGTAAAAAAAAATCCTTAAACCTGAATGAAAAAGGCCTCTAAGCAAAATTTACCGAATTTTCCCGTTCTAGTACTACCTTGGTTTCCTAGATGTCAGTATGAGGCGGAACGCTGACCACGGACCACTCAAAATGACATTTATACGAAAACAAGTGTAACTAAATTAGTATGGTTCAAATTCTTCCCTGTAGAGAGCGTCTAAATCTCTGTAAAGGGAAAACATGGGCTTAAAAAAATCAATTTAAATTGTTCTCCATGAAATCTTCTATGTAGTTGCACACTTTCATTAGGTTTTCTGTCATCTTCATTTAGGATGCATTAAAAAGTAATGTGGATAAAAGTACGTTCTTCTCATTCAGTGTCAACATTGATTTGTACGTGATGAATGTCGAGTTGACAGACTTCACTTTTGCTGCAGACTCGCAGTTTTTCTTTGTTGGATATCGCACAGAGCAATTTAGAGAGAGATAAACAAATACTGTATTTTTTCCTTGTGTGTTTATCCTTATAACCACTCTCAGACCTACACTTTCCTTTCCTATTCTAGATCAAGCTATACATCCCGAAACATATATTGCGACTTCAATCAAGGCCATTCTCTTATTTACTACAATAATGAGTAGTACACCGTGTCCACAAATACAGTATCATACTTTGAACTACTACTACTACGTCGCTTTGGATAATCGTATCAAAATGAAATTGGTGACAATCAAAAGAGAAACTCAAAAGTGTTTCCTATACCTCATAGACATTGAATGTGGCCCCCACGAGTGACGCTGGAGACATCTAAATGTCCAATAAATATAACAATGCACCCATATCGACCACAAAAAAAAGATTAAATTTAGTTTAGTTTCTGTATTGTTGTCCATTAGTTTTCATTGTTGACATTGTTAACATGCACACAAATTTTTGGATTTCTCTTTGATTGTTACCATGTTCAATTAGATACGATTTTCCAAAGCGAAGTAGTAGTATTTTAAAGTATGATGCTGTATTTGTGGACACGGTGTATATTAATAAACACTTGGTTCCAAATTATGTATGTATTAAGCTGCAGCAAGACACGACGAGTATTCAGGGAAAAAAA
Organism: Diploptera punctata; assembly: GCA_030220185.1. Taxonomy (NCBI): domain Eukaryota; kingdom Metazoa; phylum Arthropoda; class Insecta; order Blattodea; family Blaberidae; genus Diploptera; species Diploptera punctata. The sequence continues at coordinate 3,062,807 of JASPKZ010005297.1, forward strand.
ATGTTCTGATCCTTTTAAATACAAAATTATTACATTTTTATTATTTATTTTCCGAATATAGGCCTATTAATGCGTTAGTAACTTGCGATACGCGATCAAAAGGGCTCTCGGGTGCCAGTAGCGAGATTGCAGCATGAAATATATCAATAGGAATAGAAAATAAGTTTGGAATATTTTGTTTGGATTTAGGTATTGAAAGAAATCTATGTCTACTAAAAGGAAGTCCAGTAGATAAAGAAGCCTACTACCAGGATACAGAGCGGAAGAGAACCTTATCGACAACTTTCACAATCAGTTCAGAAATATTTTCTGAGTGTTTTGATATAAGGATTCATGACTTCCGGTAACTTATTACACGGCAAGTAGTATGTTCCTAGAATCGTGATAAATTGACCCTGAAAGATTACATGTAATATGTTTAAAGCAACCAATCAACTCCTTAATTATGTACTTCTTCTTCTTCACTTCCTGGTTTAGGCATTAGTTGCCTGTTACGGAAGAAGAAGACTATCGTGAAGAATAGAAGTAATGTGTTTTCCTCTGATCGCGGTACCAACGCTATGCAGAGTAGACCATTGGTGGGGCTGCCATCTCAAGCATTAAGTCCAGCTTCTGGACCCTATCTAGAGGGTTGCCACTATCGCTATTATTAAAAATTAGTTGTTATGGACTCTACTCTTGTTTCCTCGAGCATGTGTCTCTTATCATCCCAGAGGAAGGACCCCTCTCCCCATCAGTTCTCCGACCCAAATCGCCGAAGGGATTCTATACCACAACCTTCATTTGTAGTTAGGAATATCAATTGCAATTCATGAAATTAAAAAAAAATCACGAATAATGTAACAAATCAACACATTCTTGTTTCCTAAACAGTAAATACATTACACGTTACGATATTTACAGTACGTCCTACGTACTTCAGGTGATTATTGGTTGATTAATTTATTTTATTTCTAATATATTGGAACTAATATTATTACTAGGGAAAGAATTTTGAAGTGTGACTCCTTTCCAAAAAATATAGCTGTTTTCATACCAATAGTTCAATATATATATTTGAGGATGCAATGAAGCGAAATGAACACAACTCGTTGCACCTTTTTACACATTTTCGTGAGATTAGTACATTTCACCACTTTTTCCCCTTTTTTATGCTTCAGCACCATTTCCTCCGTATTGTTAAAAGATAGGACAGAAAAAAATATATTTTCTCTTCTTGAACAGCGTTTTAAAATCTGAATCAGATTTAAATAAATATTAAAATATAATTTATATAATTTGTACCCCAGAACCAATGGCCAACTGCAGTGTGAAGTCAACAATAGTAAATAATAAATATTAAAATATAATTTATGTAAACCACATTTATATCCCAGCAACAATAGCCAATCTGCAGCTGTAAAAGTAATGTTTAAATTTCAACAGTGTCGCTGTAACAGTTTAAAATAAGTTCATTAGTACTGGCAACAATTTAAGTTTTCTATCCACCGACTTATTGTTGGCTGTGTTTTAATAGTCTGAACCACAACGTATTTTTATTATTAATAGTAAGTTAAAACTGGGTTTTCACAAACATAACATGGCGAATGTTAAGAATAATAAGTTGTGTGCACTTTCAGAATTCAAAACGCAATTTATCGAATCTGATTGCATCATTCTTCGATGTTTCATCTGCGAAGTAAATATTGCAATAAACTAAAGAACTATGAATTACCTCTTATGGACTGAATAAAGAAGAAAAATTTGGTACAAAATGATATGCATATTAGATAAACCGAGTTTATGTAACTGGTTTAAACCTTAATTCAGTTGTTTCAGCAGCACCTCTTTCTGTACCTTTTTGTATGTATTTTGAGAACTTTTTTCCCCCTTTTACGACCAAAATTGGCACCTTATAAACCTTTCCTTAATCATTACAATCAAAAGGAATGTTATATACCTAACACATTAACAACCCAATGCTTTGTAATTAGACAGTAGAAAACATGAATTTCTTATAAATGAACATACATCCAACATTCCTGAATAACCTGTCCAAGTTTGTCGATCGAATTCTATTCCATTCTGTAAATATTTCCTATATACTTCCAGTAACCTAGTCGGTCCTGGAAGACTAGTAATTGCCATGATTGCCCCTAGTTCGAAGGTTCAAGGTAGGAAAATAAAGCTATTGAATTCGGTATAGAAGATTTACCGTAGGGCCTATGTAAAAGAACCTCATATATGAAAAAAATATATTTATGAACAACATTTGTAGGACCATTAATATCCATATTTCAAATGCGACACTAAAGTCCTTTTCTATTTAAAGTGACGTTAAATAAAATAGTAAACTAACATCGGGAGAGCTAAACGTTTATGTGTAAAATACTTAGGTTCTGTAAATGGACTTGCTCTATAGGTTATAAAACTAAGTTTTTTATACGTATCTGCTTAATTCAGAAATATGTCTTCTTCTTCTTCATGGTTTAGGCTTATTTACTAGCATGTTCCGGCTCCAAATTGCTGCTCTTTCCATCTTTTCTTTGGTCTTCCCAAACTTCTTCTTCCTCGTGGTAAATAGCTGTATGCTGCTTTTGGTATTCCATTCTCAGGCATCCTGGTCAAGTGTTCTTTCCAGATTGTTCTGTATTTCTCTATTGTTGTGTTTAATTCCTCTATTTTTAGTTGTCTTATTTCTGTGTTATGTTTTATGTCTGTTCTTTGATATCCTGCTATTGGTCTGAGGAATCTCATTTCAGCAGCTTGTATTCTGACATATCGGAACGGCGAAAATGGAGGAAGTGGCAATCCTATCTCTGGGGATGAATTAAGAAACCCAGCTCGGGGAAGCAAGAGTGAAATCCTCAACGGCAGAAGGCGGAAGAGGCAACCCTCCTTGTGGGGATAAAACACAAGGAAGCAAGTCCACAGGCTTTAAGGAGGCAGCCCCTCCAAAGGACTAACCCTGCAGAACGTTAGTAGCGTACTCAGGGGACACTTCAAAATACTTACAAGCTCCAAAGACATAGCCAGAATTATGTTTTCACTTAATTTAATTTTTCTCACAAATGGAAGAAATTTTGAAGAAGTGACAAAATTCGATCAACTAGAAGACGAACAGACAGATAAATGTAGAAAACTATGTAACAGTGAACTACATAGTATACAGGAAACCAGATTAAATAAAACAGTTAAGTTTCGTTGATTTGTAATGTGGAGCACATGTGGTAAGAATGGGAATAAATGAGAGGCATGACATGTCATGTAGAAAAACTAGGGAGAAACCTCCTGGTAGGTATACAGTACTTAGAATGAGGCTGAAAATAACTAAGCATGATTTGAGGAAATTAATTAAACATATTTTACAAGTCTTTAGCAATACCTTTTTGTACTCTGAATTTCTTCATTTATTGCTTCTGATTTGTCATTAGATTTTCCTATTAATGAGCCTAAATACACACACACACACACACACACATATATATATATATATATATATATATATATATTGGCGTATATACATGATCATGGTGTGGGAAGAAAGGCTCTTGCAAATGAATGGAAATAATCGATTATCGTACAAATCTATCCGAAAGGAGATGAAACTAATTGTAACAACTGCAAGGACATATCATTACTCCAAAATGATTGGGATGGGTTGGATATGGGAAAAAAGGGAGCGCAATAATATGTGGAGAAAAACATGGAGGACGTACTTGGATATAAACCAGTAAGATATTGTCGCTGATTGTATGGGGGAATATTCACTATGCTTACAACGAGACTTGAACCTAGTTTGGGGAAAATAATCACACACACACATATATAGGCCTATATATACATATATACATATACATTCTAGGATTCAAGAAGAGAGGTCGGGGCTCGCATGGTTTAGGCTGGGGGCATGGAAATTTCAAAAAATTACGGATGACCACGATATGCGATTATATCCAATGTGCGGGACCTCTTAATACGAAATACATATATTAGGAAAATGTAACGATTTGAAATATAAGAGGCGTCAGTTGTTACCGGGAAAATATCTAAATTAAAATGGTAATAAATTGGCATGCTCCGAGTTAATGGTAAACCCAGAGAATTGAATAAACGTGGGTAAATTCCTGGACAAGGCGCGGAAAATAAGAACAACACTCAATTCTGAATAAATAAATATGTAACTAAATGTAATATTAGTATTTAATAACCATAATTAAATATAATGTAATTGTACTGTGTCTTTTCGTTTTGTTTATTTTATATTATTTCTGGACATTCATTTATTGATATGGACTGTCAACAGCAAGTACGGCTTGCTACCCGTACGATCCATATTTGTAAATAGCATTGTATGTATCTTACTTTTAGTGTAATAAACCGCCGCCGCCACCAACCTACTTTCGCCCTAGGTATATATTTTGTAATATTACAGTATAGTTATTTAGTTATTTATACGTTGGCAACCCCGAAATTTAGGAAATTGAACTTTCAATCCTGGTCATTCTTGTAAGTACAACAGAACGCACTATCGTGCAAAAAAGGAATTTATAGCCTACGTGATAGGATAGATGTACTTAGAATATGGTTGAAAAAATATATTTATACATGATTTGAGGGAGGCGAATTATGAAGAGAATGAATGAAAGAAATATGTATTTCGGAATGTATGAAGAGCAATGAACAGAAGGGTTTCCATAGTGATAGATAAGTAGTTACGTTTATTAAATGAAATGCACATGAATACTTGTTAGTAACGTAAATAAGATATTGTAAGGTACGAATATCTCGTCATGATAATATTTTCTATAGCATACATATGACTACGTCAACTGTTAATGTTTATTGTATTCACATATAAATGACAAAGAAGTGGCACAGGTGTTATCCCGCAGCAATCCATTTGGGAAAATTGACACACAGGCTTCTGCTACATTGTTGGTTGGCTCTTTCAGGCTCCATTTGTTGAATTCGGAAGGAAAAAATTCGCCATCTGAAACATATGATAAATGTTTTCCTCATTGAATCAAATTACAGTAAAAGCTCCTTATTCGCGGGGATTATGTTCCGCAAATATGCTGCGAATATAGAAACGGCGAATATGGAATGTCAATATATATGGGTATATAGGGAATATGTTCCAACGTTCTAAAATAAAATAGAAACTTATCAAAGTAAAATCATTTAACGAGAGATTTTGAACAATTTTCCTTTTATTCGACATTATAAACTCGCAATAAAGCTGAAGAGACGCGTGTTATTCAATCAAAATTATTGCAACGAATGCCAAGTTAAAACAATAAAACACCTATCGTGGTGAGGACTGTACATAAAATAGCGGACATGGCGGCGCGTAAAATACAACGGCGATTGCTTTTAACAACGAACTTTAGGCTTAGTGACAATAAGGTAGGTTTCACATTGATATTAATTTGTACATTTGGTTTGAATCATGGATTCAAAGGAACACATACAATCAAAACAAATACTGGATTACGACAAGGATGTAGTTTATTACCCACTTTGTTCAATATATATATAGACGATATTTTAAATAAATGGAAAATTTTAGTGAATCCAGGAATACGAATAGATAATAAAGTGTGCATAAATAATCTTCTATTTGCTGACGATGTAATCATAATACAGAAAAATGAAGACGACTTAAAGAAATCTATGCATGCATTAAATGAAATATGTAGATTATATGACATAAAGATTTCTATAAGGAAAACGAAGACCATGGCTTTTAGAGGAAGAGATCCAGTGAGATACAAAATTATTTTAGAAAATCAAAGTATAAAACAGGTGTCTAGTTTCAAATATTTGGGCTGTGATGTTGGCTACAATGTGGAAAGAGATATTGACTCCAAAATAAATAAATTTCAGACGGTGTGTGGAACAATACAAGAGAACATTCAAAAATAAAATTAGAAATAAACCAAGATAAAAATGTATAATGTTATGGCGGTTCCCACAATATTGTATGGATGTGAAACTTGGGCTCCAATGAAAAAACAGAAGGATAGAATACAGACGGCGGAGATGAGGTTCCTAAGACAAGTAAAAGGATGTAAAAGACTTGATAGAATAAGAAATGAGGATATAAGAGAAGAATTGAAAGTACAGCCTTTATTGGATAAGGTCACGAATTACAGACAGAAATGGATTGATCATATGGATGGAATGAGTAAGGAGAGATATCCATTGTTAGCAAGAAATTATAAAGCAAGAGGAAGACGTGATGTTGGAAGACCTAGAAGACGTTGGGCTGATGCATTATGAAGTCGGAATGGGTAATTGCCTAATCCCTGGAGTGATGATGATGGTTTGGATCACTGTATGTAACAGCTGCCTTGGCATGTGCCTGCAGGAAAAAAAATTGCCGATACGTCAATAAATGATACTAATCCTTCTAATATACCGATTGAATCCCCGAATAAAGGAATTTTCAGCTGCGAATACAGGAACTGTACCCCAACTTTTAACCCGCGAATAATGAAAACGCGAATAAGGGAACCGCGAATAAGAAGCTTTTACTGTATATTATATTTCATTGTATAGCAGCAAAAATGCACATGCTACATTGTTCACCAAGATAAAAAAATAAAACTAGCAACAAACTTTCATAGGCTGTTCATAAATATTGGCCTAGTTTATATAAAAAATCATGGCATTTGTTATTAGAGTGTTTTGCACCATGATGCTCGTCATAAGGTTTCCGCTATTGTGACGTAATTCATGGCTGAGCTAATCCGATAGCATCGCTAAGTGCACTGATTGGCTCAGCCGCTAATGACGTCACAATAGCGGCAACCTTATAGCGAGAGTCATGGGTGAAAAAAACCTTATTAGGATTTTATCACTCTTCCCTGGAGAAAAAAAAAAGGTCACAAACAAGATAGGTCAATATAACTTTTTTCCCAGTGAACTTCCTCCCTCTTAGACTTATCAAAAACAAAAATTGTCTATTATAGCTCTTAAAAGTAAAAGTAAAGTAAAGTAATCCCACTACAGGCCTCGGGAAGCCCTTGGCGTAGTAGGAGGTTAAGGCTCCCACTTTTTCTAGACAATCGGCACTAGATGTCAGCCGGGTTGTCAGCCCTGCGTGACGGCCGCCTTTACCTCAGAACAAGCGTCTGTTACTCATTCCCGTTAGAGGCTGAGTCGATCCCAGGGCCATAGTGCCGCCAGAAGGTTTTGGTCAGTTTAAAAATCCTGACCCCACCGGGACTTGAACCCTCGACCTTCCGACTTGTAGCGCAGTGCTTTAACCACTACGTTACGGCGTGCCACCTATTTTATAGCTCTTAGAATGAATGAAGAATTGACTTACCTTGTTTATACCACATGAAGTGACATAAAGAACAGCATTCACGAAGAAAATAAAAAAAAGGAAAAATTGAGTTACCTGTTTTTTCTGGGGATTATTTAACCGCTAAAGGTCATAAGTGTCGTAATTCATATCTGGTAATAAAAAATGTTTATTATGAATTACTATTTAGAATAGAACAGAAATATTCCGAAAAACTGACAGGTTCTGAGTTTAGCTGATTATTATTTGATACGAGTATAAGAAAATCATTCTTTAGTGTGTTGTGTTACATACGTACATATCCCAGATGCGATGGCAATGGGTATAAATAAAAAACTACGTTTGCTTGGTAATGTGACATGTCAAAATAAGACAAAATTAACAGAAAAATACTTACTGACAGAGGAAATAACTGCATTGGGCAGACTAAAATTATGTTTGAAAGAACGTGCGTGTCATCTTCCCACACGGGTAGGAAGCATTTTGAGGGAAATCGATAATAGTGTTTTATGCGAACTTTCGTGGTTGATACAGAAATCAAATTATTTTAGTCTGAACTAGTTCATTAAAATAGAATATATTTTAAAGTGTACGTGTACATTGTACCATAGATATTTCGTAACATGTTTATTTTTCACATTATATTATGATAATTATATTTGCAAGCTTAATGGGAACTTAAAAGGAAACAAATTCAATGGTTGAATGTTCTTAGAATTCCCGAAAATATTTATCTTCCTAAAATTTCTACCTCTAATAATTACAATGGTTTGGACACATGAAGAGGATAAATGAAGATAGTTTGCCAGTTTGGAGTGGATTCCAAATCGGAGGAAAAGAAGAGGGAGACCTAAGAAGACATGGATAGAGGGAATTATGAATTTGATGAAGGACAGTGGACTGCAGGATGGTGATTGGAAGGATAGAGATGAACGGAGGAAGATAATCAGAACGTAATATTATGCACAGGAAGATGTATATCTTTAAAACCTGATGAATAAAATAATATATCTACCCGGTTATAGCCACGTTATTGAAAATAAAAGCCATATTAGACAATATAGTAAATTACAATTTTCATTCTTGGAGAGAGGAGGTGTGGACGTGTATATTTTTAATCGCTAGATTGTGCACCAGATTCCTGAATTAAATTTCAAATCCCTCCCCGGTACATATATAGAGAAATCAAATATGGCACTGTTTCTAGCCATTCGTTCATCAGATGGGGGAAATTAAGCTTAGCTGACCTCTTTGTGATTTTCGACAGAAGTAGACTACATACTGTCGCCCTTTTCTTCATCACCACCCCTCATGCAAAACACTTTACACAAACAGTCACTCATCCTATACTGCTCTCTGTACACAATACAATAATACTGAATATATTATACGGCATAGCGGGACGTTTACCTCCAGCCATAGCAGCAGTGTTGCTGCCTCGCCTTGGACGAAGATACTAAACATGTATATTAAGGAATAAATAACACATGAAGCAATTACCCAGCTTACTTAGGGTAATTGTACTGCGCTCTTCGACGCCACAGACTGACTGATATCAAGCGAGTGTACGCGGGATGACATGGTATTAATTCGCAAATCATCCATAAACGAAGCAGGTCAATGTTCCGCCGTGTCGGGTAAGACGTAAAATGGCCTTCCGAAGTAGTGCGTAAATTAAAACTAGAGAATATTAACTGCAATTATCCGCCCAGCGTTGAACTCGAAGCACGAGAAATGCAGAGGGTGGCATTAGAAGAAAACACATTATATATCCCATAAAAACAATGATTAGACCCTGTTTGGTGTACAAATAGCAAGTGAATCATTACTATTGCTACATTAACGAACAATTCAGGGGAAAACATTATTTGACGAGATACACAACACACAGAAGTTAGGGACAAATGTCATATCCAAGACATATAGATAGACGAAACTATTGATAAGGTCATATAGAAAGAGTGGAAGGCAACCGACTAGCAAAAAGAGCTTAAGAAGATAGACCAATGAACGGGAGAAGAACAAGAGGAAGACCAGTCAAGAGATGGGTAGACAGTGGATGCACATCCAATACGTCTTGCTCCGATAAGTGATTTTGGAAATAAATAGGATGAAAATCCTACAAATTTCGAAAAATAAGAGTTACAATAATGAAGGGTTATCCGATTGAGGGTCTTTCCACTTTTCAGCGGTTGCCCTTTTACCAGCCGGCTGCTGGCCCTTCACATCCACATGTGTCAATCACAGAGGTAGATGATCAACAGCCAGTGTAGGGGTGACATGTGGTTAGCATGTTGAGTCCTCCAGCCGTTATAGCTGGTTCCTCAACCTGGAGCCGCTACTTATTGTAGCTACCCAATTGCCTCACGATGCTGGCTGGGCACCGGTCCCATACTGGCCGAAATACCATGAGAAAATTTCTTCCCCCATGAGACTCGAACCAGCGCAAGTCCCGTAGCTCTGCGCCAAGGCTTTCTACCTTACCGCTCGGCTACGGCGCGGGACATGAAGGGTTATAAGAAATGAAATGTAAAGAATCGATTTAGTGTTTAATTAATTATATTTCTATACTTTATGTAGTCTAAGTAATAAATAAAATTTCATCTTCCAAAGTTTAATATTCAAGCAATTACTATAGTAAAGCAACATCACCAATAACATTAGATAAAGCAGTTAATATTCCCGCTCGTGCTTTTATTATCATTTTCTTTATAGTTATCCAAATTTAATTGGAGGATTAGGAAACTATATACTGGGAATCGACTTACTTTTTACAGTCAAGTAGAGGCCATTTATGAAAAGATCATGTACTCCAATATGAGACCAGCCATCACTCTTAGATTCAATCATTAATGCCTTCACGGCTTCCAGTTCTTCCGGCGAATCTATAATGAGCAGATGTGCATTGTCGTCTCTGCACTGTGCCCAAGCTTCACCCCACGACACTTTATACTTGTAGAACTTGTAGTATCCCACTCCGGGAAGGTCCCTGTAACTTCCAATGAACCGGCCCGGCACACGACCACACCTTCTTTCTTCACATCCAATCAGTGCAACAAGTATAGTGGCTACAAATACAAGTACCGGTACCTTTGACATGTCTGCTAGAAGGAGAGTAAAAGTACATTTAAATAAAAATCAATCATTTTTATTAATGATATTCATTTTTCCTCTTGAAATCCAAAAGTCACTTACCGGTATAAGCTTTGTTTGTAGCTTATTAAATTAACCCGATTTTATAATAAAAAGGAATATATTATACATATTTTGTAAAATTATGCTACATTTGGGATTGACAAGAAAAGGGAAAAGGATAATTGAGGCAGCGAAAATGATGTTTCTGACAAGGGAACTGTCAACCATTACATGCCGAAACCTACCTTGAAATTTCTCCCGGAGAAGCGTTGTGATGTACCAAAACAGTGTCCGAACATTATGTGACTTTTTAAATTACAAGACACTAAATTCATTACCAAAGCTTTCATGTAAACTAGTGGGAAGTAATATAACTTTCGATTTAGTAAAATGGATAACCCAGACAACCTGCCCGCATGCCGCCTCCCGCCATATTATATACCGTTTTACTTACGCAGCGAGTGTATCTGCTTCGCACAATGGGTTTTCATTGTTGCATTCTGGCTTCGAGTTCTGTGCCTTGAAGTTAAAAAGAACATTTTTGTTTTACACGGCCTTAGTACATCACAACGCTTCTCTGGGAGATATTTCAAGGCATGTTTCGGCATGAAATGAAACCAGACGTCTCACAAATAATTGCTGAAGCTTCAGCCACACGGGCAACGAGCTCTTCTGGAGCGTCAGTCGGTGTCTCGTACACCAAAAGCTTCATCTTCTCCCACAAAAAGAAATCCATAGGAGCGAGATTGGGAGAACATGGTGGCCACTGTACTGGACCTCCCCTCCCAATCCAACAATTGGGGAAACATTGTTTAGGTATTAACTAACATCAAGGGAAAAGTATGGTGGGGCCCCATCATGGTGGAACTATAATAATTGTCTGACTGGTAGCGGGACATTCTCCAACAGTTCCGGTAGTACGTCACGAAGAAATATAAGGTAATTTCGTCCACCGAATCGGTTAGATAGAAGATACGGCCAAATCATATGGTCGTGTACAATACTCCTGTTTTGTGTAATCTGCCATCAAGAACATGTAGACATCACTACCATACAGAAACTTTGTAATGTAAACAAAGCAACACGTATACAATAAGTGTTTATCCAGGGATGTAGGCACTACTGGCAGTAATGAAAACTTACCCTTTCAATGTCAACAGGCTGCATACAAAGCAGTCGAACACTGAAATGTCACCATGTTGCTTAGGAAGCAGTTAAAGTACAGTGAACGGTGGCCTGAGAAAAATCCAGTGTCAAACCCTTCAAGGACTCCTAGCGAGGAAACGAAAAACCTGTCAATTTTTTGCACATACTCTGCACGGCGCACGTAACGTAGTGTGGGATATTTTATTTACTGAGAATCTCAAATATACATGCCGGACTGATAATGGCGTGCGAAATTTTGAGTTGGAACAGACCAACGGGTCTAATCCTTGAAGACGATGATACCATCCCACCATTCGGTTTTGGTCTCCCTCCTCGTCTTTTCCCTATGGTTGACTAACAAATACTTGAATTTATTTAGTACAAAAAAAAGCACGTCAATAAAAAATACCGTGAATGATCTACTCATTACATTGATTTAGCAAAGTAGACCTGAACAGACGACTACTCTCAATTTTTTTCGTAAATCTACGTATTTAAGAAGAAGTACACAGTTCACAAAAATTACCTGAAATGATTACCATCAAGCAGCTGTTAAAGTCAGAAGTTGGCAATTGTTTCTTGCCCAAACACGCGATATCTACTCACTGATATCAAAAGGTTCTCCCTTCCTCAATTGTGAATGTGAAGGAAATGTTGGTCTCACACTAGCCGGAAGGAACTGTTCCACAAGTAATTTCATAAATAGCACAAATTAAACACAAGATTTACAACAATTACAATGTATTTCAATGTACAGTATCTGTATTTACTTTATTTTTAAGACAAATCTTTTTTTTTTTGCGCGATAGTGCGTTTTGTCTTACTTACAGCAATGGCGACCATGATTGGAAGTTCGTCTGCCTACATTTCGGGGTTGCCAATCTAAATAAGTATACCGAAATATTACATATTACAAACCACTGCTCTTTATGTATACTACATACATTTTATATACGAAATGTATCCAAAGGTAGTGTTAATATACATTATACGAAACAAATCACTGTATTTTAAATTAACTAAAGTTTATTTCAAACAATATAAAACAATAAATACGTACTTGCCGCCATCATATGACTGATTGTTGTCACGGCCTGCTGTAGTTTTAACTAATAAACATTGCTCACTCTATATTTAATTAATGTTGGGAAGTAAACATTATGAGGTACAATCATTAAAATTCATCGGAGAACATATTGTTTAAACAACTCACCTCATAGGATTCATGCTTCCATGATATCGCGATTTCAAACATAGTCATGTTCATCATCAGCCATAACTCCGACTGGCGAAAATCTTCGGCCGTCAACTATTCTATTGTCGCCGTCTTCAGTGCTGCCATCTATAGTTGAATTTATGAACTTCGAAATCAATGTAATTTCGTTAGGGATATCAAAATTCATTGATCTATTTTTGTTTTCTGAATGTATATTTTTTCCCAAACTGTCAATTCCAAAGGTTTCTCTACTTGTTTTAAAAATTTAGCTTCTCTTCCAATTTTATGTTCTAATAAACAATGTGCAGCAATTGCAGATTTTTCAATTTCACAATTTTTAATATTTCTGAAATGTTCTTTTGTCCGAATTTCCAAATTCTTTTTTGTTTTTCCTATATAAACTTTATTGCAATCTTCACAATTTATTTGATAAATTCCAGATTTCTTACTGTCTGGAACATTGGCTTTTTTATTGGTACTTAGAAGATTACCCAGACTAAATTTATGTATTGGTGCCAAAGAAATGTTGTATTTGTCAAAAATGTTTTGAAATTTCCTATGCATTTCAGGATGGTAAGTAATTTTCTTGTATTTTTTCTTTTCTTTGCAATTTTGTAGAGTAGTATATTCATTAAGTCTTTTTTTGTGTTTGAATTTCATCAACTTATTTATAATTAATTCTTTATCAAAACCATTTAATCTAGCAGTGTTTAAGATATGTTTAAACTCTTTGTTGAAATTTTCTTCGTTTAATGGTACATTTGTCAATCTGTAAATTAAGCTATTGAATATTGCATGCTTATGAGCAATGTGATTGAAGCCTGATGATTTAATGTAATTATCTGTATGAGTTCCTTTTCTAAATATATCAAATTCAATATTCAGTGTTTGATCATTCCTAATTATACATAAATCCAAAAAAGGATTTTGTTTTCTTTTTCTAATTCAACGGTAAACTTTACTGATTCATCCTGAAGGTTCAATAATTTAAGAGCATCTTCAATATCTTTAGAATTTATTATTGCGAAAATATTGGTTCAGATATGTGGATGATATGTTTGAAATCGCGATATCATGGAAGCATGAATCCTATGAGGTGAGTTGTTTAAACAATATGTTCTACGATGAATTTTATTGCTCACACTGTTAATGTTAGTCTATTGTTTATAATGAACGCAAGTATTTCCAACAAAGATATTACTTTACTATTATTAATTATTTTGAAAACATCATCGCACAAAAAATAATGTACAACGCACATTTGTGAATTGTTTTACAGAATCTCGGAAATTAAAAACCTCGCCACAGGTCTGTTTTTAAACATTTCCTCGCTTCTTTAAAAACCACTTCCCAATATTGCATCGTAATATACTATTTGATATAATATATTGGTTATTAAGAAAGGAGGGCAATTTATTTCAATTTTAAGAAATATGTAAAAATCAGAAATATTTCTGACATTTTACCAGATCGATGCAATATTGAAATTGTAAACCCAGCAAGATGTTTCATTACTTTGATTGCGTAATATATTTCTTTATATCTTGCTTTAAAACCACAGGAGTCTGTTGATGCTTTTGGCGCTGAAATTTCTGAAGTGTGAATTCCCTGTTCTAATTAAATGCGAATTTTGCTTTAGCTTCAATAAACAGCAATATAGTCAGAAGTAAACGAATTAAATACCTTTATTGGAGAATATGTTCAATGTACATACGTATTTCGAAACACATATGCAAGGAATTTGTATTTGGAATATTGGTGTCTTTAGTTGTCTGACAGATTCCTAATCTGAAATTGTGATACATTAGCATACTTCAAGTTAAAGGTAAACCGAGAAGATTGGTTTAACGTGGGAAAATTTATGGACAAGATGCAGAAAACAAGAACAATGATCATTCGCGGATGAATAAATATGGAACATTTATCTTTTACTCGTTATTTTAAAGTATCACATTTAACAATTTTTAGATATAAATATTTAATTGTTATGACAGCTACACATGATTATATAATCGTATTATATATATCCTCAACTCGTGTCCAACTCAAGGTCGGGTCGAGGGATGAGAAGAGATGAAGCCCATTATATAGAGAGAGGTCTATGAAAGACAAGGGTGCCAGTCGACCACGCCTGACGCACCTTCACGGGGCAGATACATGAAATGGAACCAAATGGATGAGACGAGTGTGGAGAAATGGTTGAATGAAATTGTGGCAGGGGAAAACGGGAGAAAAGCCCAAGAAAAACCAGCTGAAGCTCCGATCTGTGACCCCAGCGGCGAGAGGCGTGCGTCTATCCGCTTGCGCCCCGCTTAAATAATCTTATTACTTAGCTTAAATGTTTAATTTGTAATGAAATTAATTATTGTAACGTTATCTATTGTTTTGCTTTCATTTATGTTATTACTAGACAATTAGACATTGATCTACCGATACGGACTACCAAAAGCGCTTATGGCGTGTTGCTCATGCGATCAATTTTTAAGTAAATATGTATTATACTCTATATTCTATTGAACTCCTACTACTGCTACTAGAATAATTAATTAGTCATATTGCTAAATTATTTGTTTTCACATTGGAAGATTTTACCAAAAGTAATTGCAGACTAAATCTATAATTAATTGCACTTCTATGACCGAATTGTGTAATAATAGCTAATAAATCACCAATTTCCGAAAATAAATTATTCGAAATTTTAAAATCTATATAGCATCATCATATCCTAAGGCGCGACAATTTCAAAGGTGAAAGTTTTGGCCTTCTTAACAATCCTCCTCCATGCCAAACTGCCGCTTGCCATATTCAGGTTAGTCACTTTCATTTTCTCTAGATCCTTCATTGTATCATCCTCTCATCTGATCTTCGGTCTTCCAACTGCTCTGCCTCCTATAGGTTTCCATTTATAGAGCTTGTTGACCAGTCTCTGATTATCCATTCTTATCGAATGCCCAACCCAACTAATTCTGAGAGATCTTATATGGTTTACCATATTCTGATATTTCATTAATTTGTTTAGTTGGTTATTCGTTTTGATTCTCCAACAGTTATCAGTACCTCTATTTGGTACAAATATTCTTCTTAAAATTTGCATTAAAAAATTAATAATTTATGTTTTATTGTTTCTTTTAGTACCCAAGTTACACTAGCATATGTAACTATTGGTCTAATGAGTGTTTTGTATAACCTTATGTTTGCTGTTTTTTGGTATAAATTTGCTTTTAAATAAGGTTCTATTTGCAAAATAAGCTTTATTCCCATTTACCAATCTGTCCTTAATTTCCTCTTCTAAAGCATTATGTCCGTTTACTTTGCTACCTAGATATTTAAATGATTCTTACTGTGTTCATTTGCTTGTCATCAATTTGCAGATTTTCCGATTTTCTGTTGTGATTACCACATTTTAAATATTTTGTTTTATCTTGTTTATTATTAGACCAAATTTTTTTATTCCTCTTTCAATTTTATGATGTGGCAATCCATTCATACAGCATCCTGTGTAAATCTAAATAAATCCCTATCGGCAATAATAATCAGATGAAATTATAACAACATTAAATTGAAAAGCAGTTCCTGGACTTAGGTCATATTTATATTTCAAATTGATTCAGGGAAGAGAGTGGGGAACCTGATTATGTAGGAGCAAAGGCCATATTAAATGATCCTTTCCCAAAGAAGTCAGCATCAATGTTGTAATCAAATTATTAGTATAAAGAAAGAAGGCAGACAGACAACTCAGTTAATGTAACCCTTTCTTTTGTGAAGACGGAAGTGGCTGACACATGATAATAACTTACTAATGACAATAATCCTTTGCTAGACAGATTGAGTAGAAAAATCTTCTAAGCCTCCAGTTAACTGATTTAGCGTGATAACCATAACTCATTAGCTAAATGTGCAAGCGGGGGTTTTACCCTGACACAAACATCGTTAGCAAAAAGTGTGGGAACATGGCAAGTTTCTAGCGTCGGAAGCCTAGGAAAAAACCCAAGCCTAAGAAGAAAAAACCCAAGCCTAGCTAATGTTTGTGACTAGACTGTACGTGAAGCCAGCACGGGGAAAAAAGGTCCAACCTCTGAAGGCGTAAATCGCCAATAATAAATTTGTAACACCCCCGGGATCAAAATAGGAGGGCGCATTAACCAATTATATGTTTCGTTATATGTGCCTAAGCACAGACCTTAGGTCCACGTGATCGAGGTAGGTGGGAGTAACTAATTTACCTATAGGCGAGAGAGGCTTCTCCTCGTCACTTACTTCTCGTGTACAATTTCATCAAGTCACTTCAAAACACTACGTTCTAAAAAGTTGGATAAATTCACTTCATATATATACAATTACTTGCAGTTTATAAAAGTCAAGAATAAACTACTTTTACCAGATATTCTTTGTACATTAATTCTGCCCGACGAAGTCCTCGTGGAATCCCGAGATAAGAACCTCAACTCTACCGAATACCAACCGAGCAACCTAAGTTCTCACACATGGAGAACTCCTTCAGTATTCCTAGTGTCACTAGATCCAATCTTTACCTCCTGGCCCAACAATAACCCCTCCCCCATATTGGCTCCCTAACGTGCGGGCAGAATAGGTCGTAAAGTAACACACGAATAGAAATCAACGGCAGAACGACTAAGTCCCACGACCACGAGGCAACCAGGACAGAGAAGATGATGGCAACAAGCAGACAGACAGCAACTGAAGGAAGGAAGCAGTAAGTGACACAACAACAGAATAAGCATTTTTTTTACTTTTTACCTATATAAGAAATCAAAATATTACAGTGATTTAACGGAGAATATATCTGTGTGTATTTATGTTGTTAAGAAGTAGGAATAGAAAGAGGCAGGCAAATAAAGATAAAAAAATGGATAGGAAACACGAAGAGATTAGGGAGAAGGCTTGTGGGCAACTGATTGAAGGAGAGAACGAAATCGTAAGGATGGGAGAGGACAACGAAGATGGCAGAGAGAACTTAGAGCAGAGCACAGGGGAAAGTAATGAAAACAACGCAAGAGTAGAAGCTAGAGGGGAAGTAGAGGACAAGGGAAATCCAAGCACCGACACCATGAAATACATGGAAATGCTAATGTCGAGAATAGAGGAGATGGATAGAAGTAGGAAAATGGATTTAGAGACGATAGATAGAAATAGGAAAATGGATTTAGAGGCAATGCAGAGGAATATGAAACGGGAACTTGAAACTTGGAGAGGACAGATGGAGATAAGCAGGGAAAAGGATGTATTTACGTTGAAAGAAACATTAAGGGATGAGATGAGAAAAGATAGAGAGATGCTAGAAGCGAAAATAAATGAATCGTCAGCGTGTGTAGAACTAAAGATAAATAAAATGGAACAAAAACTTATTAAAGACTCAGAGAAAACAGAAAACAGGGTAATAAGTCAAATGAGAACAGAGATGAACAATAGTATAATAACGTTACAAACTAACTTAGGGGAGAAAAAAGGAGGAATTACAAGGGGAAATAAAACGAGTCGACAAGAATGTGCTCTGTAGTGTAGAGAACTCGGACAAAAGGGTAAATTATATGTGTCTATTTGTACAAAAGCCAGCCCACGAACAAGAAACACTAAAGCCCCAAGTAGCTCAGAAAATTGCAGAGCAGGATAAACGCTCTGAATTGATTGAAATGATAGTAGAGCCTAGATTTAATGAGTTAGGCACTAATATAGAACAGAAAAGTGACTAACGAAATTAGCAAACTAAATGATGAAATAAGTGTCATCACAAAGAACATAAATAGTAGAGGTCAAAAGGATAGGAACCCCGAAAATGAATCATACGCGTCGGAGAGTGTTTCTTGGACGACGGCTAATCACAAAACATATGCACGTACAGAGATACTAGGGAACCCAGAGATCGCTAGTAATTCTGTGGCGCATATTAACCTAGATGATAGGAGTAAGAATCATTTGAAAAATTTTGACAAAAGTCTAGTCATCATATGTGAATCTAAGGATAAGATTGAGGCTGTAAAGACCCGATAAATTACCATGCGAGTGTTCAGAGTTTGTTTGCGTGTGGGCGTAGTATCGCAAAACATGTATATAATAATAGTACAGGAGGCCTTTGCGAGTTAACAGACTGTGAAATTAGACACTAATAGTATTAAGGGTAGATAGACGGACAGTGAAAATGACACTCGAAAAATAGGAGGGAGAGATTTTTACACGTAAGAATGACAACGGAATGGATATATTACGTATGTGTGTATGTCTTGCATTGTACTATATTGTATTGTGTGCACAGGTAGACACTACTGTGATTTTAGGTATGAGATAAAGGTCAATGTAAACGCTGAAATTATGCAGTACCCAGGTAAGGAAGTGGTTATATACCGACAGAATTTTGATATAACATACAAAAGGTACAAACATATAAGCTCTACATAATCCCCAAACAAAATTAAAAACAAGACCTGATAAATTATACTTAAATGCATTGAACCAGTTTTCACGGGATTCGAACTCAATACTAGCTGAGATTAGGACATAAATGAAAAGTATTAGTGGAAAAAAATAAATAAATGTTGTATGGTATAATCAGTAACTAAAATAAATGACACTAATAAAGTGATAAAATAGGCCTAGATTAAAACGCTAATCGCGAGAGGAAAGGGCACAATGACTGCGAAAAAAAAATAAAGTGAAATGTCAATTTAGATATTAATCATGATAATACCCCCATATTGATGAATATGATATAATTAATTGAATTAGGGTGAATACATAACACATGCATGTCCACTTTCAGCTAAGATTGAGGGTGATTAATAAATTGTTGATTTGAACTTATCGATAGAGAAATGGATCTATATTTTTAAATGTTTTAACCCAATCGCTCGAGCAGGAAGCTGCAGTATTCTACTTAATCCAGTAAATGTTAAAATGAGCCCAGATAGGCCATTGTCATTGTTTAATACATATAGGTAATTGAAGAAACTTGTATAACAATCTGAATACGAATAATATCATGATGATTATGATTCTTTTTGTCTAAAATAACAATCAGACAGCGTAAACATAGGAGCTAATGAGACAGGGTGAAGCTCAATGCACCTTAATTGAAAGGCCGAGTGACGGTGTGAACCTATAAAGCGTGAGGAATTTATTTGTTGATTATATTTACAGAATTTAATTTGTAGACGTGGGCCGAAGCGGCACGTCACTGTGTTTGTATAACACGTGCTATTTTGTTGAAAATATTTGAGGGCAAGGGATCCCGTATTATCTAATAATGAGATGAGATGAGGTCATGATCGCTGATGGAAGCGAATGTGACAATTTGTGCGAATTTGTATTCGATGTTAATAATGAGATGAGATGAAGTCATGGTCGCTGGTGAAAGCGAATGTGACAATTTGTGCGAATTTGTATTCGATGTTAATAATGAGATGAGATGAGGTCATGATCGCTGATGGAAGCGAATGTGACAATTTGTGCGAATTTGTATTCGATGTTAATAATGAGATGAGATGAAGTCATGGTCGCTGGTGAAAGCGAATGTGACAATTTGTGCGAATTTGTATTCGATGTTAATAATGAGATGAGATGAGGTCATGATCGCTGATGGAAGCGAATGTGACAATTTGTGCGAATTTGTATTCGATGTTAATAATGAGATGAGATGAAGTCATGGTCGCTGGTGGAAGCGAATGTGACATACTATACGATTCTGCATTCGAAGGAAATGATTTTGCACGCTTAAGAAAATAACGTCGTTTGGCTGAGCAATGATATAGCCAGCTATGCTTTGGCAAAGTAAATGGGCCGAAGAAGTATGTTGAGAATAAAATATTAAGAATCATGAATATTTCATGGATTAATAATCATGATGAATTCGTATGTATGCAATACCTATGGGGAAAAAAAAAATGATATCAGGGGGTAATACTATCAATAATAATTGTATAACGATAGCACAGCTGCTTAAACGCGATATTTTAGTATTTTGGTCGCAAAGATATAGATCCATGTAAATAAGTCTTATTGACTCAATTTAAATTAAATTTAGCAAAACTGAAGTATTATTCGACATATGGTTTGAAGTAGACAAAACTGGTTCATCGCAAATGAATTCCCAAGCTGTAGACGCACATTATAATGTAGGTAGATATTAAGGTGTAAATTAAATTGAAAATAAACAGTTACACATGAAGAAGCAATTTATGCTATACTGGTATTCAACTAAATAGTTTTGAATGGTAATTGTATAAGCATGAATGGTTTGAGTAGGCCACCAAATTTATATTAAGGGTGTATCTTTTTTTTTTCTTTATGAATATTTATGTATGTCTATATTGCAGAAAGTGAGTCTATTTAACCTCAAAGAACGATCCCAGGTAAAAGGGATACATATCAGTGTTTACAATCTGAACATAATTGACGTGCTGGCAACACTCTCAGGATTAACGTGCTCTAACCAAAATATTATAGCCATTTTTCTCTTTAAAGGCCACTATAGCTATGATACAAGCATTATATTACGCGAGAGGATTATAAACAAATAAAAAAATCCCTTGATTTTTCCATTTGTTTATAGGGCATTTGTGGCAATCCATTCATACAGCATCCTGTGTAAATCTAAATAAATCCCTATCGGCAATAATAATCAGATGAAATTATAACAACATTAAATGAAGCAGTTACTGGACTTAGGTCATATTTATATTCAAATTGATCAGGGAAGAGAGTGGAACCTGATTATGTAGGAGCAAAGGCCATATAAAATGATCCAAAGAAGTCAGCATCAATGTAATCAAATTATTAGTTATTAAAGAAGGCAGACAACTCAGGTAATGTAACCCTTTCTTTTGTGAAGACGGAAGTGGCTGACACATGATAATAACTTACTAATGACAATAATCCTTTGCTAGACAGATTGAGTAGAAATATCTTCTAAGCCTCCAGTTAACTGATTTAGCGTGATAACCATAACTCATTAGCTAAATGTGCAAGCGGGGGTTTTACCCTGACACAAACATCGTTAGCAAAAAGTGTGGGAACATGGCAAGTTTCTAGCGTCGGAAGCCTAGGAAAAAACCCAAGCCTAAGAAGAAAAAAAACCCAAGCCTAGCTAATGTTTGTGACTAGACTGTACGTGAAGCCAGCACGGGGAAAAAAGGTCCAACCTCTGAAGGCGTAAATCGCCAATAATAAATTTGTAACACCCCCGGGATCAAAATAGGAGGGCGCATTAACCAATTATATGTTTCGTTATATGTGCCTAAGCACAGACCTTAGGTCCACGTGATCGAGGTAGTGGGAGTAACTAATTTACCTATAGGCGAGAGAGGCTTCTCCTCGTCACTTACTTCTCGTGTACAATTTCATCAAGTCACTTCAAAACACTACGTTCTAAAAAGTTGGATAAATTCACTTCATATATATACAATTACTTGCAGTTTATAAAAGTCAAGAATAAACTACTTTTACCAGATATTCTTTGTACATTAATTCTGCCCGACGAAGTCCTCGTGGAATCCCGAGATAAGAACCTCAAACTCTACCGAATACCAACCGAGCAACCTAAGTTCTCACACATGGAGAACTCCTTCAGTATTCCTAGTGTCACTAGATCCAATCTTTACCTCCTGGCCCAACAATAACCCCTTCCCCAATGAAGGTTTCACATAACGCTTGTCTGGTTTTTGCTGTAATCAGTATGTCATCTGCATAAGCTATACACTGTTCGAGTTTTGTTGTAATGTTTCCTCTTCATTCCATTTATAAATCTTTATATATTCATTTTTTATAAAAGAGACTCGAGCTCTTGCATAGGAAGACGTTCCATTATTACATTTTCCAACTGAACTGAAGCATAAAAGTAACCCATTTCCTATCAATTCTATGGCAGAGGAAAATGAAAAATAGGCCTATGGACCAAGCCTGTCTTGACTCTTGTCATCCCAACTTCTCTCTTAAAAAATAAATAAAGTAAATAAAAATACATAAAATTTTAATTCATGGAATAATCCGATCCGATTAGTAGGATAAATAAGATTGTAAAACTAATAAATATTCGTGATTTTACAGTTGTGTTTATCGTCCATTAATATTATACAGATGGGAAACATAGATTCTTATTTAAGGGAGAAGAAAATATTACCCGTGTTTTAGTATTAAGTTCTTAGGAAAATTTCTGGACCGAAGAGAGAAGTAAAGACAGATGAAGGGAGAAAATTACGTAACAGTAAGCTACATGACCTCTTTGGGAAAGCAGATGTGATAATACACAGTAACTCCTGAAGACAAGAGGATGGCTGTATTTAGCAGTGGGATTTGAAGAGGATTAAAAGGTAGAATCCCTGTTGGGGGAAGAACATATGGGACGAATGGGGAATAAAAGAGGATCAGAAAAGACAGAAGAAGGTTGAAATCTACACAACAGTAAGCTACATGAACTTTATGGGAAAGCAGATGTGATAATACATAGTAACTCCTGAAGACAAGAGGATGGCTGTATATAGCAGTGGGATTTGAAGAGGATTAAAAGGTGGAATCCCTGTTGGGGGAAGAACATATGGCACGAATGGGGCATAAAAGAGGATCAGAAAAGACAGATGAAGGTTGAAATCTACACAACAGTAAGCTACATGACCTTTATGGGAAAGCAGATGTGATAATACACAGTAACTCCTGAAGACAAGAGGATGGCTGTATTTAGCAGTGGGATTTGAAGAGGATTAAAAGGTAGAATCCCTGTTGGGGGAAGAACATATGGCAACGGATGGGGCATAAAAGAGGATCAGAAAAGACAGATGAAGGTTGAAATCTACACAACAGTAAGCTACATGACCTTTATGGGAAAGCAGATGTGATAATACACAGTAACTCCTGAAGACAAGAGGATTGCTGTATTTAGCAGTGGGATTTGAAGAGGGTTAAAAGGTAGAATCCCTGTTGGGGGAAGAACATATGGCACGAATGGGGCATAAAAGATGATCAGAAAAGGCAGATGAAGGTTGAAATCTACACAACAGTAAGCTACATGACCTTTATGGGAAAGCAGATGTGATAATACACAGTAACTCCTGAAGACAAGAGGTTGGCTGTATTTAGCAGTGGGATTTGAAGAGGATTAAAAGGTAGAATCCCTGTTGGGGGAAGAACATATGGCACGAATGGGGAATAAAAGAGGATCAGAAAAGACAGATGAAGGTTGAAATCTACACAACAGTAAGCTACATGACCTTTATGGGAAAGCAGATGTGATAATACACAGTAATTCCTGAAGACAAGAGGATGGCTGTATTTAGCAGTGGGATTTGAAGAGGATTAAAAGGTAGAATCCCTGTTGGGGGAAGAACATATGGCACGATTGGGGAATAAAAGAGGATCAGAAAAGACAGATGAAGGTTGAAATCTACACAACAGTAAGCTACATGACCTTTATGGGAAAGCAGATGTGATAACTCACACAGACTGCAATGGGAAGGATATATGGCACGAATGGGGAATAAAAGAAGATCATGGAAACTCCTTGTAGGAAAACCAGAAAGAAAGCGTCCATTAGGTCGGCCAAGTAGGTAGTATTTTATCTGGGCTGTTGTGCTAATTAATATTATTATTTTACTTATTTTTTGTAACGAAAATACAACAACGTCAAACAGTCCTATTTAACCATTAAATTGGCAAAGCACTAATTTATCGTGTCAGTTATACGAATGTGGCAGACCGTATTGAAAACGATATTAAACATAACTATTACTATTGGGTGAACACACAACCATTTAAGTAATTTCGTTCGTTTTCTTCTGTTTTATTAAAAATATTGAATTCAATAAACCAATTGATGTATCCTATACGATACATTGCCAATTTAAAGGTTAAAGGAATTGTGACCTTGTTCGTGCAGAGTTAATTTATTTATACCGTATCCTGTTCAATTTGATGCACAAGTTCCATTTTTACACTAGTTTATAATTATATAAGTAAATAATAAACTAACTGGCTTCACCGAACTCGCAAGTTCATGACAGCAGGGACTTAAGGTGTTAATACCATGTCCATGGCTTCCAATCATCCCCTGTATAATTTACCTCCTTCAAATCATGTTCAATATTATTCTCCCACCTCATTCGTACTATACATACTGAGCGATTTCCCTCTGGTTGAACCCACAAGAATTTGTGTCCCTTTTAAATCCCCCATTCGTGCCACATGTCCTGCCCATTGCTATCTATGAGACAGAAGCGTTATTACGTCTATCCGTCCATTCAATGGCTGATTGGCTCAAATTCGAGCTTTGGCCTCCATTAACTTCTGCCTCCAATCATTTCTACACTTAAGTAGGTTTTGCAGCAACTTCCTTACACCACCCTCCCATCGTTTGTTCAGTCTTCCAACTCTTCTATTCCCCTCAAAACTTCCAGTAAACACTTTTTTTTGTGCTCGGTCTGTTGAGAGCCTTTGAACATGGCCAGCCCATTCTAAGTTTTTAAAATTTAATAAAAGTGACAAGGTCAGGTCCATTGTATTTGTTGTACAGTTCTTTCATGTATCACATTCTCCATTGACCATCAATAGGTCAACATATTTTCCTGAATACTTTTTTTTAAAACTTATTTAGGGCTACCTCTGATCATTTAGTCAGGCTTCATGTCTCACTACCTTAAGTCAAAATTGATCTTATTAAAATTTTACATAGCTTATTTTAGTAGCTGAGTGTATATTATTACTCTTCATTACTTTATGTAGTGAGTAATTAGCTTTGTAGCTGAGTGTATATTATTACTTTATGTAGTGAGTAATTAGCTTTGTTGGCCAGTTTTAGTCTTCTTTGTACTTAATGTGTTTTTTTTGTTATTATCTGTTATACATGAGCCAATATAGTTACACTTTTTCATAATATTAAAACATAATTCTTTTATGCTCTTAGATTGCTGTTCTGTCATTGGTTTAACAACTGTCTATATCAGAATATGTGTTTTCTCTATGTTTATTTCTAGGCTTATATCTTCTGTGGCTGCTTTAAATTCTGTATACAATTAATACATGTGGTTTCCCATAGAGATCATGTAGGCCATTGTTATGTAGTTTTCTCTATTCACTTGTCTATTCGACTCTCTTTGGTCAAACATTTTTCCTATGAACTTTATTCTCAAATACTCTTAATATTTTCTTCTCCCTCAAAACTAAAGTCCATGTTTCGCAACCATATAATACAGCTGAAAGAATAATATTTTATGTATTTTGAGTTTGACTTTTTGAAGAGTTTGTGATGACAAGAACACTATAATAATATATAATAGCATGCATTTCCAAAATTGAGCCTATGTTTAATTGATTTCTGTACTCTATTCATGTTTGTAATAATACTGATCCTAGATGTTTGAATTCAGTCGCTTCTACAAAATTTCCCTAAATTTTAATTAAACCTCCAAATTCATTATATAATTTATTTCTAATTAGATACAAATCTTAATACTTGATGATTCTTGCAGGAATTTTTAAACAACGAAATTCTCACGTTAGAACAAAATACAATTCTCAATTTTGTAGTCCTATGTGGAGAAAAATTTAAGTCAAACATAATTTACAATGCTATTATAATTTTAGGAAATTATATATTTAGAGAACGTGGAAAGATTATTTGGAAATACCACAAACTTTATTGTGGTTTTAAAAGGATATGAATATTTCCTAAGGAAACGAATATCAACCTCCCAGAAATAATGGTCAATCGTTTATTTTAATTTACATCATTTAATAAGGATGTTTGAGGTGAAACGTTTTTACTTATAAAGCTCCATAAGTTTGTATGAACAATAAAGAGTGGGCGCAGATGATGA
This sequence comes from Diploptera punctata, assembly GCA_030220185.1. Lineage (NCBI taxonomy): Eukaryota > Metazoa > Arthropoda > Insecta > Blattodea > Blaberidae > Diploptera > Diploptera punctata. Next base: position 3,089,412 of record JASPKZ010005297.1, read on the forward strand.
AAAATATATATTTATACATAAAATCACACGCACGCCTATATCTCTTCCTGTTTACAGTAACATATGTGTACAAGGAGTAACCTCTTTAAAAATTCATGGTATTAATTACAACCACAAACAATTCTATACAAATAACTTAACTTTTCTGGTAATCCTCCAATAATTGCCGATATGCTTATAATAATATAATAATAATAATAATAATAATAATAATAATAAATAATAATAATAATAATAGTGATAATAAATGGTAATAACAATAATAATAATAATAATAATAATAACATAATAATAATAATAATAATAATAATAATAATAATAATAATAATAATGATAGTAATATAAACGATAGTAACAAAATTAATCAGTAATACTCCTAATAGTAATAATAATAATAGTAATAATCATACTAGTAATCAATGATAATAGTAATAATAATAATAGATAGATCATTGGTTGATTAATGTCTTTGACATCCACCGATTCCTAATAGCCAATTTTGTCGATCCATCCAATCTCGCTGGTTGTACATGTTAATAACCATAATAACTAATAACAATAATAATAAATCGCATACTAATAACAATAATTATAGGTGATAATAATAATAGTGATAAATAATAATAGTGATAATAATAATAGTGATAATAATAATAGTGATAAGAATAATAGAGTGGATAATAATAGTGATAATAATAATAATAGTGATAATAATAATAATAATCGTGATAATACTAATAGTGATACATAATAGTAGTGAGAATAATAATAATATTAGTGATAATAATAATAATAGTAGTGCTAATAATAATAATAATAGTATGGCATCATAATATTAATAATAATCATAGTGATAATAATAATAATAGTGAGAATAATAATATAATAATAGTAGTTGATAGCTAATAATAATAGTAGTGATAATAATAATAGTAGTGATAATAATATTAATAGTGCTAATACGAATAATAGGTGATAATAATAATAATAGTGATAATAATAATAATAGTGATAATCATAATAATAGTGATTAATAATAATAATAGGGATAATAATAATAATAGTGATAATAATAATAGTGATAATATAATAGTGATAATAATAATTATAGTAATAATAATAATAATTATAGTAACAATAATAATAATATAGTGAATAATAATAATAAATATGTAATAATAATAATAATACGTATGGTAATTAATAATAATAATTATGGTAATAATAATTAATAATTATAGTAATAATAATAATAATTATAGTAATAATAATAATTATAGTAATAATAATAATAGAAATAATAATAATAATTATAGTAACTAATAATAGTAATAATAATAATAGTAATTAATAATAATTATAGTAATAATAATAATAAATATAGTAATAGTAATAATAATAATAAATATAGTAATAGTAATAATAAAGTCGGAAGGTCGAGGGTTCAAGTCCCGGTGGGGTGAGGATTTTAAACAGACCAAAACCTTCGCCTGCACTTGGTCCTGGGGGTCGACTCAGCCTCTAACGGAAATGAGTACCAGACGTCTTGTTCTGGGGAGTAAAGGCGGCCGTCACGCAGGGCTGACAACCGGCGACATCAAGTGTCGATTGTCTAGAAAAAGTGGGAAGCCTTAACCTCTACTACCCCAAGGGCCTCCCGAGGCCGTGGTAGTGGGAGTAACTTTACGTTACGGGACTTGATGGGAAGAGGAAGAAGAAGAAGAAGAAAGAGAAACGATATGGAAGAAAGAAGACGAAAGAGCGGAAGTAGGAAGAAGAAGGAAGAAAGAGGGAAGAGGAAGAAGAAGAAGAAAAGAGAGGAAGAGGAAGAAGAAGAAGAAGAAGAGGAAGAAGAAGAAGAAGAAGAGGAAGAAAGAAGAAGAAGAAGAGGAAGAAGAAGAAGAAAAGAAGAGGAAGAAGAAGAAGAAGAAGAGGAGAAGAAGAAGGAAGAAGAAGAAGAGGAAGAAGAAGAAGAATAAGAATAGTAAGAATAAGAAGAAGAAGAGGAAGAAGAAGAAGAAGAAGAGTAAGAAGAAGAAGAGGAAGAAGAAGAAGAGGGAAGAAGAAGAAGAAGAGGAAGACGAGAGAAGAGGAAGAGAAAAGAATAGTAATATACGAAGAAGAAGAAGAAGAAGAGGAAGAAGAAAAGAGTGAAGAAGAAGCGGATAATAAGAATAATAATAATAATAATACTAATAATAATAATAGTAATAATAATAATGAATGAATAATAATGAGGAGTAATAATAATAATAATAGTAGTAATAATAATAATAATAATAGTAATAATAATAATAATAATAGTAGTAATAATAGTAATAATAATAATAATCGTAATAATAATAATAGGTAAGTAAGAAGAAGAGGAAGAAGAAGAAGAGGTAAGATAATAAGTGTAGAATAAGAATGAATGAATAGTAATAATAATATGTATAATAATAATAATAATAATAGTAATAATAATAATAATAGTAATAATAATAATAATAATAATAATAATAATAATAATAAGAATAATAATAATAATAGTAATAATAATAGTAATAATAATAATAATAGTAATAATAATAATAATAATAGTAAAAATAATAATAATAGTAAAAATAATAATAATAGTAAAAATAATAATAATAGTAAAAAATAAGAATAATAGTAAAAATAACAATAATAGTAATAATAATAACAATAATAGTAATAATAATAATAATAGTAATAATAATAATAGTAATAATAATAATAGTAATAATAATAATAGTAATAAAATAATAATAGTAATAATAATAGTAATAATAATAATAATAATAGTAATAATAATAATAGTAATAATAATAGTAATAATAATAGTAATAATAATAGTAATAATAATAATAATAATAGTAATAATAATAATGGTAGTTATAATAATAATAGTAATAATAATAATAGTAATAATAATAATAGTAGTAATAATAATAATAGTAGTAGTAATAATAATAATTGTAATAATAATAATAGTAATAATAGTAATAATAATAATAGTAATAATAGTAATAATAATAATAACAGTAATAATAATAACATTATTAATAATAACAGTATTAATAATAATAGTCATAATATAAAACAGTAATAATAATCTTCTTTTTCACTTCCTGGTTTGGGCAAGAGTTGCCTGTTCCGTAGTAATAGTAATAATAGTAATAATAATTATAATAATAAAGGCCAAGAAATATTCAACCTAAAAGAGACTGTATCGTTCAAGTTAGAAATCGAGAAATTGCAGGTCCCTTGGTAGTCAAATAACTATTGTCAAAAAACCGATGTCTCCCTGAAAATCAAGTTCACAAATAGTTAATCATCTGTTGTGCTGTTAAATCGACAAAGGTTAGTCCTAGAATGTATATAACTGAAGCTGGTGCTCACTGGTCAATCAGAATTACTAAAGAAGCGCACAGATACACCAGACATTTTACTAATTTCATTAAAAGTACAGTGTGCCTTAACAGCTGTCACTGAATTATATAATAAATACTAGAAGTCCCGGCCACGCATTGCTGTGGCTAAGGTATACGTTAAAAATTTAAATTAAGTTGCTGTCTTTCAGCCAGATTACTTAAAACTAATACTTACACACGAAATTAATAACATTGAAAATAAAATAAACACTGAACACACTTAAATTGTGAAATAATCAATATTTGTAATTCAATTGAAATTCGCGGTTGCAACAAAAAGCACAGCCATCTGGATCTCTCTTTGTTAAATAATAAACCATTACCTTACCAAATTACCTTGCACCGCCATCTTTTAGAATCATATGGAACTCACAGATAATTACACCGCCATCTGTTAGAATCGTATTGAACTCACAGATAATTTATAACTCTTTGTTAAATAATAAACAAATAATCTGCAATAAAAAAATAATGCGACTATAAATTTATTTATACTAAGTCTCAAGTTGGATCAAACTGCACACAGTGTGCAAAATTTTATTAAAATCGATTCAGTAGTTTAGGATTCCATCGCGGACAAACAACGTGACACGAATTTTTTATATATTAAGAAGATATAAATAAATAAATAAATAAATATGAAAATCAAATAAAACTACGTTTTATTTTTATTTAATTAATGGATAAATAATGTTTCACTAACCATTTATATTTACATTAAAATTTAATTAAAATTAAATTAGAGCATCTTTCTACTTAAAATAATGGGTTTGAGCTTCATTTAGTTATTAGCTTTAACGCCCTTTGGTCTAGCCACAGCCTGTCCTTTCTTAGGAGTTTATAGACATATAATTTAATTACTCATATTTCACTACAGATGCAAGGAATGCCATGTGGTCAGCATATCGAACTAATGAGACATTTAGTAGGAAACTAATGTATTGCTTGCATGTTGAACGTCGGTATATTTTGTTTAGAAGCCTTTTTTCCCCAGGCTTTAGTTACTTTTGCGAGCCTGAAAATCTTCGGACTCGGGAACCAAGGCTTTAAAGACCCTCCCGGAGAACTTCCTGCTTGGATTTTTCTATCCTATAAAATAATCGATCCCGGCCGGGTTTGAACCCACGAACTTCGGACTGGAGACAAGGAACATAACCACTAGACAACTGCACTTAATTTTCATCATCATTACAGTCCACTCACGAATTTAGGCCATTTGTTGACCTTTTTCAGCCTCAATAAATACACAATCGAAAAGTATTTTGAGTGGACGTTCTGGTCTTCTTCTTCCTGTAGATCGATGCTTTTTTATATGGTAGCGAGTGTGGACATTGAAACAGAAAGATCTACAGAGACTTAGATATGCTGAACTGAGATATCTTCGAAGGACTGCAGGATACACACTGTTAGATCGTAAAAAAAATCTTAGATGAATGACACATTTCTTAATTTTAATTAAGAGTATATTACGATGCGAGGTTGGGAAGTGGTTTTTACAGAATTGAGGAAAATGTTTAAAAACTTCGCTATCGCTCCGTGTTTAATTTCCGAGATTCTCTAAAACACTTCACAAACGTGCGTTGTACATTTTTTTTGCGCGATGATGTTTTCAAAATAATAAATAAGAGTAAAATAATATCCTTGTTGGAAATATTTGCGTTCATTATAAACAATAGACTAACATAAAGAGTGTGGGCAATGTTTATTAGTTGAAACAACAGGAGGCTGTGACACTAATTTAGTAATAAAATGGCGGCAAGTGCATATTTATTGCTTTATATCGTTTCAAATAAAGTTCACTTCATTTATAATGCAGTGATTTGTTTCGTATCATCATCCACGCAAGTATTACGCCGTGTGGCCTGTTACGGTCTCGAAGAGGAGTTTTCCATCCAGCGATTTTGTTTCGTCTAATGTATATTAACACTACCCTTTGGATATATTTTGTACATATATACATTGTATGTAGTATATATAGAGGGCAATGGTTTACTTCCCACACGCGTGTTTGTAATGTGTGATGTTATAGTATAGTTATTTTTAATACAGTATAGTTATTTAGGTTGGCAACCGCAAAATGTAGAAAGATGAACTTTCAATCATGGTCGCCATTGCTGTAAGTACGACAGAACGCACTATCGCGCAAAAACTAATTTATATTAAAGTGCTTTATCCAATGTTCATCCAAAAAGAGAAATAAAAAAAAAATAGAAGATTTAATGTAGAAGAGATTTTCATTATAAAATAATATTCATGAATTTCAAGTAATTAGGCATACATCTTAACCATGATCCAAAGTTACCAAAGGGTTAACCCGGTAATATCGACTTTTTGCCAAATTAAATAGAGCAATTAAAACTTTGTTTCTGTTTGTTGAATGAACGTTGTTGCTACGCTCCTCTGTTTTGTATTTTCTCTTCGTCATTAACGTCCCACAGCTTAATTGTTTGAATCAACTATAATTAAGTTTCAACTAAATCCAACACACTAAAAAAAGTGATATATAGGAGTGTACCTTTTAACTTTTCAGGCCATGTGTCGAGCCAGTTGATTTATACATACGGTTTACAAAATAATGGCAACTCTATTTTTTCATTATTTCTGGAAGAGAACTGTTTCAAAAGCGATTTTGACGGCCAATGAAATATCATTTATTGTCATTAACTTAGTTTAACATCTCTCTTTTAGGCACTTTTTCGTGCCACACGCCACCCGAGTCTTACAGTGACACAACCTGTCAGAAGAGTACTTTGGTTCGCATACATATGTACAGTAAAACTTGTTCGAAGCGGAACCGCATGGGACCAATTTTTTTCCGCATTATAGAAAATTCTGCATAATAAAAGAAACAAAAAATTATTAACCAATTTTAGATTATAGAGTACCGTAAATGTCTTTTTCTATTATTTTTTTTGTGTTTTAAAATTTCATTAACATGGGTATTCCACGTTTAAATTTAGTCATTATTTCGCGTATTCAGAGTTTGTTTATCCTTATATTCAATCACTTTCACTTTTTCGTTTAACAACAATGATACATACGATTTAGCTACCTTTATTCCGGAAATTCAGAACGCTACGTGTGAAAGATACGTAGATCTTAAACTAATATAAGATTTTACAGTGCATTGGTTATTTGTAAGATGAAATATGTCACACGCCAAATATTTGTTAAACGAACCTGTATTTCGCATAACGGGTGTGCAGTGAGGCCGAAAGAAAATTTCAGATACAGATAGAAAATCTACTTCTCTCGGCAGCAGAAATCATTCCGTTTTGTTATTTCGCCTAACGGGAATTCAATGAAGTGGAAACTAATTTATATTTCTCTCTCAGTCTTTCCGCCTTATAAACATACTTTTCACGAATTGTGTAGAAATATCCTTCCGTTTCCGCATTGAACAGATTCCGTTTTATACAAAATAAATACACGTAAAATTACTATTATTTCGCCGGGACCAATAAAAGTGTTCACATTGGATACATTTCCGCATTATTCACGTTCCGGATTAAATACGCTTGGGTAACTGTATATATATATATATATATATATATATATATATATATATATATTTTTTGCATCACACAGGATTAAGAGGGCTTCTCCAAATGGGGGATCAATTCAATAGAAGGACCTTCTCCGAGACGACACAACATTAAAAGAAACGCATCATTCACAAATTAATACTAAACAAGGGAATCTGATAATGATGATTATGATGACCAGATGATGTTCATGGAACGTTTGAGCTTTAAAGTTTCCTGACATTTGTCTTACAGGTGAAGGAAAACTCAGAAATAAAAACCATCACCCATGAAACTTGTCTCGACCGGGGATCGAAGCCGGGCTCGCTGCGTGACAAGGTACTACGAGACCACACAGGTATGGACAAATTTCATTTCTTATTAAAAAATATATAAACGGATACCGTATGTAACAACTGTACAAATAATAACTGGCCAAATTCCACTGCTAACTTGTATTTTATACTATGCTTCATTTAAATTTTAAAAATCATAATAATACATACCGCGTGTACACAATAGCTGCAAAAGTATCATCATCATAGTACACTCATGAATTTAGGCCATTTATTGACCTGTTTCGGCCTCAAGATAAACACCATCCAGAAGTCTTTTGAGTGGACGTACTGGTCTTCTTCTTCCTGCAGGTTGATATCTTAACATTTGTTTGGTTATCCTGTAATATTTCCATTCGATGAATATGTTGCATCCATCTTGACCTATAATCATAAATTTTGTTTTCTAAAGGTTCCATGTGTAATTCTTCTAAGGTGTCTTCATTTTTTTCTCATCTAGTAGTGTGTATCCTGCAGTCCTCCGAAGGTATCTCATTTCAGCAGATATAAGTCTTTGTATATCCTTCTGTTTCAACGGCCATACTTCGCTACCATAGAAAAAGTCGGAAGAGCCAGTGTTTTATACACTTTTAGTCTTGAATGTTTTTTGACTAACTGTGGCTTAAGGATAGAATTTATGAACCCTAAAATTCTTAAAAATGTTGATGCTGCATAAGTATATTAACATTAAACCTTGAAATTTACTTAGGATGAATTAGTTAATTATAATGTTGAATTTTTTTAGGACCATATCAAAACAAATGCATTTGTGTGGTCAAAACGAGTGTGTTCCTGTGTTTTAAATCTCCTGGCAATTTGTGTTGTTCTCAGGTCAGGGATGAATGTACTTCAAATGGAGAGATTGAACAAAGATAAAGAGAGGTAAGAGAGAGTAATTTATATTAACAAACCTCGTTTGTTTTTTGGCAAAATAACTAATTAAGTAAGTCACGTCGGATGTTGGTTACCTACTCTGTGCTTTAAACATCGAATTTAGGAGATGAATTATTGATTATTTGTATGAATGTGCTAATACTAATAAAATGGGCGATCAGAACAGCCATGACTTAATTCCGATTGAGGGTCTTTCCACTTTTCAGCGGTTGCCCTTTTACCAGCCGGCTGCTGGCCCTTCACATCCACATGTGTCAATCACAAAGGTAGATGATCAACAGCCAGTGTAGGGGTGACATGTGGTTAGCATGTCGAGTCCCCCAGCCGTTATAGCTGGTTCCTCAACCTGGAGCCGCTACTAATTGTAGCTACCCAATTGCCTCACGATGCTGGGTGGGCACCGGTCCCATACTGGCCGAAATACCATGAGAAAATGTCTTCCCCCATGGAGACTCGAACCAGCGCAAGTCCCGTAGTTCTGCGCCAAGGCTTCCTACCTTAACCGCTCGGCTACGGCGGTGGACCATGACTTAGTAATATCATAAATTATATTGAAGTAACTTTCCTTCCCATTATCCAGGACTTCTATAATATTTATTTATATTGAAATAACAAGAATCCACGTCTTGATTCCCAGTATCTGTAACTCATATTTCCTGGCTTTAAAGCAGGATATCTAACTTCGTAAGTATATAATGTTCTTATTTTTCGTAATATTTATTTATCTATATTCAAATGACAGGAATCCTATTTGACATGTTGATTCCTAGTATCTGTTACATTTCCTGGTTTTAAAGTTGGACATCTACGGTAACTTCTTAGATATGTATGTTCTTAACAATTAAATTAATATTATTATTACCTCACCTCATATCCTTTTTCTTCTAGACTGCAGTTTCGGAGCTATATCTTCATCATCAGTAGCCTCTCGTCGACCGGTGTTATGTCGTTTCTTGGTGGTTTTCTTCTTCCTTCTATCGGTGGACCGACGAACCTCTGGATCAGATCATAATTGCGGGAGTTTCGAAATTCATGAGTTTATCTTTCTTGTTTTTTTAGATGTGGATTTTTTCACAGACCGGGAGGTCTTTCTGTTTATCTGTGTGTTTGATTAGGCTAGCTTTTATATCAATTAAACGTTTTTCAGACCAAGCGTGGGCTGCTACAGCTGACTTGTCCACTTCACCCTTTTTGACATTTCTAACCAAACACACAGATAAACAGAAATAACTCACGTCTGGGAAAAAATCCACATTCAAAAAAACAAGAAAGATAAACTCATGAATTTCGAAACTCCCGCAAATTCTGATCTGATCCAGAGGTTCATTGGTCCACCGATAGAAGGAAGAAGAAAACCGCCAAGAAACGACGTAACACCGGTCGACGAGAGGCTAGTGATGGAGAAATAGCTCCGAAACTGCAGTCTAGAAGAAAAAGGATATGGGGTGAGGTAATAAAAATATTAATTTAATTCTTAATTGAACCTCATAGTGTTTTTTTCCTCTGAAAGTTAAATATAAATGTCCTCATTAATGAATTGCAATAAGAAGTAACATTAAGAGGTTATTCTTAATAAATAAAATTAATTTGATCATCTTATCTTAAAAATAGATGTGTTATTTGACATATTCGACATTTGACATGTTGCCAGCAACATAAAATTCAAAGTTTTGATAAGCTGAGAATGAAATGGAAAGCATATCGAAACACGTCACATAAAACAACTTTTTATGAGGTACGATTAATATGACCAGATTCACTTTATTTATAAACATTCTTATCTTTGTAATTTCATGCTTATGGTTCAAGCATGCTTGAACAGACATGAACAAATATTCGTTGGCTCCACACGTACAAGCATGGTTACATGAACATGCTTGCACAGGCATCAGATCAATAAAGTATGATTTCTCTCTAATATGCTAAGTGTTTCAGTGACAACTAAGTCACTGTCGCTATCGAACCAGAAGGTTCATGGCCTCGCGCACGTAAGTTTTCCATACATCCCTATCCTAATGTTCCCCTGCATAGTTTAGCTATCTCAAATCGTGATTCTCCCATCTCATTCTTGATCTACCTACTGGACGATCTCCCTCTATTCTGGTTTTCATACTAGGAGTTTCAATACCGTCTTTAATTCCCCATTCGTGTCAAATGTTCTGCCCATCGCAGTCTACGATACATAACTGCTTTTATTACAGTTGGTTTGATATTTGATCATGTACTTTACTGTTATATAGTCTTCTCCAGTTACCTGCCTATTGAGTCCTCAGGGGGGGGGGAGAAATGTTTTCATGGAATTTCGGCCAGTACGGGACCGGTGCTCACTCAGCATTGTGAGGAATTTGGGTAGGTGTAATAAGTAGAGATTCCAAGTTGACATAAGTAATTATTACCGCTGGGGATCCCGACATGCTGACCATATGTCACCTCTACGATTAACACATGTGTATGTAATGCCATCAGTTGGCTGGTAGATCAAGAGCCTTCTAGACTTGCCTTACGATGGAGAGGATTAAATATATACAAGGTGATTCTGCCGGATATACACACAGTACTGATGATTTCCCTGTAGTAACCCCGATCGTCCATCTAGGCCTAGATATAATTTTAAGATTTCGAAAAATCATTAATAAATTCAAGACAAATGGTCCCCTTGCCTCCACCAAATAAATTCACAAACACGTCATTTTTTTTTTTTTTTTTTTTTTAATTTCGACGGAGAAAAACTGTGGTGAAAACCCTTGCAGCAGCCTGTAGGTTTAATACACAGCTCTCTTAGTAACTGCAGGCTGAAAGAACTTGTGTGGATTCACGGTCCTTTTAATTTAACTTTAGTCTTCCTGTTAATAATTGAAAACTCTCCTATCGTGAGCTTTATTCTTTAACTCCAATAGCTCTCAAATCTATCTCAATAACATTCTGATATCAAGAAGATAAAGAAAATCTTAACACATAAAGCAATGCAGCCGAATGACTACAACGAGATCAGACAACAAGACTAATTTAATAATAATAATTACTATTATTATTATTATTATTATTATTACTATTAATGCTATTATTATTATTATTATTATTATTCAAGAGAGAAGTCAATATATCAGAGATTAATTACAAATGTATAATATAAACGACAGAATATACATAAATAAATGTAATTAGTTTGAACATGTACAAAGAATGCCAAATAATAGTTTATCAAAACAGATGCTTCATTATAAACCTTAAGGCCAAAGAAATGGAAGTAAATATCACTAAAACTAAATATATGGTCACACGTAGAAATTCAGTATATAATGGAAATGGACAGCTAATGACAAATGAGGGAAATTTTGAGGAAGTGGCTAAATTCAAATACCTAGGAACAATAATCACAAATAGGAATGAGATGCACAAAGAAATTAAACATAGGCTCAATTCTGGAAATGCGTGCTATTATGCATTGCAGAGACTTTTGATGTCCCAACTCCTTTCAAAAAACGTTAAGCTGAAAATATATAAAACTATTATTCTACCAGTTATATTATATGGGTGCGAAACATGGACTCTTACTTTAAGGGAGGAAAGGAGATTACGAGTATTTGAGAATAAAGTTCTTAGGAAAATTTTTGGACCAAAGAGAGATGAACAGACAGGTGAATGGAGAAGACTACATAACAATGAACTACATGGTCTTTATAGGAAGCCAGATATAATAAGAACAGTTAAGTCTCGTAGACTGCGATGGGCAGGACATGTTGCACGTATGGGTAATGAAAGATGTGCATGGAAGCTTCTTGTAGGAAAGCCAGAGGGAAAACGCCCAGTTGGTAGACCAAGAATGAGGTGGGAGAACAACATTAACTATGATTTGAGGGAAGTAGATTATACAGGGAATGATTGGAAAGCATTAGCTCAGGATAGGGATGTATGGAGAGCTTATGTCCGCGCGGCCATGAACCTTCGGGTTCGATAGTGCCAGTGAGTAAGTAAGTAAGTAAGTAAGGCCAAAGAAATGTAGAAAGACCGAAATGACGTTGGAAGGACGACTTGTGGCACATTGTGCATCGGGGAGCGGAACGGGCTAACAGACCCATACCTTGAAGATAATGATTATGATAATATTTACAATACTAATATTTATAATATTAATAATAATAATATTATTATTAATAGTAATATTAATAAAAATAGTAATATTAATAACAATAATAATAATAGTTTTATTTTACCTGGCAAAGTCAATGCCGTAAGGTATTGTCTACCACTCAACCAGATTAAGAAAAAAGTATAAAAATTATTATTTAATATAAATTGCAATAAGCATAAATTATTATTTGGTATATCTACATTAAAAATAATATCTACAATGTATGTTCATTTACTGTAGATTTAACGAATGAAATATTATATGTACAAGGTAGACAATATAAATATATAAACTACTGACGGCATAGAATACATTTAATTATGGAGAAAAATTAATTATTTAACAAATAATTTTATAAACGTTACATAAAGCAACACGTGTGCGGCAACCCTTGTTTTCTTGAGGGAAGAAATTCTAGGAGCGGAGAGCGCAATGCAATTTGCCACGTTCTGTTTGAAAGAAAGTGAGCTGTATTATCGACTATTCATTGTACCATGTGAAAGGGTAAAACTTTGTTATATTAACGTAATTCACTACATACTAGTAAGATTTTTCTGCATTTTAGTGCCATCTCTACTTACAAGTGAGAATTTTTTCATCTCGCGGCCAGGGACACACACACGCTTGCTATGAACCTGCAAGCTAAACGTTTCCTTGCAAAACCAAGGTCATAGTAATGATATGTACATTTGATAACTTATAAGCATATCCCAAACGTAACATAAAATACTTAGCTTGGTTTCTTAGCTTTAATTGTGCAACATGAACATATCGGAGCCTTAGTAAAACTCAAAAGAAAGGTTCGTTTTCTAAACAACTTCCTAAGACGGAGCTAATTGAACTTGTAAACGATTCGGATTCAGATGGTTTTGAACTAGATTACACCAATACTTTTGATATAATCAGTCGGGAGTGGAAACAGACGCAGACGAGATATAGGGGCGGAGAAAATTGTATCAGTGGAGCAATATGTAACTGAGTCACAATTTATTCTACCTGAGCTAGGGCGTTTAAAAAAGGAGGCGACAGCATATAGGTCCGCTAACTGACCTAGGATGGAAAAGGAATACTGTAAACAAACCAAAACTGAATTTTTTGGGCAACTAAAATCAATCCAAATGTTGCCATAATTGAAGAGAGAGCTCGCTTAGACGTATTTTTTTATGAAAACATAATTAGAAAGGGGGAAACGGATCCAGATCAACAAATTTCGGTGAAAATATGAGATGGACAACTGAAACCAAAATCCATCTGTGCATTTTGGGGGAAAAATGTATACTTTTTTTTTTTTGGTAATTATCCATATGCATTATCAGAAAACCTTCAATTCGAGATTACTGACCCACTCGGCATACAACTTACTTACTTACTCACTGGCACATACGAAACCGTAGGTTCATGGCCGCTTGGACATAAGCTCTCCATTCATTCCTATCTTGAGCTAATGTTTTCCAATCATTCCCTGTATAATCTATTTCCTCAAATCATAGTTAATATTATTCTCCAACCTAATTCCTGGTCTACCAACTGGGCGTTTTCCTTCTGGTTTTCCTGCAAGAAGCTCCATGAACGTCGTTCATTCTCCATTCGTGTAATATGTCCTGCCCATCGCAGTCTACGATACTTAACTCTTCTTATTATATCTGACTTCCTATAAAGACCATGTAAATTCACTGTTAAGTAGTCTTCTCCATTCAGCTGTCTGTTCATCTCTCTATGGTCCAAACATTTTCCTAAGAACTTTATTCTAAAATAATCGTAATCTGCTTTCCTCCCTTAAAGTAATAGTCCATGTTTCGCATCCGTATAATATAACTGGTAGAATAGTAGTTTTATATATTTTCAGTTTAACGTTTTTTTTAAAGGAGTACGGACGTCAGGGTCCTTGTAATTCATAGCAGCACGCATTACCAAAATTTAGCCTATGTTTAATGTCTTTGTGGAACTCATTCCTATTTGTGATTATTGTTCCTAGGTACTTGAATTCAGCCACTTCCTCAAACTTTCCCCTCATTTAATTAGGTGTCCATTTCCATTATATAGGCCTAATGTATTTCAATATGTGACCATATATTTAGTTTTATTGATATTGACTTCCAGACCCAATTTATTAGTGTTACTCAATGGTGTGTGCGTTTTGGCCTTTAGTATTTACTCGCTATTGCCCAATATTACTACATCATCGCATTACACTAATAGCTTATTAATACCATTGAGTTGTAGTCCTTCATCCTCCAAACATTCGCAATATTTATCGGAATATCGCGTGAACGATTTCCTGACATTATAATATTGCTTCGCCTCAACAACAACGAAACACTTGTTCCTAGAGGCCGACCAGAATAATATGATGCCATTTTTATGAAGTGAAGCCGATACTAGATGCACTCCTCAGTAAATTTCAGAATGTGTATTCCCTGTAGATGAAACAATTCGTGTCCTTAATGGTCAGATTTTCTTCCTTGTATACAGGAAAAGAAAACCCCATAAATATGCTATAAAAATCCATTAATTTTCATCATCACCTTCCTTGCAGGGATTAGGCAAACTTACGTCTTCACACTGTTAGAACCATCTGTTGCTCGGACGTACTATATCTATTTTTCCTTGAGGTTGATAGTTATACGCTAGTGCTGGGATTCTATCGTTATTCATACGAGTCAGATGGGCTCTCGAATTGTCTTTATATTCCTCTATTTTCTCATTTAAGTTGTAGGCTATATATTCAACTCTTCTCTTATATCTTCATTTCTTATCAGATCCATTTTTGTGCAGCCTTTTATCTTATGAAGGAACCTCACTTCAGCCCATTGAACCTTGCTTCTATCTTTTTCCTGTAATATCCAAGACTCACTACGGAACTTAATAACGGCACAGCCATTATCTTATAAAACTATAAGTTTGTGTCTCTTCGAGTTTTAATGTGGAGAGTTCTATTTATTGTCTCTCATACTGACAAATTTGTTCAATTTAGTTTCTGAGTCTCTGTCTCTATCATAGATTACGAGTATATTGCATCCAAGATGATCAAAAGTAGATACTTGTTCCTACATTTTGTTTCCTATAATTATTTTGGAGCATATAGGATATTTTTCTCGATGGGCCATTATGTTAGTATTTTTGTGAATATTTTCAAGTCATTTTTGCTGCCAATGTGACTGAATTTATATACCGAACGTTGTATCATAAGTTTCTCATCATTAGTCTGTATTATTGCGATATCATCTGCATACAGCAATATATTTATTTTCTTATTTACACTAATTGGTATTTCCAGAAGTACTTGATTCTTCCATTTGTAAATTACATCATCAATATAAATACAGAAAAGTGTAGGTGACAGATTACAACCGTGTCTGACTCCCCGACTTATTCATTAATTGTGTGAGGCAAGTTCCGGATTTGTAATCAATATTGAGATGTATGCTGGTTCAATCCCTACTAATGAAGATTAGAATAGACCCTTCAATACTGTAAAATGATTGTCTGAACCGGTACAGCATAAATGACACTATCTATATGAACCGTTATTTTCCCAACCCCATCCTCAGTTTTGAAATACATACCTATATATAATTTGCATTGTCCACTTACCTAGAAATGAATGAATCAGTCACAATGTAAAGTTCTGGAGTCCCGAGATTGCGCATGCCCAACCCATATAAGCGACGATTCAAACAGAATGCGTAATTGAATTCTGACTCGTCTATTAATACTGTTACTTAGACTTATTTTATTCAGTTCATTAATTAATATATTCCCAATTCTTAAATAATTTTAACATGTGTTAAAACGCCTATATATACACATCTTCTGGATTTGAACCCACGACATAAAGTTATGTACTCAGATGCTTTGATTCAGAGCCTCACTACACGTCCTCAAATTCTTCGTTTTTCTAGGACAGACCCAGGCGTCTAGATACTAGGTATGAACGCGCTCTCTATGTTTACATTTTTGATCCCTTACTTACATACATAAAAGGCATGAAGTATGATCTGTTGGATACAATGCATTTTACATCAACAGTACACTTATACTAGATGATACGCATTTGGAAGAACACAGAATTTAACTGTGTTTATATTCTTAAATAGACAATGCCCAAATAACTACATATAAAACAGATTCCACTGGGAATCGGACACGAGATGTCCCGATTACAGGTTTATTTTTCTATGACAAGTTAGTAGTTGTAGTAGGACTTTATTAAACTAAACGTAGTAGTAATAGGACTTTATTAGACATAAAGTAAGATATATACAATTTTATTTACAAATATAGGTCACACGGGCAGTACGCCGTACGTGCTGTTGACATTCCGTTACAATTAAGTAATATTTTGTAATAGTATAAAGAAAAATAAAAGAAAAAAATAATATTACAATTACATAAAGAAAACACAATCATATTACAATTACATAAAAATACAATAACATTATACATTAATTAAGTTATGTATAATTATTATTAAGCATTAATGGTATTGCATTTTGATAATATATATATTTATTCATGAATGAGTCTTGCTCTTATTTTCCGCGTTTTGTCCAGAAATTTGCCCAAGTTTATCCAATTTTCTGGATTTACCATTAATTCTCGTAGAATGCCAATCTTTCACGATTTGAATTTACAAATTTTTCCGGTAATAACTGACGTCTCCAATATTCTAAATCGTTACATTTTCCTAATATATATATATATATATATATATATATATATATATATATATATATATATCGTCTTCAAATCTCCCGCACATTGGACATATTCGCACATAACTAAAAGTAAGATACATACAATATTATTTACAAATATGGGTCGCACGGGCAGTAAGTCGTACGTTCTGATGACAGTTCGTATCAATAAAATAATGTCTAGTAATTACATAAAATAAACGAAACTAAAAAAAACAACAGAACAGATAACAATAGAATTAGATTGTACATTAATTAATTTACGAATAGCTATTAACTCATGATATTACACTTTGCTTATATATTTATTTATTCACGAATGAGTGTTGTTCTTATTTTCCGCGTCTTGTCCACAAATTTATGAGCTATGGAAGGAACATAGAAAAATACCTGCTGTTGTAGTTATGTATTGCAATCACAGCAAACAGATGAAACTTGTGAAGGAAACATGTTGCTTTGTGAACAGCGCGAGAACATTTTTGTATTTTTACCAAAATTACTTGATTTTTTTATGTTTTCCAGTACTCAACATCAAAAACGTCAGTATTAAAAAAACCTCTGAATACAAATGGATCAAAACAGGAAAATAAGAGATGAACATGTCATGTTTTATCTTGCGGTTTGTTGTATAAACACTTGCCAATATCGTTATTACTGCTCATACCATTATTGCTATTGATAGCCAAAGGGACTTGTTTGACTTTTGACATAAATAAAAACGTCAGAACCTCTTTACTAACTTATCATTCTGCTACCAAATCTCTTCAGGCTACAATATGTCAAATTTACTATGTGATTCAGTGGCGTTATGTGTGGAATAAATAATTTTAATACAGTTTTATTCAAAGTATGCTACAACATATATCGAACCAAGTTTCTACATACAGAATGTTTCAGAATAAGCATTACAGACTTCTGAGGTATGTAGAGAGGACTTATTAGATAACGTTTTGATAAGAAACCCATGTCCGGAAAGTACTATTTCGATGTAAAATAAGTTTGAAGATCGAAACCAAATGGGCTGATATCGTGTGTCTTGTGTTTCAGAATAAGTATTACAGACTTCTAGGGGTTGTACCACAGCTGTCGAGTCAGAGAAAGATGATCTTGCATGAATTCTGGCTGCAGCAGAATTTATTGAGTACACACCAGGTCATGCGTCGCAGGTACACTTTGTTCAACGAACAACAAGGTTGCCACGTGGAACCACAGTGGAAATCATAGCATGAAAATGCTATGATAGCAGTGAAGGATCTGCCCTAGGCAGAATACTGTAAGATAATACATACACACACACATATACATACACACACATATACATACACGCATACACACACACACACCACACACACACCTCTATCCGGGTTACATGCCCGGTGGGAATATAAATTTTAATAATAACGAACTGACTTACTAAATAACTCATGGCTGAATCGAACCCGCAGGTTAATGGCCTCGCGAACATAAGCGCTCCATACATCCCTATCCTGAGCTAATGTTTTCCAATCATCCCGTGTATAATCTAGTTCCTTCACATCATGGTTAATGGTAATCTCCCACCTCATCCTCGGTCTACCTCTGGGTTTACTAAAAATAAGCTTCCATGCATCTCTTTCATTCCCCTTTCGTGTCATATATCCTGCCCATCGAGTCTACGATACTTAACTGTTATTATATTCGAGTTCCTATAAAGACCATGTAGTCCACTCTTAAGTAGTCTTCTCCATTCACCTGTCTGTTCATCTCTCTTTGATCCAAACATTTTCATAAGAAATTTATTCTCAAATACTCGTGATCTCCTTTCCTCCCTTAAAGTAAGAGTCCATGTTTCGCAAACATATAATATAACTGGTAGAATAATAGTTTTATATATTTTCAGTTTAACGTTTTTTGAAAGGAGTTGGGACGACAAGAGTCCCCGTTATACATAATAGCACGCATTTCCAGAATTGAGCCTATGTTTAATTTCTTTGTGCATCTCATTCCTATTTTTGATTATTGTTCCCAGATATTTGAATTTCAAAATTTCCCTCATTTGTGATTTCCATTATATAATGTATTTCTATGTGTGAAGATATATTTAGTTTTATTGATGTTTAATTCCGCTCCCAATTTCTTAGTGTTGGCCATTAGTATCTCCTCGCTACATCATCTCGTTTGTGCACAACATATCTGAATTAAATTCTAGACCTCCACCGCACTATAACATATGTTGAAAAGGAATGTGCGATTCGTCCGTCGGATAGGGACATTACATAGAGTGATCCTCTAGGATTAGGTGCCTTTTGAGAGGAATACGTTTTGTCGACATCGGGTTTCGCCTTCTTGAACGTCATCATTATCCCTCACACTACATTCTTACACTACACAAACACTACAATCGTCTCTGTACGCAATACAGTCCGCAGATGAAGTGAATGAAAGTGCGGGATGAGGTGAGTAGGGAGAGCCAAATAAACACGCCCACAAATAAAGGAACTGTCATATGTCACGCATTAGTATGGAATAAACCAGGCGTTTTCTGCTGATGATTGTGGATCAGACTTGGAACTAACACTTCCGCTAAGAGACTGGAAGGTTCAGATAATAAAATCACTTATGGTATAATATGCTGCGTGAGACATTCCTTAAACATTTAATTTAATTCCCATTAATAATTTAACAACCTTACCATTAATAAAGCTCTATAATTTCATGGTTACTTTCTTCTGAGCAGTGGACTATACAAGTACACATAACCCAAGTAACTTGGTCTGGCGAAGGGGAGAGTAAATTGAAAAGAGATAACATTATCGTCATCTACCAGCCAAGCTCGGAACCGAATCGCAAAAATAATAAAGTCAATGGCTTTATAGCGCCATCACACACACACACACACACACACACACACACACACACACACACACACACACACACACACACACACACACATTAATAATACATTTTACGTGTGGTCACATAACTGATAGAATCAAACAGCAGACATAAACTTTACATGCATACTTATAAGATAATATTTTCCAATAATTAATTCTATTATTTCATCTTCAAGAACAAGTTTACAATGTATTATCACATCTTCCTGTGATCGATGTTTTAGTCCCTTCTCCTTTTCCGCCTCTATTATTTGCCACACTTAAATCATGGCTAATTTATTCCCACATCTCATTCCTGGCCTACCGACTAGCTTTCCCACTGGTTTTCCTACAAGTAGTTTCTATACACCTCTCGCATCCTTATCCGTGCCACATGTCCTGCCCATCTAATTCTACGAGAATTAACTGTTATTATGTATGCTTTCCTATTAAGATCAAGTAGTTCATTGTATTGGAGTTTTCTCCATTCACTTGTCCTTTCGTCTCTCTTCGGTTAAAAATACCTAATTATTTTATTCTCAATTACTCGTAATATTTTCCCCTCTCATAAATAATGTGTGACGATGTTTCGCATCCATATATAGTTGCTTATTTGGCGAAATTGCATAACCGATAAAAGTGTATTTTAACAGGAGAGCAGTTAAAAGAAAAGTGTGTTTGTATGCCGTCCTAAAACTCATATTAATAAATTTACATAAATATATCATACTAGCTAATACCCGGTGTGCGCTGCTACGCCTAAATAAATTAAAATTAATGTGCTTTTATGTTTAGTTGAATAAGTAAAAGGAAAATCAATTATAAATTTATATATTTTTAGATACCCATGCTGATTACCCGGCGTTGCCCGGGAATCTACTTATCTCGATCTTCTTGGCATAAATGAGCTAAAAGACAAAATTCATTACTGTGAATTATCCGTAAAAGAATACTCGCAATGTGCTGCTGTGCTTGCACAGAAATCTACGTACTTGTCTCGATCTTCTTGGCATCAATGAAAGACAAATATGGTTATGTGAGTTATCCGTAAGAGATAAACATATGCTGCCGCAGACTGTTTTGTAGGGTATTTTGAGATACTCAATTCTGTGTACATTAATTTTGTGTATTTGTTATGGTTTAGGCAGCGTAAGCCATTTAAGCGTCCAAAAAGCTATTTTTTCACGTTTTCCACTACAAAGGGCGATTTTTAAGGGTGTAGGAGTTGAGTATCACAACTCTCTTATAGCCTATGTTCATCCCGGAAAACCCCTGAACATTTTGCAAAAAGCCCCTTCACAATCGGGTCAACGGTATGACCGCGCATAAAGTACAAACAAACAAACATTCTATTTCATATATTGGATTGGTTCAATTAGTGTACAAATGCTCTTAATCGGAACTGATTCTATACACTGACATCTTTACACCATATAAACCAAGAATACTATAATTGGAGATGTCTTTTTGAAAGATTTCTTTCAGAATAGCGATACGCTCTACACCATACACATATCAGCGTTTGATAATGATATATTCGATTATATTGAGCTGAGGTCTTACTTATATATATATTATGTCAAATCCCTATAGATAGATCATCGGCTGATTATGCCTAATGTCTTTGACATCTTCGAATTCCTATTAGTCAATTTTGACGATCCATCCAATCTCCAGGTTGTAGATATTTCTCCTTCATGTATAAATATATTCCGTGACTCCTGGAGGTTGTAGGTCTTCCCCTGTCTCATTTTCCCTCAGGTTTCCATTCTAAAACACATTTTGATAGACGATCCTCTTCCATTCACTGGACATGTCCGTACCATCCTAATTGCTGAGTTTTAATATAATCTAAAATAGTGTCTTGAATCTTCATTTTCTCCCTTATAACTGAGTTCCTAATATTTTCTCTTCTTGAAATTCTTGCATCCCTTCTCATAAAATCCATTTCCGTTGCCAATAGATACTTATTTATTTTTGTTGTTAATGACCAAAGTTCTGCTCCATAAGTAATGATTTTTTAACAATTGTATGATATATATTAATTTTATTTTTATTACTTATATTTTTATCTCCCACAATGTGTTTGTGTGTTTATATTATCTTATCATACAATGCTATGTTGCATGGCTATAAAATTAAGAAGGATATCAACGTATTTTAACAATGGGAATATGAAATATTTAAGTTTGCTACCTGCCGTCCGCGGTGGACTAGTGGTTATGTACCTTGCCTCTGGTCCCGATAGTCGCGGATTCAAACCCGGCTGGGGTGGTTGGACATTTTTAGGAATGGAAAAAATTCAAGGAGCAAGTCCTCCGGGAGAGGCTTTAAGTCGTGGGTCTGAACATTTTCAGACACGTAAAAGATCCTAAAGCTGACTAAAAAAGCCTCTAAGCAAAATTTACTGACCGCCTAAACTAGTAATACCTTAGTTGCTGTTAGATATCTCATTGGGTCAGTATGTTGACCTCATACCATTCATGACGTCTATGGGAAAATAAGCCTGATTAAATTAACTCGGCTTGTAACTCCTAACAAAGAAATGCTAAGGTTCAACATTGGCCTATTACGCCATTGTAAATAGGTCTGCTAGAGTTTTCAAATTACATATATTATAATACTTTGGAAACCTAAAATATTATTTAGTAATAACAATTTTAAGAAAATAAAATAATACAATTTACCCTTGTAACAATTCCGCTAAATGTAAATTGTTTTATTTTAAGTATATGATTTCCGTAAAGTTATACCAATACCATTAATTCATTTTAATTAATTTTATTAAGTTTTTTTTCAATTAATTCATTCTTTTAGCGAATAATGTGCTTCCAGGAAACCGAAACAAATATTTTATATGTCACTGTGTTAATATAGATTGTACATGTGAGAATTCCTTGTAAAACATTTTACAAACAACGTATCTTATTACTAGATATCCGTGAAAGTCGCGAGTGACGATAATGCGAAATGCTCAAATTTTGTCATTTTTTGTATCATTTCTTCACTCCACTTCCCATAACCTCAAAAAAGGCATTTATGAATCGCGAAATAACGCGACATCCTACGATAAAGCGAAATATCACCGGAATTAAAAAATTTCAACAAATTCCGGAGATTGTTTGTACTATTTCCGAAGTATTCATAATGCATTTTTAAACACTGTTTTCGGACTTCATCTTCTTTTTAACTGCCATATCTGATGGCGGCATATCTGCTTCTTCCATGCAATTTTACAAAGGGAAATGGTTGCAACACAGATCATAACATAGAGGTAATATTTTCTGTCCTTCTCAGGCTCAAATATGGTCTCATCATGGATTCTATGTTCTATGGCCAATATGAATTTCAAGAAATATTAATTATATTAAAATCGCGCATGACCATTGTTGTTAAAACTGTCAGTATTTGTTTTGTTACTTTTGTTAAAAAAACATGTTATAGATATATAATCCTGTCATTACTGGCATTGGTCCTTTGAATAAATCCTGCAAATCTTTGTTCTTCTAAGACGAAAGTTTTGGAGAGGTGACATTAAGATGACATAGAGGAAGCTTCAATATTTCAGATTTCGGAGACAGTTGCTCATAATGTTAGTCCAAATGATTGATTTTTACAAAATCACAGGTATGTTCTTCTTTAGTAACTTACTTTTACGACCGTCGCCATATCCATATTGTTTTCACACTGAAATATTCTCAGGGATTGGATGTGTAGACTCTGAAACGATTTAGTATTAACAAATCTTCTATTCTCAAAAACTGCACATCATACGGTGCAGCATATCAAGGAAGTCGCATGATAGGCATTACTCTCTCAAGTTAAATATACATGCGGAAAATATGCTAGGAATGTGCTATCAACCTTTTTCGTCTCTTACAACCTTGCCAATGTTTAAGGATTTATTATTTTTTCTAAAATGCCCCAGGTTGTCATTTCGACATTTGTGGTGTTCTCTCCTGGCATGGCGTACGTATAACCCACTTCTGAGGTTGGGACGCCTGAAAGGCGGGGTTACGTTGTTCCGATTATATGAGAGTCGATAGTGATGATAATGATGCGCCAGGAGAGGCCATAAACTGAACTTAAGGTAAGATGGTTGGCCAAAATTTGAAGAAAAAAAAATTATACAATTAAATAGTCTGTTCTTTTCTGAACATTTCTGTATATGATTTTTTTTACTGAACGCCAATTATATTTTTAAACAATTGACAGTTTTCAGTCTGTAATATCATTATACTTTATACCTTGTTTTCTTGAAAGTGAAAATTTTCGAACATTTGCCCCATTATTTCAGAAACTATTAGAGATATTTACATGACATTTTTACAGGTAGTAAATCTAGTTATACTAAAGCTGTGGAACCAAATCATGATAATCTCTTTGAACGGATCCTCACTTATGATTTTTAGAATTATTTTTTTAAAATCAGAAAATTCATTACAATCCATCTAGTAGTTCCTGAGATAATGGGTATCAAATTCATATGTTTTAACATTGATGGGTAGGGCCTACCGTCTCACCTTAAGCTAATTAGGCGAATGTGATATTGATGATAATGGTGGCCAAATAGTGTTCGGGGACTGTTTGGGCCTTAAAGGTTCCTGATATGTATCTTACAGGTGAGGAAAAACCCCGATAAAGAAATGTCACCAACGAAACTTGTCCCGACCGGGGATCGAACCCGGGCCCGCTGCGTGACAAGGCAGCACGCTACCTTGAGACCACAGTGGTGGACAAGGATATTATTATTATCATCATCATCATCATTAAGTAAAACTAAAGTGATGGCTTTTCAAGGAGTCATAATAATAATAATAACTTTTCAATAAAACATGTAATGGATTATGAATATTTACAAGTATGTCTAAACAATAACAAAACATGAATACTGACATTATAATGTAGATTATTGTTATTAGAGTTATAAGATAATTTCTGAAGACAACCAGAAAATCTCTTATCACTCCAAGCTCTAGGAAGACTTGGCACGTATCTAATATGTTCTACTGTGCTAGCTTTAAGTTTCAATGCTATTCTCTTAGGAAAGCATGCGGTCTCGGTCTCTTCTTCTGGCTAGGGAATACTAGCAAACTTATAACAACAGAACATCAGCAGCGGTTCAAGTTCAAAGTCAGGGTACAAGATGTTTTGAACATAATTTTAATCGAAATTACTTTTGTTGTTATCTTCAGTACATTTCCCAAATAAATATGAATTCTTCTTATACAAACCTGAAAAATATTTACAATAATGTTCATTTCATTACCATTTAATGCAATTTCAAAATTAAACGTATCAATATACGGTACATGCCTTCTTCCAAAGACAAATTTCAGTCTGAACTGACTATATACAGTATATATATCATCGGTTGATTAATGTCTTTGACATATTCCGATTCCTAATAGCCAATTTTGTCGGTCCATACAATCTTCTGGTTGTAGATGTTTCTCCTTCATGTATAAATATATTCCCTGACTACAGGAGTTTTTACGTCTTCCTCTGCCCCATCTTCCCTCAGGTTTCCATTCCAAAACATATTTTGGTAGCCGATCATTTTCCATTCGCTGGACATGTTCGTACCATCTTAATTGTTGAGTTTTAATATAATCTAAAATAGTGTCAATCTTCATTTTCTCCCTTATAACTGAGTTCCTATTTTTTTCTCATCTTGAAATTCTTGCTGCCCTTTGTATAAAATCCATTTCCGTTGCCAAAAGATACTTGTTTTTGTTGTTAATGGCCGAAGTCCTGATCCATAAGTAATGATGCTTTTAACAATTGTATGATATATTCCCGCGCCGTAGCCGAGCGGTTAAGGTAGGAAGCCTTGGCGCAGAGCTACGGGACTTGCGCTGGTTCGAGTCTCCATGTGGGAAGCAATTTTCTCATGGTATTTCGGCCAATATGGGACCGGTGCCCACCCAGCATCGTGAGGCAATTGGGTAGCTGCAATAAGTAGCGGCTCCAGGTTGAGTTACCAGCTATAACGGCTGGGGACTCGACATGCTAACCACATGTCACCCCTACACTGGCTGTTGATCATCTACCTCTGTGATTGGCACATGTAGATGTGAAGGGCCAGCAGCCGGCTGGTAAAAGGGCAACCGCTGAAAAGTGGAGAAAGACCCTCAATCAATCGGAATGATATATATTCATTTTATTTTTATTATTTACATTTTTATCCCACAATATTCCATTGAGGCAAGCAATTGCAAATTTTCCTTTATTATTTCTATTTCTTATTTCCTCTTCATAACTCCCTTTTTTATTTATTTGTATTCCTAAATATGTGATCTCACTACAAGATTTTATTGTTTTTTCAGTCTCCAAAATTACATTTTGTTCTGGTTCACCAATTGATAATTTTTTTTTCATGTTCAAAATTAATCCCATTTTTCATATTCTTCTATTAATTTTCTAGTCATATATTCTAAATCTTCACAATCTTGTGCAATTAACAATTGATCATCTGCAGAATGTAAGTTGAATAAAGTTTTGTTGTTTGAAATAGGAATTCCCATGCTTGAACATTTTCTCCTCCAATTCTTTAATATTTCATGTACATATATTTTAAACAGAGTCGGTGATAGACAACAACTATGGCGAAGACCTTTATTTTTCGTAAAACCATGTGAAAATTTACTGCCAATTTTAATTTTAGATATGCAATTGTCATATAAATTTTGTATAGCTTTAATTATTGCAACCTTAATTCCCATACGTCTTAAAGCAATCCATAGTTTTTTTATAGGGACATTGTCATATGCTTTCTCAAAATCTACGAAAGTAGGTGAAAAGGTTGTCCATATTGCATTTTTTTTCTATTACCTGAGTAATGCAAAATAAATTGTCGGTTGTGGAACGGCCTGCTCTAAATCTTGAGTGTTTCTCTAATTCCATATCACTATAGTTGTTTTTCAAATAATATTTTAGTATACGTCCATAAGTCCACTCACAGTACTTGTTACTGTTAAACCTCTATAATTTGCACAATGGTCTTTTTTCCCTTTTTTATGGATTGTCGAAATGTATCCTAGTTTCCATTCTTCAGGAACTTTTTCACCATTCATACATTTTGTAAATAATTTTCTCAGTCGTTCAAATAAATTGTCGGATCCACGTTTTAATAGTTCTGCTGGTATTCCTCATGGACCACTAGCTCTTTTATTTTTTAATGATTGAATATTCATTTTAATATCCTCTATGTCCAATTGTTTATGTTCATCTTCATTTATTTCTGGAATTTTTTAACGTTATCTAAATAAAATACCCTGTTTTCTGATAGTAATGTTTTAAAATAATGTTCCCATTCAGTCATAGGTATTGTTTGTGCATTTGTTTGTCAACTTCTTTTATTTCTAATTTTTATTTTAAATTCTCCATGATTTAGTATTTCATTTTGCTCCTATATATGTATGAATTTTTAAACAATTTTGTTCTCAGCTCTGATTTTTAGCGTCCGTAATTTTCTTTCTAACTCTTGCTTGAGCTTGTTTATATTGGATATATGATATATAAACATGATCAGCCACTATTAAATGTGGGTTACAGGAAAAAAAATCAGGTAAGTCACTTTTTCCCTTGAAACCTAGAAACGTACTTTTATTTGTACACAATACCTGGAATGAAACATTGGAGGGAAATAAACCAGTGAACAAACTTATCTTCTGTAGTTTCACACATGTAAGTTATATTTTTTAATACCTCAGGTTTGCCCTTTTTTGGACATTACTGATGTTCTCTCCTGGCATTGGCGTAATTGTAACCCACTTCTGAGGTTGGGGCGCTTGGAAAGTGAGGTTACGTTGCCCCGATGATATGGTGGATGATTATGATAGTTGTGAGCCAGTAGAGTCCTTGATCCTAAGCGTAATCTAAGATGAATATGAATGATGGTTATTGCGATAGCCATATGATGTTCGGGGATCGTTTGGGCCTTAAAGTTTTCTGACATTTGTCTTACAGGTGAGAAAATACCCCGATAAAAACCTCACCCAGGAAACTGTCCCGTCCGAGGATCGAACCCGGGCCCGCTGCGTGACAATGCAGCACGCTACCTCGAGACCACAGGGGTGGAATGTATATGATACTTGTTGCCATGAAGAATAATCTATTATTCGCCTAATTTAATTCTTCACGGCTAAAGGGGAAGTTCGTTTGCGTTAGTATCGCCAAAATATTTCTCTATGGAAGGGAGAATCTCTAAACACATGTGAAATATCATTACATAGTTGAGAAAATTACTCATTTAGGGTCAGTTTGTACCGAAATCATGTTTTCGGTACGTAAAACTACCTAACAACTACGATATTGTGTCTTCCCTCTACAGTGATCTTATAGAACAGTGCCAAATTCCTGTCTTCGTTGTCCTCTCTCCTACGTACCCTCCTCCTTTTTATGCGCCGCGTGTGACTGCGCATCTTCCCCTTGTTATCGAAGGCCTCAAATAAGCTGTGCGAGTTAATATCAGCGTCATTATTAACTTTGGAATCGTCGTGGTCAGATCGACGATAGCTCGAGGGAACTGTTTGGTTTAATCAGTCCCATAAGCGCCAGGGTAGGGCAACCAGGACTGTGAACCCTAGCCCTTGGCTGGACTGGATTGAGTGTGGGTGTGTGCATGTATGTATGTTTATTACTATTGATATTTACTTTTTCTTTTGATGACCGATTTATATTATTTCATGTATGCATTTTCTTTCAATGGCAAGAAGATAAGCTTTTGTTATGTTATTTTGTATTTCAATTAACTGACTTGTGACTCTAATTAAAAGTTACATTCTTTTAGTTAACTTATGTTTACTAATTGCGTAGCTAGTCATGATTGGTATTGATTTATATTCTAAAGCTTTCTCAAGCCAAAATAATCCCCTTTTTCCTTCTAGCTTGCACGATTATAATACTGTTTAGCATTCAGTCCTATATGTTAAATAATTTACTAAGGAAAGGTGGATTAATCTTTGCCTTCTGTGGGCCCGGGCAAAGGAATGCGGATATAGTTACTCAAAAATTTCTAACTCAAGGTAATTATAAAATATGGTAGGATTACGCACCCGAGTGGTGCAAGTTTCACCAGCAGAGGTAACTGTATTACGCCAGATTTCCCCATATATAATACATAGCTTAAACTGGCGTAATACAGTTACCTCCGTTGGTGAAACTGACCCTTACTCATTTAGTTGACAACCGCTGAAGAGCATTTAAAATCGTAGTATTTTTCATATATTGACAACCTCTCAACACAACACAGGGGTTGATAATTGGCAACATGTAATGAGGAAGGCAAATGAGGAACTGCTCCTTCCCCAGTAGCAACATGGTTGCCGGATTATTCATTTGGTCAACAACCATTGCAGAATCATTGAAAAACACAGTTATTGCCAGAGCATCCTTTCCAATAAAATAACAATACAGTGAACATGAAATGGCAACATAATAAGAGAAAGAAGAGAATCGACAACACATTCCTAGTATATTTTCCCTTGCAGATTTAACTTGGGTGAGCAATAATAACACCTCAAAATAATTTTAACAAAAAAAAGTGATTTACCTGGTTCTTTCCCTGTATCCTTAAAAATATTAATGAGTGAAGCTAATTGATTTTCAATATCTTCAAACGTACGTTTCCGGAAATGCGTTCCTTATCAAAACTTGATCTACTAAGTCCCCTCTACAACCCCTTGAAGTCTGTAATACTTATTGTGAATCACCCTGTATTGCGCAGTCAATTGAGCATCAAGTCACTGTCATGATGCACACTCTCATAAATCACCCAAATCCAATTTTGCGCAATATAAGACTTATGCTGCAGCGACGTTCTGTTCACCGAAACATACTATGCCCCGGTCCCAGCACCATAACCGAGTGTTGTGCTCATAGCCAGAACAGCGTGGCTCATCCTGAGCTGTCGGTTTTCGCATTTTCTGGTTTCCTTTTAGTGCAGTTTCTGATCCCCTGTTCTGAGCGGACACGCCACATCCGCAAACTCACACCGTCGCATTGTTGAACACGAACGCCGCAAAATGCGCAAGCATTAAGTGACTGAACTCTATACTTATAGTCAAAATTATTACCTGCCAGGGAGCCTCAGTGCGCAACGAAGTGGACGATGTTAGACATCGTCAATGTTATAAACAGGGGTTTCCTTATTTAAATATTATTTCGAAGGGCGTTATAGGCTTTGATAGAGTGGCTTGTTAGGGTTTTTATTCCAATTATTCACCTTGGGGAAGACATAAGGTATATTTCAAATAAAGTGTTTATTCACATAATTAAGAACTAAAACACGAATTACATATTTAAAACGGTGCTATTCTGTCTCGAATAAAATCAAGGGTATCAGGAGGAAAACGCCCAGTTGATAGACCAAGAATGAGGTGGCAGAATAACAGTACCCATGATATGAGGGGAGTAGATTATACAGGAGATGATTAGAAAATATTAGCTCAGGATAAGGAGGTATGGAGAGCTTATGTCCTACGGGTTCGATAGAGTCAGTTCCGAACACATGCTAGAATTTTACTGGGTCTTCCAACATTTCTTCGCCCTAGTGGTTTGTAATGACTATTTACTCATGCCCCAAGTGGGAGTCAATGACCAATCACGTTTCAATGATTTCTGTTTTACAACCAATCAGAGTCGTGTTTCACCAAATATTTATCAGTGTTACAATTACCATATTAAAGAACGCTCCTCCTTACAATATTGCGTTCCTTTGGCAATAAATAGTATGATCTGGTTGCAGTGATAAACAAAAGAAGAAGTAGAAGCGTACCTATCGTTTCTCATTTGTTTTCAAACATCGCCGTTTACATTAAATATATAAATATTTTAAAATAACTATAGTTATATAATGATATGTGAGTAAACAGCTTAATTTTATTCGTTAAATAGTCCTAACAAATGCCACTCTTCATTTCCAAATTCTTTAGATAAATTCACTCCTCACTTCGTGAGTCGTGAATTTATCGATAATTTGGAAATCACTCGTGGCATTACTTATGAAGAATCTCTTTCGGAATTATATTTAATTCCATTCTATTGATGTGGTACATTTATTCATACCTGTATTGTGCAATTACATCCAATAGTTTGAATATATTTAGTTCAGTTCGTACATTTTCGTTTCGTTTTCGAACTGTTAATGTTTTGCCAGCTACATATTTACGACATATTATTACTAAATGATTGAATTTTATCAAAAAGAATAACCAAATATAAAACAACAAATTCACTATTATCAAACAGAGAGAGAGAGAGAGAAGAGAGAGAGATGGGAGAAGGAGAGAGAGAGAGAGAGAGATGAGAGAGAGGACAGGGAGAGGGAGGAGACAGACAGAGAGAGAGGGAGACAAGACAGGAGGAGAGAGCTGGGAGAAAGAAAGACGACAGAGAGAGAGGGAGACTAGAAAGAGAGGCAGGAAGAGGGAGACAGACAAGAGAGAGGAGGGGGAGACAGACAGGAGAGAGAGAGAGGGAGAAAGGACAGGAGAGAGGGAGGAGAGAGGGAGACAGAGGGGAGAGAGAGAGAGAGGGAGAGGGAGACAAGACAGAGAAGAGAGAGGGAGGAGGAGAAAGACAGAGAGAGAGAGGGAGACAGACACAGAGAGAGAGGGAGAGACAGACAGAGGAGACGAGAGGGGAGACAGCAGACAGAGAGGAGAGAGGGAGACAGACAGAGAGAGAGAGAGGGAGACAGACAGAGAGAGAGAGGGAGACAGACAGAGAGAGAGAGGGAGACAGACAGAGAGAGAGAGGGAGACAGACAGAGAAGAGAGACGGGAGAAAGAGAAAGAGAGAGAGAGGGGAGAAAGAAAGACAGAGAGAGGAGAAGGATGACAGACAGAGAGAGAGAGAGAGGGGAGGACAGGACAGAGAGAGAGAGAGGGAGACAGACAGAGAGAGAGAGAGAGGGAGACAGACAGAGAGAGAGAGGGATGACAGAAAGAGGAGAGAGAGGGAGGACAGATCAGAGGGAGAGAGAGTGAGGACGGGAGACAGAAAGGAGAGAGAGAGGGGAGACAGACAGAGATTGGAGAGAGGGAGACAGACAGAGAGAGAGAGAGGAGGCAGACAGCAGAGAGGAGAGGGACGAACAGGAGAGAGGGAGAAGACAGAAGAGAGAGGGAGGACAGACAGAGAGAGAGAGAGGGACGGGGACAGAGACAAGACAGACGAGAGAGAGAGGGAGACCGAGACGAGAGGAGGAAGAGACAGACAGGAGAGAGAGAAGGGACAGGAGAGAGAGAGAGGTAGAGAGAGAGAGAAGAGGGGAGACAGACAGAGAGAGAGAGGACAGACAGAGAGAGAGAGAGAGAGGAGACAGGACACAGAGAGAGACAGACAGAGAGACAGACCGAGAGAGAGGAGAAGAGACAGACAGACAGAGAGAGGGAGACAGAACAGAGATGCGAGGGAGAAACAAGAGAGAGAGGAGAAAGGGAAGACGAGGAGAGGGGAGAAAGAACAGAGAGGAGAGGAGAGAGGGAAAGAAAGAGAAGAGAGGGAGAGACGAGGAAAGATGAGAGAGGGAGACCAGAAAGAGAGAGGACGAGGGAGGACAGAAAGAGAGAGAGGGAGGACAGGAAAGAGGAGAGAGGGAGACCAGACAGAGTGAGAGGGAAGACAGATACAGGAGAGAGAGAGGAGACGACAGAGAGAGACAGACAGAGAGAGAGGAGCGAGAAGAAGGACAGAGAGAGAGAGGGAGACCCAGAGGAGAGAGAGCGAGGGAGACAGACAGAAGAGAGAGGGAGACAGACAGAGAGAGAGGGAGACAGACAGAGAGAGAGGGGAAGGGGGAGGGAGACAGACAGGACAGACGAGCGAGCGAGACGAAGGGAGAGAGACAGTAGGGAGAGAGACAGAGGGGGAGAGAGACAGACCGGGAGATATACTGAGTTGAGAGACAGAGGGAGAGCCTCGTGATAGGAACAGAACAGATTGGACAGAGGAGAGCCAGCAGAGGGAGAGCGCCGAAGGAGACGAGATCAGAGGGAGAGAGACAGAGGGAGAGACAGAGGGAGGACAGAGGGAAGGACAGAGGGAAGACAGAGGAGAGAGACAAGGAAGAGACAGAGGAATAGACAGAGGGAAGAGACAGAGAGAGCTCCCGAGAGAGGGGAGAGAGACAGAGGGGGAGGAGAGGACAAGAGGGGGCGCGAGAGAAAGGGGAGAGAGACAGAGGGAGAGAGACAGAGGGAGAGAGGGAGAGAGACCCAGAGGAAGAGAGAGAGACGAGGGGAGAGAATCAGAGGGGATTGAGGGACGAAGAGGGAGAGAGACGCGGAGCGAGACAGAGCGGAGAGAGAAAGATGGGAGAGAGACAGAGGGGAGAGACAGAGGGAGAGGAGACAGAGGGGAGGAAGAGGAAGGAGAGACAGAGGAGAGAGAGACAGAGGTTGAGAGAGACAAGAGGGGAGACAGAGGAGAGAGACGAGGAAGAGACAGAGGAAAGGCGAAGAGCAGATGACAGAGGGAGAGAAGAGACAGAGAGAGAGCCCGAGAGAGAGAGACAAGGGCAGAGAGAGGAGAGGAGAGGAGACAGTGGAGAGAGATAGGACAGAGCTGGAGAGAGGCAGAGAGAGACAGACAGAGAGAGAAAGGAGAGAGAGAGTCAGAGAGAGACCGAGAGAGAGAGTCAGAGAGAGACAGAGGAGATGAGAGACAGAGAGAGATATAGGACAGAGGAGAGGCAGAAGAGAGACAGAGAGGAGAGACAGAGAGAGAGACAGAGAGAGAGAACGAGGGATACAGAGAGAGACAGCCGAGGAGAGAGAGAAGAGAGAGACAGGACAGAGAGACAGAGGAGAGAGACAAGAGAGAGACAGAGAGGAGAGAGACAGAGAGGGAGAGACAGAGAGGGAAGAGACGAGAGAGACCGAGAGAGAGACAGAGCGAGAAAGAGAGAGAGACAGAGAGAGAGACAGAGAGAGAGACCAGAGCGAGACCAGAGAGAGAGAGAGACCAGAGAGAGACGGAGATAGAGACCGCGATAGCCGGAGATAGGAGAGACAGAGATAGAGAGAGAGAGCTAGAGATAGGGGAGATATAGAGATAGGGAAGTATAGAGATAGGGAGAGATAGAGATAGGGAGAGATAGAGATAGGGAGAGATAGAGATAGGGAGAGATAGAGATAGGGAGAGGGAGAGATAGAGATA
The DNA here is from genome assembly GCA_030220185.1 of Diploptera punctata. Classification (NCBI taxonomy): domain Eukaryota; kingdom Metazoa; phylum Arthropoda; class Insecta; order Blattodea; family Blaberidae; genus Diploptera; species Diploptera punctata. The sequence goes on from JASPKZ010005297.1 coordinate 3,123,449, forward strand.
GGGAGAGGGAGAGATAGAGATAGGGAGAGATAGAGATAGGGAGAGGGAGAGATAGAGATAGGGAGAGATAGAGAGAGATAGGGGGAGATAGAGAGAGATAGGGGGAGATAGAGAGAGATAGGGGGAGATAGAGAGATTAGGGGGAGATAGAGAGAGATAGGGGGAGATAGAGAGAGATAGGGGGAGATAGAGAGAGATAGGGGGAGATAGAGAGAGATAGGGGGAGATAGAGAGAGATAGGGGGAGATAGAGAGAGTTAGGAGGAGATAGAGAGAAATAGGGAGAGATAGAGAGAGTTAGGGGGAGATAGAGAGAGATAGGGGGAGATAGAGAGAGATAGGGGGAGATAGAGAGAGATAGGGGGAGATAGAGAGAGATAGGGGGAGATAGAGAGAGATAAAGGTAGATAGAGAGAGATAGAGTGAGATAGAGAGAGAGATAGAGAGGGAGAGAGAGAGAAATTATGCATGAAGACAAGATTTATTTAAAGTGAAATATAAAAATCCAGTCCCGCGCCGTAGCCGAGCGGTTAAGGTAGGAAGCCTTGGCGCAGAGCTACGGGACTTGCGCTGGTTCGAGTCTCCATGGGGGAAGAAATTTTCTCATGGTATTTCGGCCAGTATGGGACCGGTGCCCACCCAGCATCGTGAGGCAATTGGGTAGCTACAATAAGTAGCGGCTCCAGGTTGAGGAACCAGCTATAACGGCTGGGGGACTCGACATGCTAATCACATGTCACCCCTACACTGGCTGTTGATCATCTACCTCTGTGATTGACACATGTGGATGTGAAGGGCCAGCAGCCGGCTGGTAAAAGGGCAACCGCTGAAAAGTGGAAAGACCCTCAATCGGAAATATAAAAATCCACATATATAAAATTCTTAATTCCTGAAATTTATGAAGATATATGAGAGGATCCATTGATGAAGTGCTTCCTCCCTGTCAGGAGGGGGGGATTGGCCCGTCTCACTCCCATTCAGAGCAAGACTCCGACCGAAGACAATTTTGGCTTCTAAACCCCCTAAAGTTAACCTTTTTTCCCATCATTAAGGATCATCTTGAAATGTTCTACACTCTCTAAGTCGTTATTAATGAGTTTTTAATCGCTTCATAGATTCGAAAAATTACTCTATAATGGCTTTAAATTTCAGATGTGATTACAGTATTACTCAAGACGTGTTTTCTACTTGCTTCAATATGTATCACCCATTTTAAATCCGGTATAATATCACGATGAATGAAATATGTGATTAATAATTTAATTTAGATTTACATTTAGATTTATTTAGCCTGGTGGAGTTAAGGCCACGTGGCCTTCTCTTCCACTCACCAGGACAAACATATATTACATAAGAATATAACAATCTTAATTAACTCTAATATTAAACACTAAGTAAAAATTTGATCAAAAGATAATATCTAATATACATATTACGATCTATAATACAACCAGTTAATATTAGTTAAAATTAAGACTAAAACTAATAATAAAATGTAGACAAGCAAGACATATTAAATTGTCCCTGTCTGGTGTATATAAAAAACAGGAAAATAATGAGATATAGAAAACTAATTTTACGATTATACAATATTTAAAACAAAATAAATAAAAATATTTGTTATTCTTAATATTATTTACATAAATAATTAAATATATTAATATTGCTAAAAGAATACTATCAGTGAGGTGTATAAGTTAGTTTGTTATTAAATAATTCTTTAGTTTGTTTTTGAAGGATGTTATAGTTTGACAGTCTCTGACATACGGCGGAAGGGAATTCCATGTTTTGGTAAGTGACACCGTAAAAGATAATGAATAATATACAGTGTGATGAGGCGGGATATAAAGGACAATGTGCTGATGGGATCGAGTGTCAAGATTATGTGTGTCGGATAGTCTGATGAAGCGGCGTGATAAATAATTAGGCGATGATGTGTGAAGTATTTTATAGAGAAGGGATAGGGAATGGACAGTTCTACGATCTCTTAGACGAAACCACGATAATTGTTCCAGGGACGGTGTAACATGGTCAAATTTGCGAATACCACAAATAAAACGTGCGCAAGAATTATGAACACGTTGAAGTCTTTGAGTGGAAATAATATTTAAGTCTGTAAAAAGAGTGTCACAATAATCAAAATGGGGCATTGCAAGTGTTTCTACTAACATTTTCCTAAGGCGAATGGCAAACAATTTCGTACACGATTTAATGAATGTATTATTGAGAAGACTGTTTTGCATGTATGGTTTATTTGTGTATTCCAATTTAAGTTTTTGTCAATAAATACTCCTAGAATTTTTACTGTCTCACTATAAGGGATTTGAACTCCGTTTAGTGACACATGCGAAACTGTGTTTAGGTCAATTGTAGATAATAATCTCTGATGACCCATAATGATTGATTGTGACTTTGTAGGATTTAATTGCAGTCCATATTTAACTGTCCAAGTCATTAGTGAGTCAAGATCCTCGTTAATTTTGTCAACAGCGTCATTTAGTGAATATTTGTCTGTGTGGATGTAGATTTGCATGTCGTCTGCAAATAAATTATGTTTGCAATGCTTTAGGGAGTTAGATATGTCATTTATGTAGATTGAAAAAGCAACGGTCCAAGTACCGAACCCTGTGGAACCCCAGCTTTACGGAAGGACCAAGACGAACATAATGTATGATTTCCTATAACAGATTGCTGGCGCTCATGAAGGTAGGAATTGAACCATTTCGTGGCACTATCAGAGAGTAAGAGGTTTTTAAGTTTATGCAACAATAAGTCCAAGTCTACCGTGTCGAATGCTTTACTAAAGTCCAGTAATGTAAGAATGGTAAGTTTTCGATTATCAGCAGCTTCGGTTAGGTATAAGAATAGCTACCAGTTATATTATATAGATGCGAAACATGGGCTCTTACTTTAAGGGAGGAAAGGAGATTACGAGTGTTGGGGAATAAAGTTCATAGAAAAACATTTGGACCAAAGACAGATGAACAGGCAAGTGAGTGGAGAAGATTGTATAACAGTGAACTACATGGTCATTGTAGGAAACTAGATATTATAAGAACATTTAAGTATCGTAGACTGCAATGGCAGGACATGCGACACGAATGGGGAATGGAAGACGTACATGGAAGCTTCTTGTAGGAAAACCAGAGGGAAAACGCCAGTTGGTAGACCAAGAATGATGTGGGAGAATAATTTTAACCAATATTTTAGGGAAACAGATTATACAAGAAACGATTGGAAAACATTAGTTCAGGGTAGGGATGTATGGAGAGCTTATGTCCGCGCGGCGATGAATCTACGGGTTCGATAGTACCAGTGAGTTAGTTATGCATAGCAAATGAAATAATATTCATGGTTAAATTAAGTTAGTAGAAATAAGGTATGTTTGCCGAAATCTTTTATTTAAAAATAAATCTAAATATGCCTATTTCTAATGTTAAAATAAAAAAGCTTATTTATGACAGCCAATACTTAATAGTGAGTAGTAATGGATCACCCCCACTCGATTAGTGATCTGGTATGTAACGGGTCCAAAATTTACATTAAAGTGTTTCTTTCCTGCTAAATAGCCCTACTTCATTCGCCGGTAACCCTGGCACTCGCTGCAGTGTTGCTTACACGTTGGATCGGCGATGAACGATTTTTGAAGAAGCTCTGCTTCACTAGACTTAATGTAAACAAGAATTTACATTCAGGTGTTCATGTTGGATCAACGATAAAACTGCCGATAAAAGCGACGAGAACGGAAATTGATTTTTTTTCCGCTGCATGTCATTGTAATCGATTATTCGAACCAGTACAAGCTTTTGCTCAAATTACCAGTAAAAATGGATTGATAAATTGAACAGCTGTATATTTGTTCGTGATGCATTGTGGAATCACAAAAATAAATATTAACATATAATAGATTTAAGCCAATATTGCATAAATTGTTCTATTGTTTGATAAATCATCTGACGTTTCATGTACGTGATCAAAAGCTTGTATATCCATCCTTAACAGTTTGTGATAGATAGACTATTCTCTTGAATTTATAAGAAAGTGATGAAAATATCCACATACAGGATGTTCGGAAACTCATATTACGAACGTTACGGTTTGTATATTAAGTTCAATAGGAGCTTTGCCCGAAACTCCCGGTTTTCGTGCAGCAGGTACAAGATGACCGCATTAATCGTATAAATATCCTCCGTCTGTCGGGGAATAAATGATAGCAATTTAATTCTTTATGATCCATTTAATTACATTTACACAATTCAAAATTCACTGATATTGTAACTACATCTAATGACAAGATGTAACATACCATGACCTTAGCTATTTTTTTCTTTGCAACGTAGTATAGTATCGTTAAGCGTGGATAAACAAAGATAGCTAAAGGCAAACATTTAAATAACGAGAAACCAAGAGTTTCGTAGTACGAGCAGAAGACTTTGAAGAATAAACCTTCCGAGCGCTGGACCCAAGCATCTGGTAATATTTAATAAGGAGTGGAAATAGTTGTGTAGATGACCTCAAATTATTACATATAAATGAAAAGAGCAAATCACTCAAATTATCAGTAATTGCTTTAAATAGATTTTATGGATGCTCTACTACAGCACTTCATATATAAACCTGTCTATTCTCTTTAATTAAGTGAGCACATGCAGAGATTAGGCTGACTGCGTATGAAAAGAATATCAAAGTGTAACGAATAAATAAAAAATGTATTAATAAAAATATATGAATATAAATTAATAAAGATATAAAGAAGACGTAAATAAGTCATAATATAAATTGTATAGAAGACAGATATAGATACATTTGCCAAAAATAGTAGGAAACTAGCTATTTAAAAAAATAGAAAAACAAACAAATGTCTTTACATAAATGTCAATAATTGCCCCTAACACAGTATAAAAAACACTTTTTTTTCTAAAACATCTAATATGCCTTAAAATGAATGAGAAATTTACGTAAACATAACCTACAAAATTAATATAAAATTATAGAATATTCACCTGAAAGGTCCGTCTCCTCAACTACAAAGATCAATAATGGTAGCAACATACTGAATCGATCAATATAATATTTTCAGGAAGCTGTTTACATAGAGCAGTCATGTCATAGTTCACAGCTCCAAGTTCCGTGCGGAGCTCGGCTCTATCTGCGGAGCATGTAGTTGTACCCCTTCCTTGCTGCTTTGTTTATTCTTCCGGAGGGACTTGTACGAAAGTCTACCATAGTCACGAACGATATGTAACAGGAAAAGTCCAAATATAAAACAATACACAAACAGGAGTGAAGCATTTATTAAAGAATAGTATTAACAGTTTTACAGTATTAAATAATACCTCAAAAGATTTTAATCTGCAATATTTAATATTTGTCTGAACAAAAGATTCAGAATCAACAGGCCTATACGTATAAAAAAAAACAAAAGATGAGAATCCGTTTAACATGAGCATGTAATTCTATACCATTTTAACAAACATGATTTAATATATCTTGGTACAGGAAAAAAAGTGGTTTATTTATTGCTCCTACTGTAGGAAAATAAATCACCTCTGATCAAGGCGCTACTTCATGGGCATTTGTACTTGACACTTGACTTTTTTTTTCATTTTACTAATTTTTCAAAATTCGGAGAAATATCCTATGCCAAACAAATATGAATGCTATTCTTCAGTTTGCTGTCAGAAAGTCTTTCTCTGTTCTTCCCTTTTATTTGTTTAAGAACTGAAAAGCTCTATTCACATACATATGTACTCCCAAACATACACATAACCTTAGCAGCATTCTAAGTGTGCAAATTGAAGACTATTTAGTTCCCTGTAGAAAATTCAATGAGTTCCAAGTGCATAGATGGATCCCGCACTTCTTAAGCATCCACTGACAGTGGTGTTTCAAAAATGAAAAATTGCGTTTCCATATTTTTAATACTAGCAAATCGTCTCTCAAATTCTTTAAGAAGGTGGGACAGAACTGACACATACTCTTCAATAGAAAGTGTGTCCTTTGTTGTGACAGTAACTAGTCTAGAGAAAAAGATTTGTTTTTATTTCAATTGGTCAATCCAGAGAGAGATTTTTAATTTGAAGGCACGAATTAAGTTCCTCATTACTGTAATCAAATGTTTTTTCCCCTTGAAGATTTACATTCAAATGGTTCAGGTGCTCCGCAAAATCCGTTAAAAAAACAAAGGCTTGCTATCCATTTTGGGTGTTCGATTTCAAAAGTGTCTCATTTATTTTCTTTTAGGAACGCTACAATATGTTGGCGTAATTTAAAGAATCGAGTAAATAACTTACCGCGGCTCAACCACCTGACCTCAGAGTAATATGGGATATCTGTATGCTGTATGTCTAAGGACCGCAGAAACTCCTTAAATTGCTTATGATTCAAGGCATTTGACCTTATGAAATTAGTTACTTTAATAAAACGGTTTCCATAACATTGCCAATTTGCACGCTTTTTGCACACAGCGTTTCTCTGTGGATTATACAATGTACTGGTATAAACATCGGGACATTCATAGATTGAAATTTTGTTGTCATTCTACCAACAAAGCGTTTCTTTTCCCCCACCAGAGCTGGAGCGCCATCTGTTGTTGTTACTAATACAAGCTTTTCCAAAGATAGTCCCTTTTCACTTATGGTGTGTTCAATGACATTGAAAATATCCTCAACTGTAGTGGTGTCCTTCAACGATATTAAATATAGGAACTCTTCAATCACTTCAAAATCTTTGTTTATACCTATAAAATACATCAGGTCCTGCGTTGTGTCACTTACGTCTCAACTCTCATCGAATGCTAATTAAATAAATAATAGTTTTAAAAGACTAAAACAACACGCTTTATTAGAAAACCGAACTAAAAATTAAAAATAATTTTAATTTCCAACACGCTTGGGATACAATTAAAGTGGTCAACAAAAAAATCATCTCCAACACATCTAGAATAAAACTAGAGTTATCTACAAAAAAATAATTTTGCCATCAAAAGCGTGGGGTGATCTATATCAATTAATATATTTGATAATAAACATATTGGTAAAAGTAAAGTCTCCAAGAAGAAAACGGGAAAACCATAAAAAGCGCCCCACACTTTTGAAGGTAAAATTATTTTTTTGTAGATAACTATAGTTTTATTCTAGATGTGTTGGAGATGATTTTTTGACCACTTTAATTATATCCCAAGCGTGTTGGAAATTAAAATTATTTTTCATTTTTTAAGTCGGTGTTCTAATAAAGCGTGTTGTTTTAGTTGATTTAAACTATTATTTATTTTTTAGTTTTGTTTTCTAACAAAGCGTGTTGTTTTAGTTTTATTTTAAACTATCATTTACTTTTTTAATTTTTAGTTTAATTGATTATCATGAACCGGAATCCCATGAAAATTTAATTTCGTACGATATTTTTAGTGTCTAGGCACGAATATAATAATATATTTTTTTTAAATTATTATTATCTAACATTATTATAATATTTTTTGTATATTTTAATATAGATAGATAATTACAGTTAATCGTATCCTTCTCATATTTTTTGGATAAATTACAAAGTGGTAAGTTTACAAAATTGTCATTAATATTTTACAGAATAAGATGTAAATATCTTTAAATTCGATACTATTGTAGTATGAGCTAAAAGTAATACTCTATTAAAAACAATCCTCCGGTCCGGATTTGAACCAGCGACCTATGGATTACTGGAATTATATACCACTATAGTCCACCGCTCTACCAACTGAGGTACCAGAGGATATAATGTGAATTTCTTACAACGATGGACTAAAAAGTCGATAAGTCCGCAACCTATTATATCGGTCTTTATTTTTTTGATGTCCTGATGTTCCTGGCCAGGATCGTAGAAAAACAATTATGAAATTATTGTATTGTTATTAGTATTTTACAAGTATACAAAGTTTCAAGTCGATCCAATGTTTTTAAATGGGTGGAAATCGTGTTGAAAGATTCCGTTACATAGGTAGACAGATACAGGTCAAGCTAATATAAAGAGTGTAAAAAAGTGAGAGTCTGAGTGTGATGTAGGAGTCGAAATTCTATATCACACGCAACATCTTGTGCACGGTTTGCAATGGTGTTCCGACAGAGACTGGCAGATTCAAACTACTTCATTTAATGAGGACACAAATTTCTTCCAGCAACTTTTAAACAATTCTGAACAAATTCACCATCAGTGAAAGGTCTTTAATTACCAGATGAGACAGCTCGAAACTACATTTCACTATTTCATGAGATATCTCATCTTTTTCACCTTCATGAACAGTTGTCTTTAACCGTTTTATTAATGGAACGCGTTCCTCGCCTTCTACATCTCTCAAATCATTTTCATGTTTCCGTTCATAATGCCATTTTAAATTAAACTTTTTTGTTGACAAGAATTGATTACACACTAAGCACTGTGTACTGCCACCAACTCTTGTGTATAGAAATGTGGCTTCCCAATTAGAATCGAAAAACGTTTCGGCTAAACGCTTGATTCTCGCAAGACTTCCTTGCTAGACGCAGCCATGCTCATCACTGCGTTTGAAGAGTGAGTCTGAACCTAGTCACCAGGTAGCGTTACCTGTCCAGTGGAGCGCTCCGTAAGCATATCGGTGCGCACCGTCTCATGGAGCTCGTGTTTTACATCACTGACATAGAGGAAACAGAATAGCCAATCAAGCGAAAATTAGCTAATATAATAAACAATAATAATAGAGAATAATCACAATCGTGCAGTTTTCTCATATTATTATAAGAACAAATGAAGATAGCTATAGATGACTCTAGACAACATATTACTCACTATTATCTGACATTCCACCAGGGTACATTTATAATGTTAACTAAATGTCAGCTAATCTACCCAAATCGCAATGTAACTCGCCCAAATGTACCTAAACGCAAGGAAATACTTTCTCTCACTATATTTAAGTGAGATTTATGTGAAATTCTTTTCTTTCACCATTCCTTTGTCGACTTTTCTTCGGCACAAAACAAGTGCAACCAAAATAAATTAAACGGTGTTATATTTCAATAGTTAACAGGAACTAAGTAGAGTGGTATGAAATTAAACTTTCCAGTGTCTAAAAATCTGAAATGTGTAATAAATATGCTCATAAAATTATCAGTTTATTATATTCGCATTAAATTATCTTTTCATCAAAATATGCGCAACAAAATAGTGAATTCATAAAAGTGTGCACATGAAATTGCCTTTTTATAAAATATCCGCATCAAATTAGTTTGTTCATAAACATATGCTTATGAAATTGGCTTTTCATCAGTCATAAATGCCCGGTAAATTTGCAAGCTAAAGTGCCTCTAGCGGAAACTGCAGTTAACTTTTGGTGGATTATTGCTGGATAAATAATTACGGATAACGTCACTAAAAAAGTTGCGCTAGCGTAAACATAATTAGACATGATGGCAATGTGATTAGCGACTAATGATCCGTTTGAAGATACGTACGGCCTCAAAACTGATCGATCATCATTGCTACAGAGGAATCTCATTTCAAATCGAGTTGTTCAACAGTTGATAATGACTGCCCTAGAGAATACTCGTAATCTAGTACATAATATATTTCTTTAATTTCCTGGCAATGCATTAACATTAAAACAAACAACTAAACCATAAACACGTTGGGAATTAAGAGGAAATGGTGTATGGCGTACTTATAGCAATTGTAATTATAACCCTCCTCTCACCTATAAACGCGCGAAAATGTACAGCCTTAGACAAATTTGATGGCGCAATTCTTGTTGATCGAAAATTAAAGTTTTGGAGAGCTATCAAGGGCCTTCTAAGCTTGTCGCGCTTGGAGAGAAAAAAAATCACACCAATAAGTTATTATTTTAATAATTGTGCTGTCTCCAAGGAATTCAAATCGGGCGGCGTAACACATTCTTCATGCAGTATTGGCATCGTTCACTTCGGTGGAGCAGTCGTAATATGCTCTGTTGCGACGACGCGGGTCAAGGTTTGATCCTGGACAGGAAGATTATTTTTAACAACGCCGTTAATTTTTACAATTCCTATACGTTACCAGGCTTCATGAAAATACATTTTTATATATAGAGAATTAGATAAATTAAGGGAAACAAGTTATATGTAGAACATGAATAACGATTTTAACATGTCATTGCTTCGTTTACTTAAAACAAGGCATAACAAGATTGTTTATTTCCACAACTAATTTAAAATTTCAATATACAAATGAGTCTGGAATATTGCGTCGCTTCATACAGACTGTTTATAGCAGGGGCGGTTGTGGTCTAGTGGACGGAACGTAAGTTTCCCCACGCAAGAGGTCGGGTGTTCGTTCTCGCTCTCATGCATTTCTCTCTCTCTCTCTCTCTCTCTCTCTCTCTCTCTCCCTCTCTCTCTCTTCTCCCCCTCTCTCTGGTCCCTATTTCAATCATTTTGTTTGTTTTCTTCTATTTGATTTGCATTGTTTTATTTACAGCATTTACCGCATTACGTATTTGCGCGAAATTATTTTTTCTTGTACGAGACACATCGAAATAGGACGGATTTTAGTTTCTCAAATAGCTGTGCACTTGTGAACCAAGTAGCTGACTTCTGACCATGCGCAATGGCTTCGTTCTGAGACTTAAAAATTATCTGTGCCCCATAGATCCTTTCAAAGGCTGTACTTACTAATGATGCAGTTAATAAATTACCTATAAAAGTTTATTTTGAAGAAATATTAAAAATTAATCTAAATGTGATTCAACTAACAAACAATGCTAGACAAAAAAGACAAACATGAAATTAGGGTTAATTATTTTTGTTAGCTTTTCAAGTTTAATTGCTTGGTCTTAAACTTTTCTGTAGATAACATACTAACCCAATGATTTTAAAATTCATTCAGAACCACCAGGTTAACGTGTATCCGCAGCGGTGGACTAGAGATTATGCTCCTTACCTCTGATCCCGAGGGTATCGATTTCCAACCCGGCCAGGATCGATCTCCGGTCGGGGCAGTTTTTCTGGGTGAGGTTTTTATCGGGGTTTTTCCTCACCTGTAAGACAAATACCAGGAAAACTTTAAAGCCCAAACGGTCCCCGAAATCATATGGCCATCATCATCATTCTTATCATCATCATCCTTCACCTGTGTGGAAAGCAACGGGAAGCTACCACACCTACAATTCCCTAGTAAAGCTGCAAGCATAGCATGAAAATGCTATGATTGCAGTGAAGGACCTGCCTTCGGCCAGAATTACTATGGATGGATATATATATATATATACATACCATTAACTTTGTGCAACATGTTTAGCACGGAAGAACGGGTTGCCATTGTTTCTGCACGGGTACTCCGATTGTCATATGAAGATTCCAGAGCTGAATTTACCCATAAATTGTATAAACCAACCCAAACAAAGGGACAAATTCATCTGTTTGTGAACAAATTTAAGAGCACCAGCAATGTGTGTGTATGTGTGTGTGTGTGTGTGTGAGAGAGAGAGAGAGAGAGAGAGAGAGAGCGAGAGAGAGAGAGAGAGAGAGAGAGAGAGAGAGAGATGAGGGACGCCATGAACGACCACGCGTATCAGCAGAAATAGTACAGCAGGTTCAAATTGCCAGTGACAGAACGCATCAACTGGACGCCTCAATATGGAGTTATATGCTCCTCGACACAGTGTGGAAAATTCTACGTTTCACTCTACGAAAACGTCTTTATCACGTCTGCTTGACTTACGGAATCGTATCACAGAAGCAGCAGGCTTTTTTACGGTTTAAATGTTAAGGTCCATTTTTCGTTTCACAGCTGGGAGATGGAGTATATATTTTCACCCAGATGGCGGTCATGTACAAAGGTAGTGGAATATGTGTAAATCTTCACAATAAGATTCATTTTTAATCATTGTCTTCCTTCATTGAAATGGATAGTGAATTTAGAGACACCATACATAATGAAGCATTTATGTTTTATTAGTATTAAAAAACAAGTATCAACGTTGACAGAAGTGTCGCTACAATGTATTAAAATTGTTAAAATTCGTATCAAACGTAACCACGTAGCATTACCATTAAAATTTAAATACATTTAATATTGAAACTCTGTTTTCATAAAAGCTACTTGAATAATTTATTCAACCACGATAAGTAAAACACCGATGCGTAGTGTTAATTTTATGAACTGCAAAACCTCTATGTACTCAATGAACAAATTAATTTCAAACATATGAAATTACATATAGAAAAATAGTATTAACTAACCCACTGGCTCTATCGAAACCGTAGGTACATGGCCGCACGGATATAATCTCTCTATACATCCCTATTCTGACCTAATGTTTTCCAATAATTCCCTGTATAATCTACTTCCCTCAAATCATTCATAATGTTATTCTCCCACCTCATTCTTGGTCTACCTACTGGGCGTTTTCCCTCTGGTTTTCCTACAAGAAGCTTCCATGCACCACTTTCATCCCCCATTCGTGCCACATGTCCTGCCCATCGCAGTCTACGAGACTTAACTATTATTATTTCTGGCTTCATATAAAGACCAAGTAGTTCACTGTTAAATAGTTGTCTCCATTCACCTGTCTGTTCATCTCTTTTTGGTCCAAACATTTTCCTAAGAACTTTATTCTCAAATATCCATAATCTCCTTTCCTCCCTTAAAGTAAGAGTCAGTGTTTCGCACCCATATAGTAGTATTAACTGTGACATATAATCAAAATTTTCAAATATATTAATTTTTGTTTATTCACGTTCAATAATTTTATTAGATCAATTTTGATTAAAACGTAATGTTTTACCAAATCGAAAAATACAGAATGTGAGAAATAATAAAAACAATAGTAGATGGCTCCATGCCGCAAGCGGCCTCTCATCCGCTGGGGTCTCCATATCGAGTCTCGATCACTCCATGTGGTTTCCTTAGCGGAACAAAATGGAGCTTGTAAAGTTTTTTCTTTGTTCATTTGGCCCTGTGACGGTACATCAGGCGTGGTTGTCCGGCACTCGTATTTCACAGTCCTCTATAAATAGAGGGCTTCCTCTCATCTCACCCTTCGACCCGATTCTGGGTTGAGGGTATTATTATAATAAAACATTTATATAGCAGGTTATAACAGACTCATTGGAACTACTAAAACGAGAGGTTTATGACCGCACGTACATAAGCTATCCATACATTCCTATTCTCAGCTAATAGCTTCCAATTATTTCCTGTATAATTTAATTTATCTCCATCAAATCCTGATGACAAACTTACAATTTTATAAACATTTTGTATGGTTTGTATGGGACCGATATATAGGTTGTATGTATATATATAAGGGTGTCCCAAAAAATCTAAGTATTTTATTTTTACCGCATACCCTCTTAATTTGTTAGTATAATGTTAAACAATTCTAAATACAATTTTGTATCGAGGCCCACGGTAACCCGTGCCGACTTGCTTCGAATCATGTCAGTATTTGCAAGTTATGAAAAGAGAATTTGAACAATAATGTTATTATATTATAAAATACTAAATATGGTTATACGTTTTGGGCATATAGATGTTTTATTTACTAAATGAACTTTTAGTTCTAGAATCCTTCTATACTAACCCAGAACAAATTGTCATATCTTAAGTTTGGCATAACGTAGGTACGGGTTATCATGATTCAATCGCAATAATACTTGTTGAGTTATTAAGGTAAAAACAAAAGTAGAAGGTGTGCATACTTGATATTGCGAAAAAAAAACTATGTCTTGGACACTGCAACATTCTCCTTTGTAAACACTTGCTATATGCTGCCAGCTTTATATGGACGCGAACTGTGAGGATAGGTGATATAGGCCTACCTTTAATTCTGGGTCACATAATACTTTATTGACCGTACCTAAGGGAACGTGTTTAGGGGATCGCACCGGGTCCCTCTGCATCTGAGGCAACAACATAACCTCTAAACCATAGCGGATGCAATACATTATTATAACTCCAAAGAAATAAACGTTATCTCAGTCAAAACATAAATTTATTGTGTCGACGTTTCAATCTCCTTATGTGAGATAATACATTATTGTTTTAAAATGTTTAAAGATTGTACGTATCTTTGGTAATAATGTACGGTTTTAAGTCTTCAAAATAACAATAAACCCAACGTCGCATCAGCTGGGTCTATTGCAATAGGACCAAAATTCGGACACATTATTCAAATCTACGCTTTTATAATTGCGTGTTATTGTAAACATATGAAGACCGTAATATCTGAAAACATACCGACATAATCTAATATTTAGCATTCTATCTATAGTGTTCTGCCCAAGGGCAGGTCTTTCACTGCAATCATAGCATTTTCATGCTGTGCTGATTTACTAGGGAATTATAGGTGTGGCAGCTTCCCGTTACTATTCACACCGGATATGATGATGATGATGGTGGCCAGATGATGTTCGGGGACTGTTCGGGCCTTAAAACGTTCTGATATTTGTCTTGCGATGGAAAAACCCCAAAGAAAACCTCATCCAGGAAGCTTGCCCCGACCGTGAATCGAACCCGGGCTCATTGCATGACATGGTAGCACGCTACTTGGACCACAGAGGTGGAGCATTTAACATTATAGTGCGGTAAACCCACGGAATATCTTACTACTGCTAGATGTATATATTTTGTAATTTTATCACGTTATATTGGTAAATTTCAGGATTTACTAAAGCGACCCGGAATAATTGTATTAATTTAATACGACTCATTTCATTACGCCGTTCTATTGTTCGATGCAAAAACTGAATTATAAATATAAGTCTTCTCTATGCTGTGACATATTTCTCTTTTAGGAGATAACAGTTATTAAACCACAGATATTAATAATTGAAGCAATATATCTCTTCGTTGGTACATTGCAATTTGCACAGATAGCGGTTTTGTAATTAAACTTATCTAGTTGTGTGTTACCGATATTATCGAAATCTTGCTGTTACCACCTGTACGTTCTTTCTGATTAAAATCTACGGGTCGACATTCTACGTCAATATTGTTATTCATGACAACCAGGTTTCATTTTACGTTATTAGCTTCTTCTAGACGTTTTTAGAAACAAAAGAACATAGGGTTTATCCATTTTTAGTACTTCTTGACATTTTAAAATTTATTTAATACTAGCTAATACCCGGCGTACATTTTTACGCCTAAATAAAATAAATATTACAAGTAATCACGTCACGTTGCACGGTATACGCTGAGACAAACGAAATACGGTGGTTGCTAGTCAGTTTTTTAATTTGGATTTCAGGTAAACTCCACTTCTAATTGTCGGATTTATCTCATTTGTGAATAATACCTACCTCGGTTTATTTTAATTGGATATCCATAGTAATTCTTTGGATTTGAATGCAGGTGTTTCACTGCAATGATACCATTTTCATGCTTTGCAGCTTCACTAGGGAATTACAGGTGTGGTAGCTTCCCGTTGCTTTCCACACCGATGAAGGATGATGATGATGATGATGATGGCCGGATGATTTTCAGGGACCGTTGGGCCCTACGCTTCCTGACATTTGTTTTACAGGTGTGGAAAAACCCGAAAAACCCTCATCCAGGAGCCTGTCCCGACCGGCAATCGAACCCGGGATCGCTGCGTGACAATGCAGTACGCTACCTCGAGACCACAGCGGTGGACTTAATTGGATATAGTCTACTGAATCTCGTTGTGATACATCGAAAATTGTGACCGCTTGAGAGTTTTTTTAAATTTTCACTTCAGGTAAACTCCTACACATAATGGTTTTAGAGGGTCCAATTGTGAATCTAAAACATCCAGGGACCCACTCAAACAAAAATCATCAAAATCGGTCCAGTCATTTAGGCAGTTTTTAATTTCAGATTTTTTGTAAACCTCTACTTCTAATTGTCAGATATCACTCATTTTTGGAAACTATATATCTCTGTTTATGGTAATGGGATATACTTAGTTTCGTTGTGCAACATAAAAAATTGTGACCGCGAGAGCGATTTTTAAATTTTCACTTCAGGTGAACTCCTACACCTAACGATTTTGTGAATCTGAACCATCCAGGGTCCTGCTCAAACACATACACAAATGCTCATCATTATCATTTATCACTCATCATATAACCGGGGTAACGTTACTCCGCCTACCAGGTGCCCCAACCTGAGAAATGGGTTATGATTATGTTAAAGACACGTGGCCAGAAATGTCATAAAAGACAAACGTCGTGGCATTGGACAAAACATATTATAACATGTATTACTCTACTATAAAATTTTTATAATATTTATTTAAATTTAACAAAAAACCTAAAAATAAAAAAGTGGTGTCTTATTATTTCGAGGTTCCGATATTTAATTCAGAAATAAAAACTGTCTTCATCAACAAAACTTAACTAATTATATATATGTATTAATTACAATTATATATATATATATAATCAGTAATTATATGTAATTATATCAAGCATACAATATATTGTTAATAATTTCGATTCGATCCAAAGAAACTGATCTGACGCTAGTTTTGTAAACAATGTTAATCGCTTGAATGCGGACAGTTTTGAAGTGTTACAATGGCAAATGATAGGTTTTTACCGCCATGCGAAATAATTGTATGGTGCCTATAACCGGAAAAGTAATCCTTATGTAATAAAAATAATTTGGGGATTCATTTTATTTTATTTTTAATATAAAAATATTTAAATAATTTAAAATTAAACATTATTTATTTTACAATGTTAAATATAATAGATGATTTTGTAACATCAATGTGAAATGTAACAATTATTACGTCACATATATTGTGATAAATAATATATACAGAATTCACAGACAAAAGTTTACGACATAAGAAAGTTTCAATAATGTGGTCTTAAGTCGGCCGAACATGAACAATATGATTAGGTATTGAGGAATGAAGACGGGCTTATCGTGTTCTTTCTTGATGATGTCATTACCAATCAGAAACTGACAACATTATTATTTGCAACAGAAGAAGAAGACATGGTTATAGAGATGTGAAAATAGATCGACGCCATTGAATCATCTCAAAATATAAATTTAAATAATTGGCGATATGTTGAATTATATTGGTTTAATCTACATAGAAAACGTAAATAGAAACGACGTACGTCTAATGAAATAAAAAGTATATATATATATATATATAGCCTATATATATATATATTTTAAATATTTAAAACAAAAAAATAAAATCGCAAATACTACCAAGCTAAATATATATATATATATATATATATATAATATATATATATATATGATAAATGATAGAAACGATATTCATAAGTTTCATCTTTATTGCCAAATATTATTGTGTAATAAATAATTTATTGAAGAAGTAAATGTTTTATTTGATTACAAAAAAAATCTTTACTCACCATATTTACGACAGTTACAAATATTGGCACTTCTCACCATAATTGTGTTGATCAGTGACTCCCCTGAAGGGATCTACATGCCGGTGTAAAAATAAATAAACGGACGGAATAGAATATTTAATGAAATAAATTCATTACCTAAGAAACTATAGTCACAAATATCGGCGCCGCAACGTGGCCCGAAAAGAACTAGAGTAATTCAATCGCATGTCCCAGAAATCTGTTTTCCTACATTAGTTCACCCGCATTTTGTCGGGTTTGATCAAGTTTTGGGTGTCGTTATGTAAGATTGAGATCATTTATTTTTCATATTTTATTACTATTATATAATCTACTTTAACCTCTTGAATTCTTCTTATGCCATATAACATTTTGATGTTAAATGTAGGGTAAATAAAGGAACAACAGCAACATTTAATGAAATAATATAGCACAAAACTATTTTAGCGAGAAAAAATTCATATATGCAAACGTGTACTTCATAATATAATGATTTACGGAGCGTATACGTGAAAGTTTGATAAGAATTTGAATTCAAAATCACTACTCTCGTAACTGATAACTTATTTTAACGATGAAAAAATATTAGAAAATTTTTTTTTCTCAAATGCCCCAGGTTTTTCTTTTGACATTCCTGGTTTTTCTCCTGGCATGGCGTCTTGTAACCCACTTCTGAGGTTGGGGCTCCTGGAAGGCGGGATTACTTTGCCCCGATGATATGATGGGTGATGATAATGGTGCGCCAGGAGAGTCCCTAATCCTAAGCTTAACCTAAGATTAATACGAATGATGATGATGGTGATGATGATGGCCATATGATTTCGGGGACCGTTTGGGCCTTAAAGTGTTTCTGACATTTGTCTTACAGGTGAGGAAAAACTCCGATAAAAATCTCACCCAGAAAAACAGTCCCGACCGGTGATCGAACCCGGGCCCGCTGCGTGACAAGGCAGCACGTTACCCCGACACCACAGCGGTGGGCATATTACAAAATATTTGATAATTAATTTCTAAGGACAATTTTTGGAACAATGAAATACGAAATGACAGATGACTGGAGGTGGCTAATTAGCAGCGTACTACGTGATAATTATGAGAAACCAAATTAAAAAAAAAAACAGTCAAGTCTCGTAGTCTGCAATGGTCAGGACATGTGGCACGAATCGAAAATGGAAGAATGATATGGACATTTTTTGTAGGAAACTAGTGGAAAGCGCCCAGTAGGCAGCCAAAAATTAGATGGGAGAATAACATTAACCGTGGTGTAACGGAAGGAATTATACCTATTGGTTTGATAGTGCCAGTGAGTTAGTTATTGAATTACATACCATTTACCAGAGAACTAATAAAATATACTCTTCCAAATGAATGGAAAGAATCGATTATCACATCAATCTACAAGAAATGTGATAAGACTGATGAAAACAACGAAGTACATTCATTACTTTGAACTTCATACAAAATGCTAAGAAATATATTAGTATGCATATATATTCCGATTTTTGATGACGTAAAAGTTCTAATTTTGATTTGGAGGAAATGTGTTTAAATAGAATAGATATTTAGTAAAGACAGATTTTAGAAAATAATTATGAACTATATGTAGAATTTAAAAAAAAAGTATGCCATAGAAATATGATAGTGAAGTTTTACAGTAATCTGCTGGAATTCTGAATTCCTGAAAATTTAATTACACTTATTCAAGCACAGGTGACCATGTAACAGCGAATTACACTGTCTTTATAGGAAGCCAGATATAATGAGAAATGTTAAGTCTCGTAGACTGAGATGGGCAGGACATGTGGCACGAATGGGGAATGAAAGACGTGCATGGAAGCTTCTTGTAGGAAAACCAGAGGGAAAACGCCCAGTTGGTTGATCAAGAATGAGGTGGGAGAATAATATTAACTATGATTTGAGGGAAGTAGATTATACAGGGGATGATTGGAAAACATTGGCTCAGGATAGGGATGTATGGAGAGCTTATGTCCGCGCGGCCATGAACCTATGGGTTCGATAGTGCCAGTGATTTAGTTAGTTAGTTATTCAAGTGTGCTTAAATGGCACAAAGAGTGGGGTGCGGATAGATAAACAGTGTTCAGATAATTTTCAAATTCAAAATGGTTAAATCATAGAGATGCACTATATCTTCTGTTATTTAATTTAGTACTACAACCTGTCATGAAATCTTTGGAAGATGAAGAAGATGTATATCTCAATGGTATTAATAGGCTGTTAGTAAATGTTAATGGTGTAGTATTCTATTAAAACACAACATTCTATTAAATGACAGTAAGAAAATTGGCCTGGAAACAAATTCAATATAACTAAATATATGACCACTAGTAGAAATATATAATGAAAACAGACGCTTAATATTAGTGAAGCGAAGAAAATTTAACTTAGAAACGCACATCCTCTTCATAGATTACAAGAAGGCCTTTGATAAAGTATATAGACCAAAGTTATGGAACACGTTAAGTGAAAAAAGGAATTCCATTACACTTGATAGTAGTAATTAAGAAAAATATGAGAAAACAAAAATAAAAATAAGTCAAAGGAAACCAATATATATATAACAGGAGGATATAGACAAGGTTGTACACTATCAACCACTCTTTTTAACATTTATTTTGACGACATAAGCTCATGGAAGCAAATGACGACTGGGGGTATGAACTTAGGAAATACAGTAATAATAAATAATAGTTTTAAAAACTAAAAGAACACGCTTTATTAGTAAACTAAAAATGAATTATAATTTTAATTTCCAATACGCTTGGGATAAAATAAAGTGGTCAACAAAAAAATCATCTCCAACACATATAGAATAAAATTAGAGTTATCAACAAAAAGAAAATAATTTAACCATCAAAAGCGTGGGGTGCTCTATATCAATTAATATATTTGATAATAAACAGATATTGGTAAAAGTAAGCTCTCTAAGAAGAAAATGTAAAAATCATAAAAATCACCCCACGCTTTTGATGGTAAAATTATTTTCTTTTTGTTGATAACTCTAATTTTATTCTATATGTGTTGGAGATGATTTTTTTGTTGACCACTTTATTTTATCCCAAGCGTATTGGAAATTAAAATTATAATTCATTTTTAGTTTACTAATAAAGCGTGTTCTTTTAGTTTTTAAAACTATTATTTATTTTTTATTTTTTAGTTTTAATATTTTACAGAATAAGATAAAAATGTAAATATCTTTAAATTCGATACTATTGTAGTACGAGCTAAAAGTAATACTCTTCTATAAAAAAAAACCCCTTCCAGCCGGATTTGAACCAGCGACGTATGGATTACTGAAATTATATACCACTAAGAGTTCACTGCTCTACCAACTGAGCTCTTACAACGATTGACTAAGAACTCGACAAGTCCGCAACCTATTATACCAGTTTCATTTTTTTTATTTTCGGATGATTCTGGCCAGGATTTTAGAAACAAAATATGAAATTATTGTATAGTCACGGGTTCTCTACAAGTATACAAAGTTTCGTTTCTAAGTGGGTGAAAATCGTGTTGAAAGATTCCGTTACATTGATACAAAAACACGTTTTTTGATTTTCTGATGATTATGACCAGGATTTTAGAAAATAAATATGATATTATTGTATTGTCACGGGTCCTCTACACGTAAACAAAGTTTCAAGTCGATCCGATTAATTTAATTGGGTGAAAAGCGCGTTGAAAGATTCCGTTACATAGATAGATAGATACAGGTCAAGCTAATACAAAGCGTGTAAAAACAGTAACCTTTGCAGAGGACCTGATTTTAGTAGCAAAAACGAAAGGTAAATTACAAACTAAACGAAGTATAAAAAATGCAACATGCAAATATCATCAGAAAAATAAAAAATGTCTTTCAGGGGCGCTCATTCTAGTTTGGACATAGTATATTAGAAAATAGACCAATAGAACAGGTGGTAAGATAACGTCCTGGGTTGCGAAGTATCGTACACAGCGGAAACATATAAATAACAAAGTAAGTAAGTTTAATTATATAACAGGAACACTAAGAAGACCATTGACAAATAAAGCCAGGAAATACTTTATAATGAAATTATACAAGACAATGGCAGTTCCTATTATTACTTATGGTTCCGAAAAATGGACAATGACAACAGAACAATCTGCCAGAATACAAGCTGCTTAAATGAAATTTCTCAGACCAATAGCAGGATATCAGAGAAATGACAACAAACATAACACAGAAATAAGACAACAACTAAAAGTAGAGAAATTAAAACAAAAATAGTGAAATATAGGACAAACTGGAAAGAACACTTATCCAGGATGACTGAGAATAGAATACCAAAAGCAGCATACAGCTATTCACCACGAGGACAAAAATGTTTGGAAATACCAAAGAAAAGATGGGAAAAGCAGCAATTTGGAGCCGGAACAGGCTAGTAAATAAGCCTAAACTGTGACGAAGAAGAATAAGAAAATTTAATAATGAAAATTAGTTAAAAGGGGCTGAATTCAAGTATCTGGTAATAAAAAAAGTGTTAATACAAATAGGAATGAGATGGAGAAACAAATTAAACATAGGGTAAATTCTGGAAACGTTAAACGAACATACAATAAACGGTTACTCTTCCAGGTTATTAAACGGATACAAACATTTTATTACTTTAATTTGGGGAAAAATGAGTATTTGAGATTAGGTTCTTAGAAAAGTTACCAATCAAACAAAGACAAACCGACTGGTGAATGAAATGAGAAGTCAACAAGCAGTGAGCTGCAGGACGTTCAAGCATCATATAATACGCTGGGAAAGACATGAGCCACAAATAGGCAATGAAAGCGGAGAATGGAAAATTCTTGTAGGAAAATCAGAGAGAAAGCGTCAAGTAAGTTCAGAATGAGGTGAGAGAATAACAATCCGAGATTTCAGGGAAGTGAATTATACAGAGAAGATTGAATAGGAATATATAAAGAACTATATCCGCTTGGGGTTACGGCGCAAAAAGTGAACATCCGAATTTCGAGATCATTTTGGTTTTAAAATGAAGATTAGGACCATTAAACATGAAAAAAACAAAATAAAAAAAATTGCCCACCATCCAGTAACAAAGCAGTAAAATAACATTTTATAAGCACTACAAAATACAAATTTCACTAGTTTATTGTACAAGACATCCCCTTTTCGTTATAAATTTGATATTAAAATGAAGCTTAGGATAACACAAGATGGAAACACAAGAAAATCTAAATAAATTAGGTTATAATAATAATTTCTTATACATAATTTGGTTAGGTTAGCTTTTAGTTTCTTACACACATATAGTATAATTTATTTACATACCTGTAATTTAATATTGTCTAAATGCCATTCTATTTATTACAGGTTAGAGTAATTTATATAAGTTAGGTTAGCTTTTAGATTATTATACATGTATTCTAATAAATTATATTAGAAATTTTGAAGATTATGTTTTAAATAATTCGCACCTATTTATTGAATATTTTGTAAGGGCTAATTTACCGTTGTTCATTTTCGAGAAATACGTTCGATGACGTATCGATTATTATCGACAATCGATTCAGTTAAACCATTTTTTTCTTAAGAAACTCTATGTGAGGATGTGATTTGTACTAAATTTCAAACTCTTTGCTACGTAATTTTGAAAATACAGCATTTGGAAATACAACAATGCACTTTTATTACAATAAAATATTTATTCTATTTTCGTTTCTCTATTGAAGAAAACATGTTTTCACCCTGGACTAACGTCTGAATATCGAACCTGACAACACGACCACAATGGCAGCCACTTACTTCAGGTAATACAGGAAATAGTGCTTTATAAATTATTTTATTGCTTTGTTTCTGGATGGTCCGCAAATGTTTTTCATGTTTTCATCTTGGACGTTCCTAAGCTTCATTTTAAAACAAAAATTATCTCAAAATTCGAATCTCCACTTTTTGTGCCATGCTCCCGCTTGGATGTAATAGTGTCTGTCAATCAGACAGAGTGATTTTTTTAATGACTGCATTTAATGAAAAATGACTATGTAAGTAAAAGGAATGAGATGATATGAACTGAGATTTTACTCTCCCTTTTTATGAAATAGAGTGAGTTATAATAATGACTTAAAATGCCAGACACATTTGTTACAAGCGTCGCTATGTCCCGAGTGTCATCTTAGTGTGACAGTGAACCTCTCCTTGTTTATATCAAGTCCTTGGCACTTTAAATTTCCCCTGTGTAGTCCACAACCACTGCTTCAAGACTCGCGTCAGACATGAAGTTTATAAATATTTCATTGTTCCAGGAGTCATTTGTCTCCTGTCTAATTTAAACTGTTTACGTCATATTCTTAATAACTGCCAGCATGAAATCTTACTTTCAAAATACCTTCTCCGTTCAGCTTGGATTCAAACTTCTAAACAATTAATATGATGATTTATAATACTTAATACAACAAGGATTTATCCTCCCAGGCCAATAAATTTGATATATTAACATCATCTTCCTTTCATGTGATAGATCTAGTGGTCTGTTACGGTCTCAATCCAACGTTTGAAGGGTCTGCCCAAAGATCTCTTGCCTGGTAATTTAAGATCTGACGTGGTATTCTTGTTCTGCTCATTCTTCGTACGTGAGATTTCCAGTTGTTTCTGTATTTTTGTACATATTCCATGACTGATTCTGTTTGTAATTCTTTGAGAATGTCAGAATTCCTTTTATGGTCTGTCCTTGAATAGCCCGCAGTACGTCTCATAATTTCATTTCTGCCGCAGTTAGTCTTTGTTCATCTACACTGCGAATTGTCCAGGCCTCACTGCCGTAACATAATATGGGTCTGGCCAGTGTTTTATAAATTCTAGTTCGTGTGTGTTGCTGTACTGTGTTTGGCTTGAAAATATTATTTATAATTCCTGTTACTCTGTTAAATTTTATAATGTTTTGGCTAAAATCTTTTTCTTCTTCGTATGTAACTTGGTATCCGAGATAGTTAAATGTTTTGGTTTGTTCTAATATTTTATTATATATAAAAATTTTACTGCGAACTGGGTCTTTTCCTAGGAAAGTCATGACTTTAGATTTATATTCAAAAAATAATTCTTACAATCTTCGAAGTATTTACACTGAAGTACAACAACAACAACAATAATAATAATTCAATTCAAAACTGGCGCGACAGGCCTACAAGACCCTTAGCCTATCAACCGGCTGCTGGCCTCACATCCACATGTGTCAATCACAGAGGTATATAATAATCAGCCAGTGTAGGGGTGACATGTGGTCAGCATATCGAGTCCCCCAGCCGTTATAGCTGGTTTTCTCAACCTGGAGCCGCTACTTATTGTAGCTACCCAAATTCATCACGATGCTGGGTGGGCACCCGTCCCATACTGGCCGAAATACTATGAGAAAATTTCTTCCCCCATGGAGACTCGAACCAGCGCCAAGTCCCTTAGCTCTGCGCCAAGGATTCAATAATAATAATAATAATAATAATAATAATAATATTAATAATAATAATAATAATAATAATAATAATAATAATAATAATAATAATAATAATAATAATAATACTTTTTTGCTCATTACCCAAGTTTCACTCCCATAAAGTAATGCGGGAACTGCCACTGTTTTATAAAACTTCAATCTAATATGTCTTCTTGTTTTATTCTTTAGTGTTTTATGATAGTTTCCAGAGTTTCATATTTATCTCTCTCAGTCTTTGTGTTTATAGTAAACATAAAGATAAGAATGTAGAATGAAGATATAAGAACAGAGCTTTATATACATATCAACTGGATCATAAAATCAAAAATATAGAGATAAATGATTTAGATATGTAGAAAGAATGAATGTAACAAGACTACCAAAAGCAGCATTTAACTAGAAGCCACGGAATGTAGGAAGGCCAGTGAAAAGATGGGCATAACAACTGTAAGGCGGGAACAGGCAATTTGCTTAGCCGTTAAGTGAAGCATGTCTCTACATGCTCACCATACGTTCCTCGGAGGATTTCCAGTTGATTGTCCTGTTCCATCTATGAATGCTGCATAATTTCAGCTGTTACGTGACGAAAGGCACCAGTAATGCGTTCTCGTAGATCAATGATAGAGCTTACATCTGTCTTATACATGATGTCCTTAATATAGCCCTAGAGATGGAACTTGCACGGGCTGATGTCGGGGGAACAAGCAGGCCAATCTGTAGGACACACTATCTTAAAGTTCATCCGGTGCTAGATGTTCGTCTTGGAGGTTCTTGTAGGTACTAACCAAGTCACTGGCTATATATAACCCGTAGGTTCATGCACGCGCGGACATAAGTTTTCCATACATCCCTATTCTGAGTTGTTTTGCAATCATCCCCTGTATAATCTACTTCCTTCAAATCATGTTTAATGTTATTCTCCTACCTCATTCTTTGTCTACTAACTCGTTTTCCCTCTGGTTTTCCTACAAGAAGCTTCCATACACCCCTTTCATCCCCACATGTGCCATTTGTCCTGCTCATCGCAGTCTATGGGACTTAACTATTCTATAATATACCTGATTTCGCATACATATCATGTAGCTCACTATTATGTAGTTTTCTCCATTCACCTGTCTTTCATCTCTTTTTGGCCCAAAAACTTTCCTAAGAACTTTATTCTCAAATACTCGTAATCTTCTTTCCTCCCTTAAAGTAAGAGTCCATGTTTCGCACCCATATAACATAACCGGGAGAATTGCTGGTTCTAACTACCTCACTGGCACTATGGAACCCTGAGGTTCGTGGCCGCGCGGATATAGGCTCTCCACACATCCCTAACCCGAGCTAATGTTTTCCAATCATTCTCTGCATAATCTATTTCCCTCAAATCATGGTAAATATAATTCCCCACCTGATTCTTGGTCTACCAACTGGACGTGAATTAATGGTACGGTTTTCTGAATTTTCACTGCAGTCGTGTCACAGATCTGATCTCTTCTAGCCACTAATAAGACATACATGTTTCCTGCATAACTGCTATTTTCTGTTTATTGAGCTCACTAGCGCCACTACACACTCAGAGTCCAAATTAAAGCAAGAATGCTAAACTTTAACAGTTGATGCTAGATTTCCTTTATTATTGAGGCGATAATATCTAATATCTATCTATAAAGGTATAGCCCAGTGTTGAGCCATAGCCTATCTTTTGTTAAAACTTAGTAGACTGAATACATTTACTTACCTTTGTCCATAGATGCCATGAGTGCCATGCGGTCAACACACCTACTCATTGAGGCATCTAGTTGGCAACTAAGATATTACTAGGATGTTTGAGATCGGTAAATTTTGCATAGAAGCCTTTCTATTCAGGCTTAAGGATCTTTTACGAGCCTCAGAATCTTCAGACTCGGGACCCACGGCCAGCGTAGCTTTTATTTTATAGATATGAGGTTGTATACATCATTTATAGACACGGTGTACATTTTACAACCACATAATGTGAGAGGTTAAACTACGATGGTGAAAAAATCTCTTCATAATTTATTCTTCATTAATTTTAATATTTCAGATTAATAACATCTCAACTGGATGAAGGGCGTCGTTAAATAAGCGACTCAAAGCTGGGAGTGAAAGTGACGACATCGTACGTTTTGCTCAGTAGCCTTCTGCGATTATGCATTGAGAACAAAGCGAACTGATTCATTCAACTGAGAAAAAAAATACGATCGGACTGTGATCAGGGGTAATACATTTTATTGCTTCGATGACAATTTAAGACTTTCCTTGAACGAGAATGTAACCAACAATTTTGTGTTTAATTCGTTCATTAAATTGAGTAATAAATTAAGCCACGTAGTTTCAGCACACTTATTATTGACTGAGTAAATTTTGCAACCAACTCAGGATTTGACGGTAACTCATAACGTGGCCGAAAGTGCTGAGACATCAATGTCTGGAGCACAGCTGCGGTTAGCCAACTAGTTTGGGTTCCTGTGCGAAACTTTTTCAGAGAATTTCAGCTGGTTTTGAGACCGAATCCCCCCTAGCATTATGATGAATTTTGGTAGCTATAGTAGGTTAAATTATTTTTAATACTTTGTCCTTTCGTACTAAAGTATCATAAAATTTAATAGAGGCTGCAGGTTGACAAAATCAACTCGAACAATCTACTTCACCCCTCTACTTGATGAATGATCATTCATATTTTTTATACCAACATGTGGATGCTGAGGCCAGCTGGATATACGCCAAGCAGCTTTGAGGCATTTCGCACTATGCAATTTTACAGGATTTCATAATTATATGGTTTTTCGAGGAAGTACAAAAATTATTATGGTTTTTAATTAATAGCCGTTAATTTTTAGTTATTTTTATTATTGCCTTTATGTCGATACAAATTTTAATCGTGATCATAGTTCAGAAATTTTATTTTCATATTATTTTTTTACGGAATATGATTAATAGAAAATTGTTTATTCTAGTATATTTAGACTCATTATAATTTAGTTATGAATAAAATTACAACAGTTAAATTTGATTATCTTGGAAGAAGCCTCCACAAAACAAGACAGGACAAAATAAGAAATGAATTCCTTTGGAGAGAAATGAATGTCACCACATCTGTTGTTAAGAGAACTGAAAATTAAATTTTTAAATGGTATGACCATATACAAAGAATGGATTATGAAAGATGGCCAAAACATATATACAAATGGCCACTCCCTGGAAGAAATAAACGTGGCAGATCAAGATGGAAATGAAAAACTCATGTCAGAACCATAATGGATGATAGGAATTTGGAAGAAGGAGATTGGAATTATAGAAATAAGTGGAAACTGAAAACGGCAAATCTATAAGTGGGGGAAAGCCGAAGAAGAAGAAGATTAATATTTCGAAACACAATCAGTGTTCGAGTGAAATTTAAAACCACAATGTAGAATAGTCCACCGCTGTGGTCTCGAGGTAGCGTGATGCCTTGTCACGCAGTGGGCCCGGGTTCGATCCCCTGTCGGGCAGTGTTTCTGAGTGAGGTTTTTATCGGGGTTTTTCCTCACCTGTAAGACAAATGTCAGGAAAAGTTAAGGCTCAAACGGTCCCCGAAATCATATGGCCATCATCATCATTATCTTCATCATCATCCTTCACCGGTGTGGAAAGCAACGGGAAGCTACCACACCTCCAATTCCCTAGTAAAGCTGCGAGCATAACATGCAAATGCTATGATTGCAGTGAAGGACCTGCCTTCGGGCAGAATTACTATGGATGGAATGTAGAATATTTTACAGTATAAACTGTATTAAATTCACCTCTATGATCCTCTTGTATTAAATTCCATAATCTGGTGGTATGGTCGTTGCCATGTATGCAATGGTCTCTAGTTCAAATCGTTATTGGAGCAAATTTCCAGAGTGAGGTTTTTCGGGGTTTTCCACACCTGTAGGACAAATGTCTTGAAAGGTTAAGGCCCAAATGATCCCCGATCGTCATATGGTCATCATAATCATCATCCATATCAAATTCGTCTTGTAGAGAATGAATGAATGAATGAATGAATGATGGTCTGTCTTGTCTTAAATGTTCGTTTCATCATGTGACATTTGTTAGGACATTTAACGAATATAATTAAGTTGTTTACTCGCAATTCATTATTTAAAAATAGTTATTTTAAAATATTTATATGTTTAATGTAAACGGCGATGTTTGAAAACAAATGAGAAACGTTATGTTTAATTTGTTCATCACTGCAACCAGATCATATTTATTGCCAAGTAGAATCGCAATATTTTAAGAATGCATCCTAGCGGAGAAAATATCAAATACATCATTACAGGGTATTAAATAATTTCTGATGTCCTATGATGTAAATATGTCAATTATTTTTTTCTGCACCGTTAATTCCTGGGAAATTATATGTTTAGAAAATGCAAACAGTGGTTTCTTTTTTAATTGTATAATCAATTGCTACGAATGTTTTTATATTATATCTCGTAAGCAGAATCTAGTTATTTTCGTGCACTGTATATATACAATCTGGGAGCCACTTGATTAAATGAAAGCGATAAAATGAAAGTGATAAAATGAAAGTGATAAAATCGAGGTGAAAAAAATTGTGATTGGTTGTGAATCAAAATTCATTGAAATGTGATTGGTCATTGACTGCCATTTGGGGCATGAGTTAAAATAACCTCGGAATTGAGCAGATCACTAATAGAGAAGCCCTTCATATCCTTGTGTGATAAAAAGTATGTGTGTGATCCGAAGTTATAGATTCTCTACTGAATCTTTGATCTGGCATTCTATTGACATGGTCATACCATTGTAATCTTTTCTTTTCTATAATGTCTATGGTGTCCGGTTCCTCTTGTACCCCCCTAATTTCCCTTATTTTTTGATTTCGTGTTCTATCCATTCTAGATTTTCCAGCCGGTCATCTTAAGACATCCATATCAGTACTTGAAATTATTTTCATTTCCCTGGTAGGAATTTGCCAAACGTCAGCACCATATGTTAAAATGCTCTGAATTATGGTTTCATATATTTTTTTGTTATATTCTTGGTCCACCAAACAGAGTTTAATGTATTTATTGCTTGTTTTGTTCGTGCGATTCTATTTTTAATTTCCATTGTGTTATCGCCTAAATGGTCTAATTTTTCATAAATAAGTGCATTCAATACTCCATTGTTGAAATTTCATTTCTCCTCCTATACACAGATATTTAGTTTTCTCTATATTTATATAAAATCCCCATTATTCGTATTCTTCTTTTAGTTTTTTGCCATATATTCTATTTCATCGTGGTCTTGTGCTACTCGTATTAATACATGGTCATCTGCAAAATTGTGTAAATATTTTGGATTGGTATGCCCATTTTTTGACATTTTTGTTTCTCCAGTCTCTTAGTGATTCCTGAATTTTCTGTTAGGAATAGAATTGGTATGTAGAGATGTATTTTTCGCTTTCGACTTACTTGAGCATTCCAATCATAACATTAGCATATGGTCATGAAATTATTACTCTTAAATATCTATGGAAAGCCTCTGTCCCATTTGTTGTTTTGGAAACGCTTGAAGGACAGTGAACCCATTAACACCGATGGAAATTTGACGACATAAGTGATGTAGTTTTCGAAAACATAGTCGACGAATCGTTTGTTTGGGGATCATCAGGAATTATGCTGTGCAATTCAATAAATACGTCACCTGCAAAATATGGAGGTATGTACCGTAAACCTAATAAATAGTTTAGACGTTTTCCTTATTCTGAGTTTATTTTATTCACAATTCAACCCGTTGTTTACGATTTTTTGGTTCTAGTCCTGGCTCAAATGAAAACTTCAATATTTAATACGCGCCATCGGGAAAATATATTTGCAGCAGTTTGAGCTGCTAGTTCAAAGTCTAAATTTATACAGTCAGGGCTAAAATTGTTTTTAAGTAACTGGCGAATACCGTTCCACATTTTTTTCTCAAACGTTTCAACAGTTTTAGATTTAAGTAAACAAAATATAAGTTGAATATATCCGACATTTGTATACGAGTGAATGCTTGCGATAAAACGCTTTGGGCTCCGTAACATTTACCATTTCGTAGTAGAATTACTCCATCAATATTTAATTTTGTTTCACACAAAAAATAAAAAAAAATTTTGTTAAGATCTACGTAACAGAATCTCTCCTGTCTTTTATTTAAAATATTTATCTCGTGTAACTATACAGGGCAAGTCAAAATGATGGACCCGATTTCATAAATTTATTCTGTGAAATCTACTGAACATATCATAATGTGAGATATATGCTCAGAAACGCAAACTCTCAAAGTTGTTTTCAGCCAAGTGTTTTATGTGAGCATCTCATGTAACACGACACACGTCAATGCGATAGTCTATCTCCTGCCAAACCTTGTGTAGTGCGTTGAGGTCAATCTCTGCAATGGCTGCAGTGATACGGGTATGAAGGTCACCTAATGTTGCTGGAAGTGGTGGTAAGTAAACAAGATCCTTTACGAAACCACACAAGAAGAAATCACACGGGGTTAAGTCGGGGGAACAAGGTGATCACCAGGACTGACTTTTTCCCCACAGGAGGAGTTAAGATGCGCGCACACGAACCATACACAGTGCGGGAAGGTGAGTGAAGACAGACAGAACAGCGAACCTGTGTTTACAAGTACCCAATCAAGTACACACGTATACAGCAAAACTGATCCTACACAGACGTAATTGTAAACCGGGCAAAATAAGGGTCACGTTATAATGACTGACGTGTGGTTTAAAATGCAAACGAACTTGTAATATATTAATAATAAGACAAATATATTAGTTGATTGTTAACAATTATTTATTATACTTACATATAAGTATTACACATGTAAGACATGCATATGATGGTTGCTGTTGCATTATCTGTTGCAGTGTATGACTATATACATATGCAGCGTCTCGAAAATAAAACTTCTGCGAGTTGGTAATAAATACCATTTACATTCAGAAAATGTCTTCTCCACGTCACAAGAGGTGGTGGGGGCAAAATATTTATCGTCGCATGTGTCCAAATTGAACATGATATTCTGTTCATCGCCTGCCAATATGAATTTTACAGTACACATGACAGAGTAACCTGGATTTTTCGCACGCATACTGTTTGTTTTCGAACTGCTATCACAGCTGCATCGGTAGGTTGTGCCGTGTGTATGGACAACTCGTAAAGAAGTTTAAGGGTTTGTGGCAAGTCAATTGTTGTAGATTCCAAAACAGTGATTGTTTTCGGAACTATTGAGAAGTTTTTTTTTAATTACCTATGGTCAAATCATGACGTACCTGCTCTGTGACCAGGCATTTTGCTTCTCTAATACATGCTCACTCTCTTTCATCAAGCTTATTCAAAACGCGTACAACTATTTTGAAATGTGTGGCATAGCACATTGCCGCCTCCAACCTTGTTCCCTAACGTGTTAACACCGGTCTTGGAGGAATAGGTGTACCTGGAGCAATCTCTCAAAACTTCCGCAACTTGAAGTGGCTTTTAGGAAAATTTTCTTCACTTTGGATATGGAAACATTGACATTGATATACTAAGACCTTATTGTTTCAGCCAGTCGATAGATTCCATGTGCGAGACATTTGATGTATTAATGTAGGATAATGTTTGTTAAGTTCGTTCCCTATTTTCACCACATCAAAAGCACCACCAGTCACGAAGAGGAAAACGTTGACTCGTTTTATTCCATCAGGATATGCAAGAGAAAAGGATGTCTCAAAAAAGATTAAACATGGTCGAATGATTGACAACAGGCAGTTCCTCGCACGTTAAAAAGAATTTCTTCCCTCGTTCTACAGGAAACTGTATCCTGATCACAACGTTTGCTACAGATCTCCCAGCAGAATCCGTGGTTTCATCAATGGATATCCAGATGTTTTTGTCTGCATCTGATTATCGTATAACGTCTATCACGCTGTCGTAACATTTATGCATATAATCGCGTTCATATGCGAAACGGAAGTTGTCTGCCGATGTATTTTTCCATGCAGTTACGAAAATGTCAATTTTCGAGTTTATAAAATGGCATAAACCTGCATACACCATAATCTCGCTTAACTCTTGAAAGAAAACATATTATTGTCAGGATTTGTTCCAGAAGAGGATGGTATGTCTTCATTCTATTTTCAAACAATATAACATTTGTCTTATGTTTCTTGATGTTAGAGTGTTCAGTTATCTCTCTTCGTCGTTTACCTCGTAGTATTGAATGACATACTTTACAAGCAATTGTGTCTCAATTTACAGACAAATACGTACAGCGTAATTCCCGTACAATGTTATATAAATTGGACACACGAGACGTCTCCATATTCGACAAATTATCTTGTATACATAGGAATAACACATTCACGTAGGCCTACTAACGGTCTGGTATCGCTTCATTGTTTAATACGCACAACATAAGTTGCTATCAGATACTGAGGGTCCCAGGTTTATACTCCGCGACCTGAGTGACGTTGCAGTTATGTTCCATTCGCAGTGAACACAATACTGCGTATTGGTGTGGAATCTGTGTGTAAATAGCCAGCCCTAGTGATCACGAATGAGAGGTCTATGGTCACGAATGATGCTGAGATGCACGGCTTATCCAGCGCTGTTCCAATGCCTCATTGAGATTAACCCGAACACTGTCACGGTAATGCGGAGAGGTACCATCCAGTTGAAGAATGAATCTTTGAGAGTTTGCCTTTCAGGGCATATATCTCACATTATGATACGTTCAGTAGATTTCACACAATCGGGTCCATCATTTTGACTTGCCCTGCACTAATGTCTCGTCTCCAGAACGAGCTATCCATTTAATATACATTTTAAGGGCTTAGGGCAATAACATGATAAGCCACATATTGTTCTTTCTGAGATATAAGGATTAATGTTTCACAAAATTATGAATACTAATTGGGCAATATTGTTGTTCATATATTATACGTCTGTAGGATTTAACTCATCATTGGCTCACTTACAAATTATTTTACAGATATTTCAATATATTTATTTGCTGTCATTGTAATAAATGTAATTTAACAGAATGTGGCTTATCATGTTTCTGCACTAACCTCTTCATTTATATTCCTTATGTACGTATCAGGGCGGTCCGTGTAGACCGTTATGGACGTTCTAACTTACATAAATGGTACCGGTATAATATACAAAATATTTTTAATCTCTTTAGTTTAAGTTCGTTTTAAATTAAGTGTAGGAAAAAATGTTTAGATTAAACATTAAAACGCGTTTTCTCTAAAACTAAGAAATCAGTACTTACCAAATGTGTGCACTAAGCCATCGGTATTTTCAGTACTCATTACTTTTGCCTACGGTACTTACAATTATCCCAAACTACCACTGCACTGCACTACACGGTTAGGTAAAAGTACTGAACACCGACAAACATACACTTATACTATCACACCGGCAATACTGTTAGTCAATGCTGCCATACCAGAATCTCATGGGCGTATTCGTAAATCCAGGAAATATAAAGCGGCTTGATAAATTTATTATACTCGTAAATTCAATCTTCCTTTTTACCCAGAAGTTAAACCTAGATACATCTATTCAAAAAAAAAAAAAATATTACGGCGATATCAGTTTTCATACATGTAATCCCTTTCACATTTAATTGCGGTACTGTAATCTATACTGTTGCTGTTATGTGACGGTATACTAGGGTAGTTTTGCGCTAATGACACGCATCTGTTATGTGGATTTACACGAGACATCTATTGTTTTTGCTTCACATTGTCACGTTCGTTAACAAGTCGTCAAACTTCCATTTTTTAATAGCCCAGGTTGTCATTTTGACATTTCTGGTGTTTTCTCCTGGTATGGCGTACTTGAAAAAAAACCACTTCTGAGGTTGGGGCATCTCGAAGGCGGGGTTACGCTGCCCCAATGATATGAGTTGATGGTGGTGGTAATATTGCACCAGAAGAGGCCTTAAACTAAACTTAATATAATTAGGCGAATATGATATTGATGGCTTGATGATGTTCGGGGACTGTTTGTGCATTAGAGTTTCTGACATTTTTCATACAGGTGAGGAAAGACCCCGAAAAGCATGCTGCAAGGCAGCACTCTACGTCTAGACCACAGCAGTGGACACCTCCAAAAATTATTATCTCTACACACTAATTGAATGGGGTTGTATTGACAGTCATATGTGGTGCTCGCATTATCTGGTATATTTTTCCGTTAGCATATAAAGTCTAACTCATTCATTTTTTCCCCTGATTTGCAAATGACAATATCCGTTGAAATAGTTTATTTTTTGTTTAACATTGAGAAAACTGGATACTTTATTTTCTGTAACCATCCTTGAATTTCGTATTTTTTTGTATTAAATGTTTGGAATTTTATTTATAGTTACAGAGTGATGCCTTGTATTATCCATAATTATTATACTTACTACGGCTCAACTGCACTTCTACCAGCGCCTGATTTTTCAGTTATATTCTTGTAAACTATAGATAATCGATATGTGGTTCGAATGTGGGTTATCGCTGGCTCTATAAACTCTGGCGCATGTGCACTCTTGTTCTATAGGACTTTGAAAATATTTCACGCTAGGTTAAGTGCAGTTTTTCCTTTTCTACCTCTAAAAAACTAATCTCATCAGAAACCAGTCTCTAAATGTATCATATGTCATTTCTTCATGACAGGTGTTAATATTATTATACTAAAATAACAGCCATGCTTTATTATTGTGCAACAGTGAAGAGACCTCTTGGCCGGCCAAGGAAACCGCTGGATGCAAATTTAGGCCTAAGACTTAGTTGGATGATGAAGAAGAAGAAGAAGAAGAAGAAGAAGATACTGAAATAACTACTTTGTTTCTCGTAAAATATCCGTCTTTGCCGAATCTACATGGCGTATTATCAGCTGGTCCTTCTTACTAACTATCCATCCATCCATCCATAGTAATTCTGTCCGAGGGCAGGTCTTTCACTGCAATGCTTTGCTTTGCAGCTTTACTGGGGAATTATAGGTGTGTGGTAGTTTCCCTTTGTTTTCCAAACCGATGAAAGATGATGATAATGATAAGGATGATGGTGACGGCCCAATGATTTTCGGGGACCATTTGGCCCTAAATATCCTGACGTTTGTCTTACAGGTGAGGAAAAATCCCGAAAAAACCTCACACCAAGAGCCTGTTCCGACCGGCAATCGAACCCGCTCAAGTACAAAAGTGAACAGTAAAGGATATAGTGGATCTCTTTGCTTTAATACATTGTAAATTACAAAAGTCTCCGATAACTTTACCTACACAACCTACTCTTTTTGCCATTTAGACACATTCGAGTAAGTCAATATTTTTAGGAATTCCGAATTCTTGCAGGATACTGTATAAATTTTCCCTCTTAATTAAATCGTATACCTATTTGAAATTTACATATAGTAGACGCACAGTGCTATTATATCCCATTTATTTTCTAAAATCTGTCTTATATTAAACATTTGATCAGTTTAGACCTATTTCTAGAACATGGCGGCTAGCTACTAACACGCACAAGTTACGCTCCAGGTTTTAAGTTACTTTTCAGCAGGTGCCTTCGTTATTTCATAGTTAAAGTTGCATATTCGTAGTCAGTTTAAGTTTAAATTTATATCAGTTAGTGTCAAAAGTGTGTACATTTAACAACATGGGAAAAAACACACGTAATTCAAACAACGATTCGACAAGTTCTACCGAGGAGCAGTGAAACGTGTGGTGAAAGAGGCGCTACAGTATCCCGGCACTCTGCAAGTGTTTGTGTCCATGTTGCGGGACCAGGTAGTGTCAAAAGTGTGTACATTTAACACCATGGGAAAAAACACACGTAATTCAAACAACGATTCGACAAGTTCTACGGAGGAAGCAGTGAAACGTGTCGTGAAACAGGCGCTACAGGATCCCGGCACCCTGCAGGTGTTTGTGTCCATGTTGCGGGACCAGGTAGTGTCAAAAGTGTGTACATTTAACACCATGGGAAAAAACACACGTAATTCAAACAACGATTCGACAAGTTGTACGGAGGAAACAGTGAAACGTTTGGTGAAAGAGGCGCTACAGGATCCCGGCACCCTGCAGGTGTTTGTGTCCATGTTGCGGGACCAGGTAGTGTCAAAAGTGTGTACATTTAACACCATGGGAAAAAACACACGTAATTCAAACAACGATTCGACAAGTTCTACGGAGGAAGCAGTGAAACGTGTGGTGAAAGAGGCGCTACAGTGTCCATGTTGCGGGACCAGGTAGTGGCGGAACTGCAGAAGACCATCCAGGACAACACTAAGGTAATTGAGGATCTGAAAAAGATCCTCGATGAAAAAGACAGAAATATCGAGGTGTTGGAAAATAAAATAGACGATTTAGAACAATACCAGAGACGTCAATGCCTCAGGATTTTTGGTGTAAAAGAAGAGGACGGAGAGGACACTGACCAGAAAGCCATCGAGGTGGCCAAAAAAATCGGTGTCGATCTATCAGTGACTGACATTGACAGAAGTCACCGTGTTGGTGTTAGTAATGCTGAAAGACCGCGGGCTATAATAGTGAAATTTGTTAGTTACCGCAAGCGCAGTGAAGTTTTTCTAAGCAAGAAAAAGTTGAAAGGAAGTGGGGTCACTGTTCGCGAGGACCTAACGAAGTGTCGCTATCGCCTGCTACAAGACAGTATACAGAAATACGGTATTCAAAATGTATGGACAATGGACGGTGCCGTCATAGCCAAAGTAAATGGCGAAAAACGCAAAATTAGATCTTCTACGGATATCAACTAGATAGGGCCTGAGTGTAAAATATGTTTACTTTGCCTTTTCTTTGCAAACAATTATATTGTTAATTTATTTCTAATTTAGGTAAGTTTTAAGTTTATTATTTTTTATTTAGGACAACTTACTTGTT
This sequence comes from Diploptera punctata, assembly GCA_030220185.1. NCBI lineage: Eukaryota > Metazoa > Arthropoda > Insecta > Blattodea > Blaberidae > Diploptera > Diploptera punctata. The sequence continues at coordinate 3,161,171 of JASPKZ010005297.1, forward strand.
TTATTTTAATTTTTTAAGTTCTTTGTTTAGCTAAATTATTTTAATTTTATTAGAGTTATTACAGTACATAGTTTATTTTTACTTTCTGCTATTGGCAACATTGAGCTGACAAATGAAGACTTGTTTGCAACCTCTGACTCACTCACCTTCTCCAATCACCCTCTTATTGTGCAGACAACTTTTAACGCAGGTAGCAACATTCCTCAATCCCTACCATCCCCTCCAACAACAACTACTACTAGTCTACTTAAGAATGCATTTTCTATTGATAAATCATCACTTAAAATCGCTCACGTAAATTCACAAAGCATTCTGTCCCATTTTGATGAGTTTGAAACCATATTTTCATCTCTAGGACTGAGCGCCATTTTAATTTCGGAAACCTGCCTCACCCCTTCCATACCTTCGTCCCTTGTTCGCCTAGACGGATATACACTGTACACTGCTCAGAAATGACAGAATAGATAAAAGAGGTGGAGGAGTTTGTGCCTTTATATGAAATGAACTTAATCCAAGAATTGCCCACAAGTCCCCTTCTGTATATTCCGCTCGCCCCGAGTTCTTATTCGTAGAAATTCAAGCCATCCTAAAAAAATGTCTCTTATGCATTGTATACAAACCTCCAAAAATAAGGCACCTTTCGGATCTATAAAACACTAAGAACGATTCATTACCTCATTATGAACACGTTATTGTCGCAGGAGATTTTTATACAAATCTTCTTCAGACTGACTCACCAGCCATACAACTTAAAAATATGTTCCAAAGCTTAAATATGACAATTGTCCTCTCTCTGCCACACATCATACTGCTACTACCGACACTCTACTGGACTTAATAGTGACTACACATCCACAGAAAGTACTGTCATATGGACAAATTCCTGCTACCGGCATATCTGCTCATGACATTGTATTCGTAGAATACTCACTCCAATGTCCTAAAAGACGCTCTAAATTGATTACGTACATAAATTTACAAAACATAGATGATACTAAACTAAAATCAGACGATTTAGAACTACCTTGGTACACAATATGGAATCTTTGATCAGTTGATGAAAAAGTAGACACATTTAATACACTGATACTACAACTATATGACAGACATGCACCAGTAAAAACCCGACGATTTTCCCGCCCCCCTGCTCCCTGGATGAATGACTCAATACGTGAACTTATGTCAAAACGAGACAAAGCATACCGAACATACAGACGACATAAAAATGACGAGAACTGGCAACTGTACAAACAACTTAGAAACACAACTACACAAACTATACGCAATGCCAAACTACGACATGTCCACAGTATAATCGGACCTGAAATAAGTGCACGGGACACTTGGCGAAATCTCCGTGCAATGGGACTTAGACAGTTGAATCCCTCAACTGACTCTATAGACATTTCTGTAGATGACTTAAATGAACATTTTACCTCAATACCCATGACACCTCCAGACAAGAAGACTAAAATAGACATTCTTAAAGACTTATCCCCATCCCCCCATATAGGAAGAGATACATTTTACTTTAACGACATTTCGCCTATAGACGTTAAAAAAGCACTCAAGCGGATTAAATCCAATGCACAAGGAACAGATAACATCAGCATTTTAATGCTAAATGAAATCATTGACATTATACTACCCACAGTGACTCATATTTTTAATGTTTCCCTTATAACTTCTATCTTCCCTACTGTATGGAAACAGTCTAGAGTTCGGGCTATACCAAAAATAAGTACACCAAGTAACTGTAATGACTACCGACCGATTAGCATCCTTCCGACATTATCTAAAGCCCTGGAACATATTGTACATAAGCAAATGACTGAATATCTCCAAGAAAATCACCTCCTTAATCCTTATCAATCCGGCTTTATATATGGTCATAGCACAACCACAGCTTTGCTAAAAATTACTGAAGATATTCGTGAAGCCGTGGACAGACGTCAATTGACTCCTTTAACCTTACTTGACTTCAGCAAAGCTTTTGACACAGTAGACCACGACTTACTTATGATAAAGCTCAAGCACCTACACTTGTCTGACAGCGCTGTATCCTGGTTCGACTCATACCTGCACGGTCGTCAACAATACGTTTCATTAAACTCTAGATCTTCGTCTTGGCGCAACGTGCCGGCTGGAGTCCCCCAGGGCAGTGTTCTCGGACCTCTTCTTTTCTCAATCTACATAAATGACTTGCCAACTGTACTAAAGCACTGCCGTTATCACCTCTACGCTGATGATCTCCAAATTTACCTACATTCACCTCCTCATTCTCTCTATAACAGCTTGACAAAAATGAATGACGATCTCATATCCATCTTTAACTGGTCTTCAAGTATCGGTCTAAATCTAAATCCTAACAAGTCACAAGTAATTCTAATGGGACAACAAAGACTGCTTACAACCTTTGACATATCTACACTTCCAAACATTACTATAAATTATATAATTATCCCTTATTCTTCTTCAGTAATAAATCTTGGACTACATCTAGACGCAAATTTAACCTGGCAAACACAAGTGAAACACATATGTAAAAAGACTTTCTCCATCTTACATTATCTTAGACGTTTAAAGAATTTTCTCCCAGCTTCGTTAAAACAAATCCTTGTGCAGAATCTTGTGTTACCACACTTCGATTATTGTGACATTATATACAATGATCTAAACTATGACTTGTCGCAGAGACTGCAGCGTGTTCGTAATGCTTGCGTTCGATTCATTTTCAATATCCGCCGTTATGACCATATTTCCGAACACTTTAATAACCTCTCTTGGCTCCGTCTTACTGACAGACGTAAATTGCACTCTCTTTCACTACTTTTCAAGCTTCTGAATTCCTACATCCCTACTTACCTGGCGTCCAGATTTGAGAAGTTATCCTCTTACCACAATATTGACACTAGGTCACAAGATAGCAGTCTGCTAACAATTCCTCTTCATAGCACTTCCTCCTATTCTACGTCCTTCACAGTAGCCTCTGCCCGCTCCTGGAATCTCCTTCCTCAAGATATCAGGGGTTGCCGCACACTTGGTACCTTTAAGTCACGCTTATACAGTTACCTGTTGTCTAATAATTAATTTTTCTCTCTTTATCTAATTTTATACTATGTCATTAATCTTTTCCTCGTTTTTTATATATATTGTACATATTATATATTATTTAATTCGTTAAATTTAGAGTAAATCAAAATACATTATAAATATTAATTGTATTGTATTCATAACTTGTAATCGTTTATATATATATTGTAATTTAGATGTAAGACTATTTTTTTGTTTGTATTTTTTCAAACCTGGTTGAGTGGTAGACAAGGCCTTAAGGCCTTAACTCTGCCAGGTAAAATAAAGCTATTATTATTATTATTATTATTATTATTATTATTATTATTATTATTATTATTATTATTATTATTATCTCCTATTAAGTCTGCTTACTAATATATTTGTTAGTTGGCATATAGCAATTAATTAAAAGAAGAAAGCAAAATTGAACCACAAGTGTAGGAGTTCACCTGAAACGAACATATAAAAATCGCCCTAGCAGTCGCAATTTTCGAGGTTTCACAACGAAACCTGGTGTATGCTATTTAAATAAACTGATAAATGTATTCTTAAAAGGTAAACGATATCCAACAATTTCAAATGAGAGTTTACCTGTAAACCAGAAATACAATAAAATACTGTGGTAACCGACTTTGAAGATCTTAGATGTAGGAGGTTTGACGTTTAATCTCTCCAACCCTATCCGTGACGCGACAGATCTTGATGGCCTAGAAATATCTTGGCCTACTATCCGGCTGCTGGCCTCACATCCACTTGTGTTAATCACAGAGGTAGACGATCATGCAGTCAGTGTAGGTATGATATACGGTCACCATTTGGAATCCCCTGACATTAAAGCTGGTATTCTAAACCCTGAGCCGCTACTTATTGTTGCCATCCAAATTCCTAACGATGCTGTGTGGGCACCGGTTCCATACTGGAAGAAATTCCATGAGAAAATTTATTCCCCCATGGAAACTTGATTCATCGTAAAACCCGCAGCTTGCACCAACGCATCTTGCTAAAACCATTCAACTTGTAAATTTAAGGTTTACTAAGAGAGCTTTAACCGATGTCTAATATTTAACACTAGCGTTAAAAATATATGTTGAAAGGTATTCAATGTAATAACTAAATAGTTACTATATATAAGGAGGCTGCTTGGCGCAAGTGGTTTGAAGCTCATCTCTTACCGTTTTTGGTCTCTGTCACTCCATATGAGTTTCGTGGTGGACGAAACGGAGTCTTGGAATTTTTTTTATCGGAGTTCATCAATTTTCACCTGCCACAAATTTCATTCCACCATTTGTCCACACTCATCTCATTCATTTCGTTTCATCCGGCCCTGTGATGGTCATCAGGCGTGATCGGTCGGCAAACCTTGTTATTCATAGTCCTCCAATGAAAGGAATTTCATCGCAACTAATCCATCGATCCGGCTCTGAGTCGGACACGAGCTAACGAGGTTTATTTCTATCAAATATATTTGATATATATAAATATAAAAAATGTTAGCTCGCTGGCAAAAATCGTGTCGACGAATATTTTTAAATTAATGCCCATGTAATTACATTACTTATGATTTACAGTCACCAGAGACTCGTTACAACTTTTACACACACACACAAACACGACATTGAGTGTGGGAATTTAATCCGACACAAATCAGTAGCTTTATTTAATCTCTCAGTTTGTAGATTTCGACTTCAGCTGTTTCTACACGTTCAAATTAAACTCCACATAAATATTGAATTCTGATAACAATAGAGTGACTGTTTTAAAATGTCATGTCAATATATGCAGCCACACGCAGTACGACTTTACCTTTGAACGTGAAAGAAAACGTAGTTCCCTCTCTAAAACTAACACTCGAAATAAATAAAATAAAAATTAATAAAACATATGTACTATCTATCACGCACACACACACACGCACACACACACATTTATATATACACGCACACGCGCACGCACACGCGCGCACACGCACGCCCACACGCGCCCCCGCGCGCACACGCGCGCCAACACGCGCCCCCGCGCCCGCCCGCGCGCCCGCACGCACGCACGCACACACGCCCGCGCGCCCGCACGCACGCACGCACGCACGCCCGCGCGCCCGCACGCACGCACGCACGCACGCCCGCGCGCCCGCCACGCACGCACGCACGCCACGCAGCGCCGCGCGCCTCCGCACTCACGCCACGCCGCGCGCCCACCGCACGCACGCACGCACGCCGCGCTCGCGCACGCACGCACGCCCGCACGCCCGCCGCCCGCACGCACTCACGCACGTCGCGCCCGCGCGGCGCACGCACGCACGACGCGCGCGCGCCCGCACGCACGCACCACGCACGCCCGCGCGCCCTCACGCACGCACGCACGCACGGCCGGCGCCCGCACGCCACGCACGCCGCACGCCCGCGCGCCGCCGCACGCACGAACGCGCGCCCGCGCGCCCGCACGCACGCACGCCGCGCGCCCGCGCGCCCGCACGCACGCACGCCGCGCGCCCCTCACGCACGCAATGCACGCACGACA